>JAVKLA010000040.1:1461091-1568408 GCA_034782735.1 Sagittarius serpentarius | reverse complement strand
TTCTTTCTGTCTTTCTTTCTTTCTTTCTTTCTTTCTTTCTTTCTTTCTTTCTTTCTTTCTTTCTTTCTTTCTTTCCACCACAGCTAAAGCTTGGAGAAAGTATTGCGCATTTTCTGTAAATATTCATTTTATCACATTTTCTTGATTCAATTAATTGAAAGGGATTGCAGTCATTTCTGAGGATTTAAATGTTTTGAAATATTGTATATGTGTTAGAAGTGGATCTCATCTGAAGAGTCTGAAAATTGTAAAGGAAATTTAAAATTGTGTCACAAATGTATATGTATAGAGCATATGTATGTGTCCTTTTTCATGTCCATAAAATGTCAGTAAAGAGGAGTATCTCTATATTCTGTCCATCATTATTACTATATTTCATCTTCACAGAACAAAATCTGCCTTTTTCTCATCATAAACAAGCAGTTTCAAAGTATGAAAATTACAGTGTTCCACCTTGAGACACATTGTTCCAAGCCCCATCACAAAGAATTTAATCTATGTGATCACCTGCTCAGAGTCTATAGAAGTGGAAGTATTGCTTTCACTCAAGAATTACACCATTTTAACAGAATCTTTCTGGCAATTGCGCTTTTCAAGAATGGTTGGGTTCAGCCTAGCACTCTGGCTGGTATTCATCACGGAGACTTCTCGCTTTTGCACAGGGCATGTTAAAAGTGTAAACACACACGTGCATTTAAATTGGATTTTCCACAATAGTTTATACACTGTCTTCATTCTTCAAGGCGTTTTACGCTTAGAAAAACAGGATAGTGTAATCAGCATGACCTTCTCCTTTTGTTACTTCCTTCTGTATATGACGCCTTTCTATACAGAGGAAGGTAAATAATAGACCCAGTGCACAGTCAAGATTCTTCCTATTTTGTATAAGATGTTCCCACCAAAGTGTAACTATGCTATAAACTCTTAATATTGATACATGCATTTTTGCAGTCACATGTTAGTCATAATATGGAGTTGTAAGCAGAAAATTGTGTGTTTATGTGTAAAAGAATGTTCTTGCTATGCTCAGTGGCCTGTTTGTGGCTGTAAATATCCATATCTGGTGTGGCTTTACATTAGAGAATGTTTCTCAGTACATATTTCTCTCACCCCTCATTTTCTATAAAGTCTGTGTCACTGCTCCCCTAGCTCTTCAAAAGAGATCCATAGGCCTATTGCCTTACTCAGTTGATGTATTTCACTTGGGGATACTTAGTGTGACGTATTATACAATGTGTCATACTGGATGTTTTCAATAATCCTGATATATATATTATTCCTAAAAATATTCTGATTTATAGTTGAAATCAGTGGGGTCAGGATTTCACCATAAGAGTGTACTAATTTGTTTAAGAATGTAAATTATTGTTAAAAAGTTCACCGAATCTCTACTTGTGTAATAGAAGTACTTTAGTGATTTTTAGTTTGAGCCTTCACTGATGGTGGCACTTCAAGTAGAATTAAAACACTTTTTTCATACTTTAATGACCAAATGTAGTTTCTCCATGTGGCACCGTAACACTTCTCAGATAGATAGAAGAACTCCTTTTAAAGTGAAATACTGAAAAATGTTGACTGAACAATAATGAAAAATACTCCTTCGTGTGCTTGTTTCGGGAGTTCCTTGTAGCTAAACCCTCTATACACAACCCCAGGAATTTATACACACGTGCATGTGTGTGAACAGCTCCAGATAACTGAGCTTAGAACTGTAAAAAGTAAATATAAATATTGATCTCTAATAAGATAAATAATTTTGGGTTATTAAAAGTTTATCTGATGAAATAGTCAATGTTTGACAACTTTTTTTTGAGAGAGAGAAAACAAAATAATTGATTGAAAATGATGATGCCATTATTTTTGCCAGAAATGCATAAATAATTGCAAGTGTTTATCATTTACCTCTGTTGTCCACCTTCCTGTGGTAGGGCAAGAAGGTTTAGTTACAAGCGTCTAATCTGGCTCAGAAGAAATGTCAGGCTCAAGGAAGCATATTAAGGGGGAAGTGTAGATGTGGCTGTACTGCACAAGCAGATCTCGGTAGTTTTACTTGATATTCAGGGTTAAGACAGAGAATAAGATAATCTATAGAGGAATTCTGGCGCTCAGCAATTTTACATTTCTAAGCTTTGAAGTGATGCAGCTTGTAACGTTCAATATTTCAGGTTCTGACAAAGCCAAAAATTAGTTCTTGTATATGTAACTAGAAGAAGGGTGTCCTGGTTTTGGCTGGGATAGAGTTCATTGTCTTCCTAGCAGCTGGTACAGCGCTGTGTTTTGGGTTTAGTGTGAGAAGAATGTTGATCACACCCTGATGGTTTCAGTTGTTGCTGAGTAGCGCTTAGACTAAGTCAAGGACTTTTCAGCTTCTCCTGCCCAGCCAGCAAGGAGGCTGGTGAGGCACCGGAAAGGTGGGAGGGGAGACAGCCAGGACAGCTGACCCAAAGGGGTATTCCGTACCATGGGACGTCATGCCCAGTGTATAAACTGGGCGGAGTCGGCCAGGGAAGGGCAGATTGCTGCTTGGGAGCTAAGTGGGCATTGTTTGGCGAGTGGTGAGCAATTGCACTGTGCATCACTTGTTTTGTGTATTCCAATCCTTTATTGTTGTTGTTGCTGCTGTTGTTGTTCTTCTTATTATTATTATTTTCTTCCTTTCTGTCCTATTAGACTGTCTTTATCTCAATCCACAAGTTTGACTTTTTTTTTTTCCAGTTATCTACCCCCTCCCACTGGGTGGGGGGAAGTGAGTGAGCAGTGGTGCGTGGTGCTTAGTTTCTGGCTGGGGTTAGACCACAACAAGGGGAAATATTCATTTCTAAGTAGCTAAAGCATCTCTTTATATATACTGTATATATTACCATATATGTTAGGTATAAGATATACAAAAATTTATTAAGGCCTATGTCTGAATGTTGTGCATTCTGAAAATTCAAGAACAATTTTGAAGGGAGAATTGGAAAAAAAATCACATTTCATTGCAAGAAAACAGATTAAATAGATAATAACAGGTAAAAGGCAGGTTTAAGATTGTCAAGGATGAATGTCAAATGCATTTATCAAATGACTATGCATATAATGGGTCACAGCTTCCACATACATGTATTTGTTATAGACGTGTGTAGCTGCTTGAGTGTACCTATTAATTGCAAACACTGGAGTACAATCCGATCTTGGTTTACAGTGTTTTCTTATATGCATATCAGAATTAGATAATCTTGTAAAGATAAGATTAAATCTGAGAAACTGAAGTAACAAATGGTTTAACTCTCTGTGAGAGAGAAGATCAAAACATTTCTCTTTTAGAATCTGAAGAGAGCATGGACATACAACAGAACATTTGAAAATATTTCCAGGAATGAAAGTACAGAAGACTGATTGTTTTTTTTCTGGTTTTCCTTTCAGATATTCACATCCTTATTTTAATTAACTTGCTCATATAAATACAGTAGGATGGTTGTATTTTTTTAAATAACTCTTTACTGAATATGTCAACAAGATAATATATAGTGTATAGTGAGGTTTTGAAGTTAACAATGCGTGCAACATGGCAGATTGCAGAAAACAGATAATGCAGACTTCAAACCATCTATTTTTCCATGTTAAAGATAGAAAGTATACCAAACACAGAACAGAATCAAGTGTGCATGTCTCAGTTAAAATCAATTTTATGAAAGATCATCTTCAGATATTTGGGACCAAGTGATGATAACAATTTGTTTAGTAGCTAATCTATTTCTGGGAGGATCAGAATTCAGCTCTCGTGAGGCACATTTCCACAAAGCTCCAGTATAATAAAAGCTTGCCAAATCTCTTTTGTACTAGTTTTCCAGATGGACTACTAGCCAGCGTCCTTTTAAGAGCAAGACATTCTCTGCTGTACAAAAGTGTAATGCCAAATGCTTCAATATTGCCTGTAGTATCATCTGGGATACAAAGTGCCCTGTTCACTAGAGTTCAGGGAAGGAGTTATCATCAGCTTCCTAGGATTATCTCTGTGTTTAGAAGAGAGCATCAGGCAGGATTTGATGAGGCTCAGAGCCAGGAACTTTTGGTTTTGGCACTCATTTCTGTTTTGTTTTTCCACTGAGCTGGAAAGATAAGTCATGAGTAAAACCATTATTCTCATGTTCTAAAGAAAAACTTTCATATCTTCATGTTAAATTTAAGGTGAAGAAGCACTATAAATGGAGAATTCAATGGGAATTAACCACTTCACTGTCAAAAGCTGAGACTGAACTTTCACTTCAATGTCATTAATAAAGTGCCTTATGTAGACCCTTAAAACCGTAACAATACAATATGCATAAAGTTCTTTTGCTTGCAAAATTAAAATTGATACATTTTTCAGAGGGAGAAATTTTCCCTCATGAAAAGAGAAAATGATTGAGAGAAAAATATAGTTGAACTACTCTAGTAGCAAACAGCATATGCTACTTAATTTTTTCTCTTTTATGTGACATTCATTGTAGTCCTTTATTGGCTTACAGGGAAAACTGCTAATACCTTTTCAGTCCAAAGTAACCCAATCGCTAAATATTCTTACAAAGAAATTCAGTAATAATGTATCCAATAAGAACCTGTTACCACAAAGTCCATGCATTCATCAGGTCTTTGTTTCTGCCGGCAAGCTACATGCAAGGAACACTTGTTTTAGTGATAGAATGTGTGAAAACAAGGACCTGTTTGTAAATAAGCCTTCAGAAGGAACCCAAACACTGGGCACGGCAGTGTTGTGATACTGCTTTAACATAATTTCACTTAAACTCTTATTTTATTCCGCTCACCAATCTTTGCTGTAAATTTATGTCAGGTATTCACAGTATACAATGGAAGATGGGTGAGATTTTGTCTGTAAACCACTCATTTGCCCCCAGGTCCAATGAACTTGTTCAAATCAGGATCCAGGAGTGAACATTTTGGATGCGTTGTATATGCACACATTTGGGATGTCTGCTCTATAGCCTTTAGTTAGTATCTGTGGTTTGACATTTGCACTAAATGAAGAAGACCCCATTTTTATGCAGCCCAAAGCAAAAGCTACTAATCTTAAACTTTACGTTGCCGAAAGACCATTGTCCATTTTTAACTCTCACTTTTTCCAAATACTTTACCTAGTGAAAATTGCCCATTATGTACTTATCTAGATGTGACCTGAAATGAAGTCCCAGCTGTTTGTGTGACTGGCAGTTTGAAAAGTCCCAAATTCTGTTGTAGGTTGAAATACATTAACTCTTTTGCAGCTGGATAGCAATTAGAATTGGGAGAAACTTTCTTCAAATGAAACATACGACCTTTCAGTTGACTACAACTGTAAATTTTTTTAGATAATACTCCCAGCTTTATCCACAAATTTTGGTTTAAGTGGCTTGCTACTTTTTTTAGAAGAGTATTTATAGAAAAAAACCTTTTTCAGTATCCCATACCTATATATATATAATTATTATTATTATTGAAAAGAAGCATAAACTATGCTCTTTAATATCATTTTGTTTTTTGATCTAGGTAAGCGAGCAATAGTCCACAGATAGATATATGTACATTTCATCATCCGAGATCAAAACAAACAGTTTGTGAATGCGTTCTGTTTTCACCCTCTTAGGACAATAACCACATTTGTTTTCATCAGTTTGGGCTTGTGGATCTTTCACCTGCAGTACAGCTGAACTCCCTGAATAAGTCATTTGCTACAAATAAGGCGTCTAGCTCATCTTGAAACTATGGTATCCTGAGGCCTAGAACAGAAGATGTTCATCAAGGAGGACAAAGATTCCTCTAGCATCAGTCATTGAAGTACGAAATTCTAGTAAGTGCGTACTTTCAAAGCATGCCTTTTGAAGTCAAACGTACAGCTAGTTATTTCAAGTGAAATTAAATACTACATCCACACCCAATGGGAATCTCTGGCTCTACTTAATTTCAAACAAACTCCAGCATGCAATGGAAGCGTGCAGAAGCACAACTATTTGCTGCTTGTCTTGTGGGCTTTGGCACCTAAAACATATTAAACAAACAAAACAAAAGTATCAACCTTCTCATCATAATCTTCAGTAAATAGATCACAGAAAAAAAACACTTTGCATAGACGTTTCTACCTAGTATTACACCATTTGAAATCATATGGCAGCCTTTTATTCAGCAAAATTTCAGTGACTTTACTATTACAGTAGCCACACAGGTTGCCTAAAATACCTGTTATAGCTGGAGAAAATAGCAAATATACAGAATATAGAGTGGAATTTCAAAATATGATTATAAAAGGTGTTGGGGGGAGGATGCAGTTCCTTATACAACAATTGTACTTTGCCATCAATCATAACTGGATTAATTTTGCCATTGCAGAAAATGAGTGTTATCATGCGATTTGAATTTCAGAAACTGCACACTCATAGACTGCTGGGTTTCAAGAATGAGTTGAGTGAAATGAGCAAAGGAAAGGATTAAAACCCTCTCTCCCAACATAAGCAGCCTCATAAAGTGAAAAGTCTAAGCATTCCACAGTGAAAGTGCTTCAGCCTTCACTTCCAATTCACTTCTAACAACTTCTCCTTGTCCCTACTGGGTCACTGTAAAAAGTTTTCTCTTTGGCTCCCTACTCCCTCAGGAATTTTTTGTCTCTTTTTTTTTTCTCTTTGTTGTGAACTTGTGCTTTTCCCCAAGCTCAGGAGAAAGTGAGCTGCATTAAAAAACAAACAAACTGAAAGAAAGGGAGAATTAGATTCCAACACTGAACTGGCAAGAAATCCAGAGTTCTTGGCAGCCACAGAGTCAATGGAGTGGCTGGAACATTGTATAATTTTGAGACCAGCATCATGGTTTTAATACAAGCATGATGTTTCGCATAGTGCCTGTAAAGCTCAAGGACTCAGAAGGTATTCCAGCTAAAGAATTTGAGGGAATAAAAAAGCAAATTCTAAGCCCACCTACTGCTTCAAAAGCACAGATCTTTGTGGAAAACTTCCAAAAGCTTAAGATAAAAGAAGGGTAATTCAGAGGGACAGTGTGTACTTGTGTTCTCAAAATTCCTCAGCTAATCAAATGCTTAGTTAATGTCCGTCTCTTTATACTTGAGTTGTGGGGGGGGAAACCAACCAGGATTTATACACGTTTTTCCCTGCTGAATACATTTCAGTTCATAAGAGGCCTGGAGGCCTTTCCAATAATAAATAAATTTTTAAAATATCTTTCTTATTTGTTTTCTCTGTCTTTTTTTTCCCTACTCTCCATACTGAACATAACTCAGACCTCTAAATCAAACAGGGCTTGAACCATAAAAGTCAATAGCAATCTTTCCATAGGCATCATATTATGCATCACGTTTTCAGCAATTTACACTTTTAGTTTCCAAATTCTACATGAAGACTGAAGAGCTGGGAGCACTCAGAATTTCCTTCATTCAGGCTTTACCTGAACATGCTGTGTCAACAAATGCTGCTGTATTAAAGCGAGGTGCAACTTAATGACAGATATCTGTTACGTACTGATAACCTTTATCTCCCACTGAGAAGGGTCAGAGAATGCCTAAAGCTTCTTAATCATAATGAAAAGCAGGAACAGTTTCTATCGTAAAAGTATATAGTATTAGGGGATGTTTTCAGACTAGCTTTTGCAAATAGGAATCAAGGTCACTTTGAGTTTGACACTGAGCTCTGTCTACCTTTCCTATTCCAAGTATATTGGGAGAAAACTAATCAAACAAGAAAGCAGCCTTTTTGGTAGCACTCAGAACTCCAGCTTTCAGTTGGAGGTAGGAAATGCAGAACTGACAAAGGGGAACAGAAGTATTTCCAATTGTTTGAAGCTCAACAGCTGCTGCCGGGTTCAAGTCAGAAGGGCTGTACCCATTTTGTCTGAATTGCTTTTGTCCGTTCCTAAGTGACCCTGTTTTAATATGCACTTATTTTCCTGTACTACAGGACACCTAGAAACTTAACATCCCTCAGACAGCTTCGACAGCAAAGTGGTTAATGTTTGAAGAATGAGTCATTCTTTCCTTTGCCATGACATTGGGTTCTTATTGTACAACCCTGTACAGTACTTAGCAATATTTTTTAAAGATTTAAAAAGCAAAGAGTTACAAAACCATTTGCAATTAACTTGAAATAGAAAAGATAGCACTTTTTTTAAATCCCATTATATAGTACACCGTATAAATTACAGAGTATTCAAATGCATAAATGCATCTGTGTAACATTTATCAAATGTAATTTTTTCATTGTTGTCGGGGGTTTATTTTTTCCAGAGTTTTTTCTCTTTGTCTTAGATGCCCCCATCTCCCCTCACTATCACGTATGACAGTGCTCCAGGTCTGAGACATTGCTGTTGCAGTATCGCATGTTGTTGGGGATGTGGCAGTCTGTGTAGTTAATGCCCCCGTTTGGGGTATAAATGGGCTGCAGTCTGAAATCTCCTTTAAGGAGCTGATCATTATTTAAGGAGACAATCTGGAAGCTGGTTTCCGTCATCTCCAGGATGGAGTTGTCCTTCTTGGTCCCTGCCTCGCAGTAGTCATCTTTCCGACGGCCCCGGTTATATTTCCACTTCTGGGAGGTGTAGCGCCCTTTTTTGTGCATGTGCCAGCAAAAAATGCTGAGCAGAACCACAAGGACAAATATCACTGCACCCCCAATCAACCCTGCCAACAGAAATGGGGAGCCCAGGTTCTGAGAAGTTGTCTGCTCATGGCTGGAGGGGATGTTGCTGCCATTGCTCAAAAAGGAAGCCTTGGTTGTGGCTTCAGAACAGACAGTGTCTTCTCCAGTTCGGTAATTGTTATAAGTATCCAGTGGAACCAAACAAATCCGATAGGTGGATTTGGGCTCCAGATTTACCAAGCTTAAGTGTTGCTTCTCACCACTAACTATTCGTTCCTGAACAATTCCTCCTACCAGACTATGGCCCATTTTAACCCATGTGAGTTTATATGCCATCACGGTAAAAAGAGACATCCAGTTAACTTGGATGCAAGTGTCATTCACAAAATGGATGGAGAGTTGAATCCGTTCGGATATAGGAGGTGTCACCTTTTCTCTGTCCTCCCTGTCAGGCACAGTGGGGAGTGTGGCTATGGTGGGAGTGAGAGGATTGTATCTGCTACTTGGGGGAGGAACTGATGAGGTGGGAACTAATGTGGTTGGCACAGCTGTAGCTGGGACTGGGGTGATGATAAGCGGCAGACCAGGGGTGGTGGTGGGGCATGACAACATATTCATATTGAGCTCCCTGACTGCCATACCTCGGACCTGCTCTGGTCCCTGGCACATAAAACCCCGTACATTGATGGAAGCGGGAATAAATTTGAGCCATTCAGTGACCCACTTAATACTGCAGTCACACAACCAGGGATTATTCCTTACAGTGAGTTGTCTCAGGTTGTGGAGATTATCAAATACGCCCTTTACCAACATCCGAAGTTGATTGTTGGAAATATCAAGACGTTCCAGCTTGTGGAGGTTTGAAAAGGCTGTAAGTGGTATATGGGTTATCTGGTTGTCCTGCAAGTAGAGCCTTAGCAGATGTGTACCTGGAAGATCGGGAGGAGGGTAGGTCAGTGAATTCCGCACTATTGAGAATTCCTTGAGCTTGGAAAGGTGGCTGAAGGTGCCTTCGGCTATGCCTTTATTAGTAAGGAGATTGCCGTCCACAATCAGACGCTCCAGACTTGTGAGATTCTGGAAGGCCAGGTCTGAAATGACGGCAATTCGGTTTTCGTCTACTCGAAGTTCTTGTAAGTCCACTGGAAGGCCTACTGGTACACTGCTTAAGTGATTCTTGGACAAGAACAGAAGCTTGAGGCTAATGGCTTCCCGGAATGCCCCATCCTCAACACCAACAGTGGAGATGGAGTTGTCGTCCAGGTGCAGCTCTTCCAGCTTCAAAAGCTGAGCAAGGGCAGCCCGAGAAATGGTCTGAATGTTGTTTTCCTGCAGGTGGAGAACCCTGACATTCTTAGGCAGGTTCATGGGGAATTCATCCAATTGGTTACCATACAGGTAGACTGTGTGCACAGACTGGACACTGTGCAACTCTGCAGGAAATCCAGCATTGTTAATTTGGTTATTATGGAGGTAGAGGACGGTTACACCCTCCGGTATCCCAAGAGGCACTGAGGTCAAGCTTCGCTCATTACAGTAGACAAAGTTTCGATCGCAGCGGCACACTTTTGGGCAGGCCAAAGTTTTAGAGACCTGCATGTAGAGCCCCAGGGAAAAGATAAGCCATGATTTCATGAGAACAGCCCGACCTGTGGGCCACACTCTAGTCCACGAACCCATGTCTAACTTAAAGAAATAAAGTACCAAAGTGTTAAAGAACTGATAACAATAATGAAGCACAGGTAGCAAAATCTCAGGTCATTAAAATTGGCTTCTATTTATGTCCAGTGTTCAGGCCAGAGTTAAAGTCCTGGAGGCTAAGTATAAAATAATCCTTTTGTAATTGGCCTACCTCCTACTTTTGACAAGAGAGCCCCAGTCTTATTAGCCAGGGTTACAAAGTTTGTTGCCTTCTTCCATGTGTGCTGAAAGAAACAATAGCTGTGTCTTCGCAGGTGAGCAACAGCTTAATTTAAAGCTACCAAAAGTCATCTGTGTATAAGTTGCCTGGAGGGATAATATTTCCTTTCACTGAAGTCTGTCGGTGTTACACTCAGCTTTCTGAAGTGAGCAAAGTCCTCATATCAGCTATCTGCCAGATCTGGCCTGCCTGTAAAAGAAAAGAGAAAAGAAAAAGCTGAATAGCATGAATTGTTTAATAGGGAAGATCAAGCCCATTGGAAGACTATTCTAAGGCTGAGCTCTTTATGGCTTTCTGGAAAAAAAGGAATTAATATTAAACATTAGTTTAATATTACTGTTAAATAGTCTTGAAATAGATTTGATGCAAAGTCACTGCAGTGATTGAAGGACTTCAGTGACTTCAGTGAAAGCTAGATCTATCACTTGGTTTTGCATATTGTATCTCCAGTCTTTGTCCTCTCACAGTCTGTTTCAAATCCTAAAACTAAAACATTTTAGAAACCTAAACCTAAACCTAAACCATTTTTGCTCAGGTATTTTTTTTTTTTTCTTTTGCAGAACCACTGACTTCAATGAATGCTGTTCACTGATGCCTGACAGAGTAGATTCTGGGCCATGTTATTTAATCACACTCTATGTTTTTTTCATTTCCTACCAGACTCTGGAATGTTCTGCTTCTATTTCTGTAATGCCATTATGTATATCCTCCAACTTAATGCACACTGCCAGATTAGTGCACCTCAGTACAGTGAATTAGCTACTTATAAGGAGAGTTTTCTAAATAAGTATGGTAAACCACAAATACAAGATACCCTGCTGTAAGGCATGTATTTGCTAAAACTATCATCTTGATATTGTTTCTGATGTGAACTGTTCTGTCCATAGACTTCAGAATTAGCTTTCCACTGAATGAAACAGGCTCACATCTGCTAAGTTACTGGTTTAGGATATCAGCTCAAACTACAGCAGTTTTGCAGGAGAGCACTTTCTTTGAAACCGTAAAGGTTAGATACTTCTTTTAATTCTGCTACACAGTTGTCTGTAAATGGCTACATAAACAAACCTGTTAGTTTTAGTATAGATGAGTTCTTTAAAGTGTATTTTCAGCTTTTAAGTGTACTTTTAAAGTTTTACTTTCCCAGCTACTATTTATTATTCAGATCTGTAACTAAACAATTTGACTAAAGCATGCAATGAAAGATACCGTATTGTAAGACGTTGTCTTGTTACGTGTTGTTTCCAATGACTGAAAAAAAATGCTGCATTTTACATACTTGAACCTAATGAAGGATACAAACCTTGACAATTACCAAGCACATGTAAGTCCCAGAGTCTTGAATTGCGGTTACATAAGCACAGTATTTTTCCAGATTTTGTTTACCCAGATCAAAACTCATTGGCTGGTGTTGGAAAATAGAAATTCAGTGAACAGAAATCATGTTTAAAAATCTTTTTTCCTTTATTTAAGCAGTTCAAGCACCATTCAGGTAATTAGGAAAGAAATGTAATTCAGGAGTACATGAAAGCTTGTTCTCCTGCTACAGCTGCACAGTTTATAACATGTCCCAAATGTTGCTCCTGGGAACTCCATGGACTGACAGTGTAGAAAGTCTCTTTAGGAGTTGAACTGTTATAACCCTGCAACCTCGCGCTTGTGGATTACTGTATTTATTTGGAGCATCATCAGGTATCAGCCTCAAAGCTAGAACAGTTGGAGATAAAAAGTGAGACCATGAAAAGCCCTGTAGCTTAGCATTATAAATTCAAATGGTAAATGTACATATACTGTAATGCAGCCTATACTGTGTGTTGTCCTTTTCCAGAAACAGTAAGATTAGCTACCCCACTGTTCAAGGTTTTCTCTCTCACAGCCATATTTCAGTCGAGTGGTTTCTTTTCAATTATGTAAGGTGACGTGATACTGTAAAGAAACTCTAACAGGATTACATTCTAACATGAGCCTAAGTGTGACAGTTTTTCTGCCTTTAATACGGTCTGGCTCCCATCTAGATCATACTGCTCTGATCCATCATGACACTGTCTTTTTAAAATAAGAAAGGATGTGCAGAGCCTCCTCTGAGATGCTGAGGACCACACCGAGTAATAATAGTGGTTCTCTCACTCCCTTTCCATCATCAGAGCGAGACAGCCTGTACCTCCTAACAGGGCCAATACCCTGCACTGAGCTCTCTTTCAATTGTAAGTCCGCCTGCTGATTAGGTTTTATTTGACTCCTGGGTATGATAGCAAGCCCAGCTGAGGAGCTGCAGCCACAGGCAGCTGCAGCTCCTGGTTTGCTGGGAATCTCCTAAGGAGGGAATGTCATATTAAAATTGATTTATGCATTCACCTTATTCTAGGACTCTGCCCAGAGTACCTCTCACCTAGGTAAATGTGGCACCTGAATAAAAGATTTCGGTAATGATTCTAGCAAATTGGGTCAAACACACAGCACTTCTCATTAGCTATTACAAGTAAAAGAGCTTTGACTGGACGGTCACTGAAGTATATCAGCACTTTGGAAGCTGGCACTCTAGAGTTTCTCTCCTTTTTATTGTTACATGAATTTTGCCCGTAGAACTCTGTTAAAACTTTCCTACTGTTTTCTCCCCTCATGATGATGAAAAAGGGACTTCTTTTATTAATGCCAGTATCCTAATCTGCAGCTACAAGTCCTTAATAAACCAATACTATAAAACTCAGTACAGAAAATATGCATTACTAACTACAGTTGATTTTATTAAGCAAGAGCACAAGGGCAAATCTAATTAGATATTTATGACTTCAGCATTGGCTGTGGTGTGACAGGGGAAGGAATGAGGAAGCAAAGATACAACTGAATGTGTTTAAATAAATTTTTTTTGAAAATCTAAACCTCAGTAGTCTTTTACAACTGTTTAATAAAAACTCATAGTAGTGGTCATAGTTGCAGTATTTTTCAGCAAATCTCAGGGACCCTAATGCACAAGTGAGTCATGTCCCTGTGTTAGAAATCTTCACCCCAAAGACATTAAAATGATTGAAGAGCTGAACAACCTGCTTGATTTAAAAAAGAAACTCTGAGAAGGAAAAGCATCCTCTGCAAATTCCAGAAGGCTGGAAAAGCTGAAACCCAGCTGAAACACTTTGTTCTTTAGCAACTTGCCAAAAGTGAAGGCAGATACAGATAACTGAGCTTTCTCCCCATCCCTGCCATGTTGGCTTCCTAAAGCAAGCATTCTGTTTTCAATATTCTTACATAGAACTGAGTCTTTCTGCGAATGAACTCATCATTTGCAGAAGTAGAATTTTGGAAGTGGAAGAATTAAGGCCACTCCTTAGCTTTCATGACTGTAAATCTTGGGAATTGACTCATAAACTATAGATGGCAGTGACTTTGCTTATTGTGAAGCCAGAAAGTTCTAAAAACCAATCTAGGAAAAGAGGATGATGGTAAGGGAATCTGTCGCAATTAACTTAAAATTAAATACATCAACAAGCAAATGCCTCAATAATAACACATCTGCCCATCATCACCTTGGTCATTTTTGTTTCTGTTTCCTTACCCTGTACATTTGATTTCTATTATTTCTCACTATATCCTCCTTGGAGAACAAGCCACGTCTTCCAAGTGTCTAGGACATTTCCTGTCTTACTGCAGCCAGGATATTAAATCCCATTAGGATTTAAAGAATGATATAATAAAGTTGAGACAAGCACATTGAAATAGATGAGAACATATGCACACATTTTAGGTGGCCATGTCTGAAAATGTGGCTTAGTGGTCCGAGTTCCTGACATCAATGGAAATATTCCCTTTCATATCTAAAGGGGAGTTTTTGATCAACATTTTTATCTCACTGTCTTTTTTCATACCTGCCTTATGTGAATTCCTTTTTGGCATGACTGCAGAAGAACAATTCTGGCTTTGTGTACTGGATAAAAATTTCAAATTTGCTTTTGTTCAACACTGGAAATGAACAGCTCCTTTAAAATATTTTGATTAAAGGTATTTAAAGGCTGAAACATCTGTCTGCAAGTTGGGAAGGTGAAGGTTTTATTAGTCTCCCCGTCACTGGTCAGAATCATCCACACAGCTTCAAGCTTTAGTCACCCTGCTGTCCATAACCATGAAATAACTTAGCTTCAATAAATAAACATGTTTCAATAATTAACATATTACTGAAAGTGCTACTCAGTCATAAATTTGTGGTATCTAGGGAAAAAATAAGAAAACCAACAACCCGCTAGCAGCCTGCTTATGGAACTCTTTCCTACCTCACTGACCAGTATTGCCTCAGTGGCTGTGCCTATGGTGTCTAAAGAAGATCCAAAGCTGCCCTCAGCACCAGCCTCCGCACCTTTCATGCTGCAGTCTTCCAAACACGCAGTCCCAGGTGTAACAGTCAAGGTCCCTGTGGCTGCCTGAGAACCTATTAATGTTCAGGGGAGATAACAGAGAATGAAGGGAGGAGATAGCGTATGGAGCACAGCCTGCATATGAATACTTACAGCCCTACGTTATAGGCACAGGACTTTTGTTGTGCTCCTGGAACCAGGTTGTCTGTCTTCATTAGTCTTCCCATGTTTTATATTAAGGCTATTAATTTTTTAAAGGGTATAAAATTAATAACACTTGGCTAGTCTTTCCTTCAAGGAATCCCAAAAATAATAAAAAATAGGTCCTAAGAATCCAAGTTTTTTTCTCTGATATTCTAACCACTCAGCACCATTTTTCCTAGCAGTTCATCCATTTATCTGAACCTGAGTGCCACGCAACATAAAATGAAAAGCAAGCAAAACCAAAACCAAATGGTCATATCTACTCTTTTCACTACTACCAGTCAGTGACTCTCATTTAGCACAAAACTATTTGGCATGAATTTTCTTGGCTTTACTGCAGACCAAGGTCATAATCAAGTCATAATCTTACTCTACATGATTATAATATACTGTAAGTACAAGGCTATTATGCCTGGAATTGAATGACAACCAGAAAACAAATCTAATTCGATTCCTCTGAAACCTAGTACAGAGTTCCTAGCACTTGCAAAAAATGCCCCTGTATTTCTATCATGTTGTAACAAAAATAATTATGGAATAATACCTGACAAATCCATTTTTTCCACATAAGTAGAGTTCACTTCTACACAGGAATGAACATCCTGCTTTTTTTTACAGATTAGGAGCCTTAGGTGATGGTTTACTGTATATGCTTCTCTGAGTTACTTTGGTTTGAACTTTGTGTCCAAAATTTAACATGAGGCTATAATCTCCGCATGAAAGGCACAGAGAAAATGATGCAAAGGAACCAAAATGCTTTTACAGGAAGCCCTTTTGCATGCTTGCTGCTGTGGCTGCTTCATAGTTATGGGTGTGTATTTCGTAAGAAGAAGAGGGAAGGAGGAAGAAAAAGACATGAAGAGGAAGAGAAGAAACCATCCTTGGTGCCCTCTTCTAAAGTGAATAGTGATGTCAGGATAATGATCAGTAGCTAATACTGGAAAGAAACCTTAAAATGTCTCTGTATACTCTTACAGACACTATGAAGTCTACATGGACAGATTTTGGCAGAGAAAGACATTATTGCCTTTGCAATATTGTTAGCAAAATGGTTCAGCAAATGTACACAAACGAGCTCTTCCCTCATGTGTTCTTTTCTGCTCTGATCAGAACATTTCTGGTTTTGCCTCTCAATTTGCACTTATAATTATTCTAAAAAGCTCAGATCAGGCAGCCTGCTGGAGGCAAGTGAAATGGACTTGGATCTGCCTTGGTGGAGGCAGGAGAAAGTTTAGAGAGGGCTACATCTTGCAACAGTGGGTGTAAAGACATCATTTGCCATCTTTCTACCCCTTGCTCTTCTCTAACCTTCCACTCCTCCAAGCCTTTTATCTCTTTCCAGCTACAATACTGCAAATTATCAAGCAGACACATTCCCCAGAAGGATGCAGGCTTCAGGAAATCCCTTTTTAAAAGGCATGATATTATAATCAACAAAAGCTTTGTCTTTGGAAATTTGGGTTGTGTACAGGTTCTTGTCAGGCAACAGGAATCTGACAGAGCCCAATTCCTGACCTCCAGGAGGGGGAGCTAAGACAGCACGAAACCTTCTCTCCCTTGAATAAACAAATAAATGAATAAACGTGGGACTTGTTTTCTTCCCACTTTGTCCATCCCCACACACATGCACACGCTTCTCCTTCCTCACAGATGTCTGGGATCGCCAGTGGCTGCTGGCTTGTTTGACAGCATCTCTCTTACGTGTCTCACAAACTGTTTGAGCAGTACTTTGTTTTTGGGAAAATTAATATTTCTATATTCTAATAATGACCATTATTCCCAACTTGAATTTTATGTGCTTCATGGTTCAAGACTGTTTTTTACTTGTGGGTTACTACAGCGTGCAATTATTGCATAGGTATGAGGAGGCATCCAAGAGGGGCAGGGCGGGGCAAGAGTTACCAATGGGAAAAAAGAAAGAGAGGTTTGTGAGGGATACAGCGCAGGTACAGCAGATTTTTCTCCTTTTACACATGAGTAGGAACCAGTGACAGGTCAAAAGAGAGAAAAACACTACAAGGCGTAATCGCTAGAGTGACCACTGCACTCCCAGAAGCAGGGCTGAAATAGCTACAAGAACGATTCATGCCTCAGGTGGAGCCATGAATCCAAGGCTGCCACTCATCCCGCCAGGCACTGTGCTGTGCCACACATCCTACTCAGCTTCTCAGGCTTCCCCGTAAGTGAGCGCTGAAGTGGCAAAGTTCAGATCTGGAGAATACAGCCTGCCGAGGCTAACGTATCTTCATTCCTGCGTTTACCTTAACAGTTATTTATTTATGACAGAAGGAAGTTATTCTCAAAGCTTGATGTTGCATAACTTCATCAAGACCATGTCACCTGTGATAATGAATAAACCTCTGAGCTGAGAAACATCTGTGTTTCCAGTCTGTGACAAAAAAATTCACCCCTGCTCCTTCACACAGATGCCCTATAGGTCAATGCAATATTTGTCATAGTCAATGTATGTCAGGGAATATGGTTATTTTTAGTAATAAAAAACACAAATGAGAGACTATAGAGCATCTAATGGAAAATATCAAAGAAATAGCACATATCCTACTGCAGGCTGCATTAGTGGACACAGTTGTGCTATCCATCCGAATTTATCTTTTGGTTTGTCATACCACCCAGTCCAATCTGAATGCCTGTCTGCATGGATTAATCTTGCATAGACCTTTGCTATTTATTGATCATTTCAGCTTCTGGCAGAAGCAGGAGAGCGAGAAATGGAAAACTGCCACTATGAACTTCCCGCTTTTGGAGTCCCGAATTCTAATGTAGGAATCATCAAAAACTACTATTTCAGCTAATTGTAGCTGTCAGAGTGAAAGGTAATGAGGACACACATGGCAAATTAAAAAGCAGAATCTTTAATTGCCTGTGCACAAGCAGGTAGAACTCCCTCATAGAACACAAGGGAGAAGGAAACATGCAGAACTCCAGGTTCTTAACTAACATGAGCTTCTGAGTTGTGTAGGACTTCAAGGCAGCTCAAAGTCATTGATAGCCCAAGCATTTATTTATAACAAAATATCCCTGCTTGCATTATCAAATTGCTGATTGTTGAACATTTACTCCAGATGGTGACCATCATGATATTTTCACTCCAGTGGGAAAAGAGGAACAGATGATCACCTCCAGGACTCACATTAAATGGAGTATTGCACCTACTAGCAAAGGGCTATTGGTGTCTTTATTAACCTTCCCCCAAGGCCTAGTCTAATTTTTCACCAGTCTAATGTTGCACTGTTCGAAACTTAATAAATGTGTCAAAAAGTGAGAACAATCTATTTAGTATGGTAGTGAATTAATTCCCTAGTCTTTCATCCCCAAAGAACTGATCTCATGTCTTAGGTGAAATAGTTTTGATCGATCTCATCTAGGACTCCATAAACTCAGCAGTGTACTATGTGATGAAATAAAGCTGGACTGAGAAAGTTGGAAGTGGCAGATGAAAAGAATCTTACATGAGGAGCTATCTGGAACATTTCAACAAAATGCATCTTCATTAAAAAATATTATTTCACTGAAGCCTAAACCTTTCATGGAAATTTGTCAGTTTTGATTATGTTTTCAATAGGAAATGTGCCTGAGGTCCAGTGCTTTCTGATCATTTATGACCAGGGGCAGAGAGACAAAAAAGGATAAAGGAAGAGTGAAAAATTGACCTTTTTACATAAAAAGGTAAGCTTTGACACGATTCATTTCATGAAAGCATTCATAAAATAGTGTTTGCATTCTACATTTTAAAGCCTTAGAAGTTGTTGTGGAATTATCTGCCTCTGGACAGCTGCACTTAACATAGTAAAAGGAAAAGAAAGATATTCTTTGTTTTCTTTCTTGACCCTTTTCCAGAGGGTTTACAGCTTTCTGTGACAAAAATGGACACGTCTGTTTCAGAAAAACTAATAATACTAAACTAATTTAAAATAATTCCCCTTTTGGAACACAAATGTTCTGTACTGTGTTTAGCATAATGCATTTTGTACCAAGAAAAAATGAAGGCAACCTGCTGTTTCTTTGCAAGCAAATTGGTCCCTACCTATAAATTATTCTACACTGTGAAGCAAACAGTTTGCTTTTATCTAGAGATATGTGGGCAGCCTGGCAAAACGTCTGTGGATAATTTAAAAAAGCTGCTTTTAGTGACCTAAGTGACTAAACATTGCTTCTGTGGAGACAACATCTTGACACATTTTAAATGTGTTGCATGGTGCTACATCATTGATGAGATTCTGCACAGTGTCACATTACCTTGTGGAATATCATTCATTTAGGGTCTTAGGCAAATGAGTGTGGGCTACCATGTTCTTATCTTCCCTATTTGTGGCATATGGCCCAGGGAGAAAATATGGCACTAGCTGCCCCTCAACCTTTTAGGCACCTTGATATAAATAAAGCTGAAAGTGTCATCATACGTTCGTCTTTCCAACAAAGCCAGATGGAGATCTCTCCTTCCCCTTTTAATATTACTTAGCATGCTGCTCCTTCACAGTACTAAGAACTACTCCATGAGCACTGTTAAGGAGCTATCAGGAATGATTAATAAAGTTGTTTACATCCTAACTGCTTCAGAGAACTTGTCATGTATGCTGTAGTTGCTTATGGGGCCACTGAACAAAAGATGTTCCCCAGCTAGAGAACAAATCTTGCTTATATGACACAGCCCCTGTAACAGGCGAACAGAAGTTTATCATACAAATTTTTTAAGTCATTGCCATCAGATAGCCAGTTAACAGAAAAGGGGAAAGATATTAAAATGACGGATGAAGAATGTACAGCTAAGCCTCTGAAATCCCTATTCAGCTAAACAGCTGAATTATTTATCAACTGTACAATATCTCAGCATCAATAGTGCCTGACAAGGGTCTGGGGATCTGGATTTGTTATCTTTTCCAAGCGATCCAATTACACTTTTCTGTATGCACGGGTGGAGAAAGTGCAATATTCTTACTACTCCAGGAATGACACTAGAGCACTTCATACAGGAAACACCTTGTGCTCCCACATATCATCAGAATCAAAAATTTTATTTTACAGAAATATAAACCACTAAAGATATAGCAGTAACTATTTTATAGCAGTACAGAAACATCCAGCATGTGCTGGCATTCTTTCAAAATCCACTGTTTACCTGGACACCAGTAAAACCAATGATTTCCCTTAGAGTACAGAGAGGAAAGAAACACCAGAGGCAGTAGGAGAGACCAGTTTATCAAAGGTATGGACCAGTTCTTCAGTTACTTTTGTTTGGTTTTGCTATTTATTTTTTGCTCATTTTCATTCAGGATTCCAGTAACTCTGTGTGATAATAACTATTTTCCGTGAGAGGGTCCTGTTATCCCTTTTCAGTATTGATGGCCTAGCTCATATCCTAAGAATGTACACATCTGAGGAATAAAAGGATTGAGGAAAATATGATAGGTGGTGGGATTAAAGAATGTGTTTGGTGCAATGGGGAGGTGAATCCCCAAGTCTCGATTCTGACAGAGAGCAAACTTTTTTGGCACTTTGCTCTGGTTTGGTTCTCCTTTGATAAAAGGGTACAATACTATCTTCCCCCAGCAGTCATTCAGATTTCCCATTTAACTTCAAAGTTCTTTGAGAAAGGGAGGCTGCATGGGACTCCACAGAACTTTACAGAGGGCAGCTTCAGTTTTAGACAAGTAGAAATAAGAACAACCTAGAAATAGTAAATAGAGATTTCTAACCCAATGATACTCAGCTGTGGAATTCAAACCACAAGAAGATCATGAGAGGTCTTAGGGGATCAGAAAGTAATAAATAAAGGCAGTGTCAGCCAGCAAGAGCACTATTCCTACAGGATGAAGGAGTACAGATTACATGTTTAAAAACTGGCTGCAACAGTTTACACCAACAAAGGAACTACTAGCTGCCTTTAATTTCTGGCAGCAGCTCAGTTCCCTGGGGAAGAAAACACATAGCAGAAGAAGAAATGGTGTTTACATCTGCCGCTATGATTCAAGTCACTTCTCAATCTTCCTCCTGCTCTACTCTTTCCTTGAAGGAGCAGAGATGCTACCAACACAAGGGGTGCACAAAGACAAAGCAAAGCCAAATGGATATTGTATTTCCAGAAGCTGGAAATGTGCTGCTCCAGCCAATTTTTCTTCTGCCTCATGCTGATGGCTGCAGGACAGAATATTCTGTGTGCATAGTTTCACATGCTATACAGCATCGCAAGTCTTCTGACCATGAACAGAGGAAAGAGGATGCAGTAATGGCAATAAGACTAATTTTCTCCACAATGTACAGAGAGACAGGAAAGAACCTGCCATCTGTGTGTGTTTATGAAGCAGCAGCTTACAGCAGAATAAACCCCTGGTATTCTGTCCTAAAATTTCTGTCATATTGTCTCAATAACTGCTCTAAAGCTTTTTTTAAAGAGCTCTCCTAAGCTTATTTCACTTAGGAAGTTCAAAGCCTTCATCTTGAATGAATCCTAACAAAGAAAGAAGAGAGCACAGAAAGCAATTCAGCTCTGTTTTTCCACTTCTCCCCTTTGCCTTTGAGGTCTGTGTGTGGTTGCATCAGTGAGATCAAAATTGCCAGCAGGCCCACGAATGACACCTACCAGCAGCAGAGCAAAAATCAGTCCTCTGCTATTAATGCTTCACAGTGGGTGATCTTCAGCCCTGTGCAGACAGCCAGCAAGAGACTCACGCACCACTTAAACTCTCCTAATAGCTTTCAAGTGGGTCCTAAGAGGTGCAGAAGCCTGGAGTTGGCCTTCAGCCCAAAAGCAAATTCCACTGACATGTGCCAAAGCATTTCAGGCAACAGACTCCTTATCAATATGTGTTCTTGTGCTACTTTTCAGCACAGTCGTTATTGCAAGGAATCACAGCAGTATTCTTATCAGCATTTTGTGCTTATACAAAACTAGACATCTCGAATGAGTTCAGGAAGGCAGAGAAGGCAGTGCACAATAAAACCTGAGAGAGGGCCAGGGGGAGAAATACATTAAAAAAAAGTGAGATAGAGTTTTAAGCTATTCTACAGCCAGAAAAATATGCCTGCTCAAAAATGCAATTATTGTTTTCTTCTGTTTGCAGAGCACTCTATCTATTCAGGTCACTGCATGAATCAAATAAGAAGACACTCTTTAATGTTTTCTGTGTAGACCTCTGGGTACTTTAAATGGACCTCATACGAAGATCTGCTAAGGGATTTGGGGGTTTGCTGACCAGTTTTTGCTTAGACTAAAAACTGAGGTAGCTCTCTAATACACGTATTTTTTAAGCATGGGAAAACTTGGATCTTGACCTATGTCTGCTCCAAAATTTTAGATGCTAGAGGCACAGGTTCTTTACTTATACTTTTGCTAATAAGGCATATATTTGTTGTAACCCACCGATGTAGAGTATAAAGCTAGCATTAACTTTACATCCAATCCATGGTATTTTCAGCAATTTTACTTCTGCTAGTCTGTTCTGACCTCTGCACAATCCTTTTGTATAGGGGGCTATGAAATAAGGGAACTAAAAAGCAAATCAGCTTTGATGGCCAGGGAAATATTCTTATTGCATACACACATAACAGCAGGCATAGCCTTGCACCTTCCTGTTTCATTTCATATTGGATACATACATGCAAATGTGGAAGTAAATCTATGGAGCAAATGAGGAAAAAACTCACAATCCTCTGCTTTATGGATAGATGAACAGCAGCAGAGCCTATAAGCAGTCTGGAAAAAGGATTCTGAGAATTGGAGCTGTTGCTCTGATTACACAAGGGAAACTTTCATATAGTGCAAAGCCCTCTTTACCTCCGTCTTTGGGCTACTGCGTCTGTGTTGTGTTACTCAGGACATACAGCCTAGACAACAGAAGTGGCCCTGAGCATTCCAATAAATATGAAGGGGGGAGGTCATCTGAGCCTTCACACACAGACACCCCCACACACACGCCCCCTTCAGTTTATATTTGGGAGGAATTTATCAGACATTTCACTCCAGATATATGTCGACATCTCTGACCCAATATAATAGATAGCTGACCTTAATTCAAAAAGTAGTGTGAAATAGTAAAGGACAAAAAATGAAACAGTTGCAGTTATTCCAGAGGATAACAGACTTACTGACTCCTAAGAGCTTCAATGAGCTCAGCCCACAGCAGTGGAGTTGTTTACTGTATAATATTACTTTAGAAAGCCTTTCCTTGCTAGTTCAATCAAAATGAACTGCATTTCCTAATACCATACATCCTGAGAGATACTGCCACATGCTCTATCCCAACACAGGCTTAAACTAACCCACCCTGGCAGCAATTACCTTCAAGGCTTTTGAGCCTCTTGGGAGATATTGCCCTCCTCTGTTCTAGTGAAGCAGAAAATCAGCTTGTATTCAAGAGAAAAAAAAAAAAATGTTTCCACATTCACTGCAAATATTTGAAGTATTAACCCTCCTCCCCCAACAAAATTTACTCAAATCTTCTGTGTAGGCTTATATGAAGGAGGAAGGCTTGCCAAAGCAAGAGTGTTCATTATTATTACTAATAACCAACTACTTTCGAAGCACAGATAAGGACTGACTAAGCAGTGAATGTTTAAACACATTCACTGTGGCTGTTCTGTTCACCTTCTGAGTTTAATTCCCACAAACCATTGAGCTACACTATAATGAAAGAAAATCTAAGGTGATTTGCATAGGTACCTGTAGCAAATTAACTGTAAATTCACGGGTACCAGTCTTCACCTGGGAAGCTCCTGTCTCTCGCTGTCCAACAACAAGCACTGAATTAGGAAAATTTCTGTATGAAAATCACATTTTTAATACCAAAGTCCACTGGTATTCATTAAAATTAGTAAGATATGTGTTTAAAAGAGATAATACAGAGCACTCTTATACACAGCAGATAGTGAAGTAATATTTGCTGCCACAGGTGTCTGTGGAGCAGACAGTTTTAGCAGGTTCAAAAAGGATTCCACAGTTTTATGGTCTTTAAACAGGTTCCCTTAAAGAGAAGAGGAAGAGATGCACCCTGTGATACGCCTAGTTCCACCATTTTGGGCACTGCTGGGGGTGTGCAAGGGGAAAAAGGATGGCAAAAAGCAACACCAACAATTTCTTGTCTTTCTTGGGACTAAACACTGAGCTAGATAGACTGTTGGTCTGTCTCAGCTGGGAATTTCTTATGTTTTAGTGAGTCACATTATACGGTCAGAACTAGGGACTGAGCACAACAGCGGAAATATAGCATGCATGGACATGTCCATTACACTTACAGAGCATTTGAGTCAGAAATGAAATACTATGCCATCCTGTAATGTATCTGATCTAGCTTAAAAGTCACTGACACAGCTCAAATTCTGCATTGTGAAACTCTGGGTAGTTGCTAATGATCACAAATTTAATATTAAACCTAAACTGACTAAATAATGTCAATCCAAGCAATTGCTATTTACTCCTGAGCATTCCAGATGCAACAAAAAGAAAAAGGGAGACTTCACTGCTCTGTTCTGTTTTTGAGGCCGTGAGTCTTTAGAGTACAAAAATAATATGGTGTCCTGATTTTGGCTCGGATAGAATTCATTTTCATTCTAGTGGCTGGTATAGTGCTGTGATTTGGGTTTAGTAAGAGAAGAATGCTGGTAACACCCTGATGTTTTCGGTTGTTGCTAAGTCGTGTTTTGACTAAGTCAAGGGCCTTTCATTTTCTCATGCCCAGCCAGCAAGAAGGCTGGAGGGGCACAGGAAAGGTGGGAGGGGACACAGCTGGGACAGCTGACCCAAACTGGCCAAAGGGGTATTCCATACCATGGGATGTCATGCCCAGCTTGGTGTGTGGGCCGGGGTGGGGAGGAGCGCTGCTCGGGCATCGGTCGGCAAGTGGTGAACAATTGCATTGTGCATTGCTTGTTTTGTATATTCCAATCCTTTTATTAATATTATTGTTGTTGTTTATTACTAAATTATCATCATCATATTCCTTTCTGTCCTATTAAACTGTCTTTATGTCAACCCATGAGGTTTACTTTTTTTTTTGCATTCTCTCCCCCATCCCACTGGGTTTGCAGGAGTAAGCGAGTGGCTGCGTGGTGCTTAGTTGCTGGCTGGGGTTAAACCACAACAAATGGTAAAATGATGATGCAAAAATGTGCTTCCAGACCTACAGTAAGTTCTAGTTCCCTAAATAGCAATGTCCTGCTTTAGCTTTAGAGGACTGGAAACTTTATGGAGTGAAGTAGTGACCACAGAAGGAACTGAAACATATCATCATGTTTTGGACTCTTCTCTTCAAAACCTCTGAACCTTTCCTGTAGAGAAATACCCAAGCCACACTATCTGTATATAGAATTGCACTGCCTTGAAGCTCGGACTGTTTTGAATCTAGGGTTTCAGTTTGAACACATCTGTAATTTTTATTTCTCTAAGCTTTACAGAAAGATCATTAAATTGCTTTTTCAGTTCCATTTGTATGCTTTGTATGATATAGATGGGAACTTTCTTCTCAGTCTCCTGCCCAAACTTTGGTGAAAGAGGTCATTAGACGAGCTGCTATATAAAGTCTATATAAAGTCTGTGAACCTGCTAGGTTATGTTTTTTCCTTTTTGACTGCTGGGAAGATTGTCAAAAAGAGTCCCTTGTAAGAAGGACTTGCTCACTAGCTCACTTCACCTCCTTTGAGATAAAATATTTTGAAAGAGCCTCATCTTCCACTAACCTATAGAATACATAACTTCGGTTGTGCTTCCATGCAAAGAGAGTTTAGCAAAAATGTTAGCTCTTTCTAAATTTGATACTTTTCACAAATAAAATTTCAGAATAAATACAATGATAAAAAGAGACAAAAGCAGAGGATATTCACACCTTTGCTTCTTCTGATCCTGCACTCAATTTCATCTCATCACCACCAGAAATACCTCAGCACCCATGCTGATCAATCCCTCTCCCCTTTTGGGGGATGAACACTACAAAAACTTCCATTCCTCTCTGCCATTGTAAACCTAAGTAATAATAATAACTTTTTTAAAAGCTTATTTTCTAAGCAATCACTATTTTTGTCCTGTTTGAATGGGCTAAAGTAAGTAAAATGAATTTGAGATGGTCTCTTGACAGCTATGGCACCAGCGGTCAGTAAATGCTTGGTAACAGCAAACAAGCCTTGCTTATTTTCTCCTTCTCTAAAAAACGCAGTTACCAATTTGTGATTACAAAGGAGAACTTCCTTTCCATGCTGTATTTACAGTCTCTCTCTGAGAGTTAGCTCAGCTTTTGCATGAGCTACTGCAGGAAATAGTGAACATGATCTTACAGTCTTAACACAGCCATGAAGGTTCAAACATTGCTTTCTTGCTAAAGGATAATTATATCCTGTGATCTGTTGGGCACAGTCATACTTGTCATTGTGTACATCATTATTCACCTTCTGATTGTCCTTTCTAATCCAGACTAGGTCAGTAGTGTCCAGCCATCAGCCATCAGAATGTGTGATGAGCATGGTGAAAAATGAGGTGGCAACTTAAGGCTATTCCTTAGGAGAAGTAGAGTCTGAAACGGTGCGAAGAGGAGGCAGTTGCACATATGATAGCCATATTTCTCCTTCCTGACTCCAGCACTAAACCTTTGATTAATTACTGAACAAGGAGCAGTCAGGCATACCTCTAAAAGAGGTGCTTGGAGAGACTAGTGTCACTCCACAGATAGAAAAAACTCTGCTCTTCAGGCTCTCTTCTTTGTAGACACTATTTTTATTGACAAGCTGTTTGGGTGAAAACTGCCTTACAGTCGGAAATGGTAGATGAAGACAGGATTGAAAATAAGACCATCCTCCTAATGTATGTCAAGTAGAATAGCCGTGCACCCCGAGAAACTCTAAATGGTATTGCTTAACTGCTGAAATAAATTATTTTTCGAAGAAATGCTGTGGTGGCCTGGACAGCCGTTAGCATTCACATTTGCAAGCACTATTTGCATCCCTGTAATCACAAAGCCTTGCATCTCAGGGAAGAAAAGCTCAAGTTCTTCCGGACCCACAGGTTCCAGGAGAAGGAGCCATAAAAGACATGCCAAGTGTCTTAAGATTCACAATAAAATCAGAACTGGTAAGGTTGCAAGTCAGAACCTATAATCAGGCATAAAAACAGTGGATGTGTTTCTCAAACTCAGTGTGAGCATTAAGTAAATACAACTGATTAATCCAATTATCCCACCTGGCTTCCTACTTGAATATTTATGACAACTCTATCTCTCCTGAGCATAATAGAAGGTAAAATGAAGCCAGGCACCTAAAAACAGCAATCTCCACCAAGCTGTGTGGGTAGGCTGTCCCAGATACCTCACTACAAAGGTGATGAAAATAAACAAGATAAAGTGTCCTCTGCTGGCTTGTGCTCAACAGGCAAAGAAACAGGGTTTGTGGCAGTACCACAGGCTTCATTGAGCCAGCGTCATGGTAGAAACAAAGGAAATTTTCCTTTTCTGGTACTTTTTTTTTAAACTTGTCAGGTGTTGGATTCCCATTCTCAAAATAAGGAGCCAGCCTCCTGTGTTCATGCACTGGCTTTCTGAAGGTATTTTTTGGCAATACAGATGCAGTTAATTATATTCACCCCAGTACTCATTTACACGTGTCAGCTTGGGGTTTGAGAGCTCTGCCCTGGAACGGCAACACTGACCTTGTTTCTGACCAGATGGCTGCCAGCAGGAGATGGGCTAATTCCCCGGTCTGGTTGTACCTTATGGGAACGCAGGCCTGCGACTGACCTCCTGGGTCATGGAGCCCAGACCCCTGCCATCACAGGCAGCCCTGTCGCTGAAAGGTAATACGTTAGCTAGGAGCTGATGTATGGTTTGTTCTTCCTGCTGTGACTCCTTTCGTGGCCCTTCCCATTTTCTCCTGGGAGATAAGGCCTTGTGCTTCAGCTGCTTTTGCTCCCAGGGTTAGCTAACGATCCCTTGCAAAATCACGGCATGACAGGCATTATTAGCCTCCTCCTGGAATTCAAAAAGCATTTTTATTTTTCAGTTTAGACTGAGAAACTGAGACACAGTAGCTGTGTGGTTTGGGTTCAGCTGCGGACCGCATACAGCACTGTGGTAGAATAGAGGAACTACAGAAAACCTTTGGTCTCCTCAGAGGAAACTGCTCCGGCACAGCCAGTATCAAAAGCAGCTCAGACTTTTCCAGGTTATTTGAGCTTCCTTCAGGAGGCCTTCTTGCACCGGTGGAGCAGCCCAGAATGAGGACAACTCAAAATGTGTCTTAAGCGTCCCTTGGCCTTTGGGATTGGTGTTGCGACTCTAAAAAAGGCAATGCTAGGTCTTCCTCAGAGTTAAATAAAGTTGCTTAAGGGTTGCAAAGTGAGACGGGAGCGCAAGTAAAATTAAAAGTTACGAGTTCCTGTCTCCCAGTCTGCATTCAATCAATGAAACCACATGTTCTCTCTGCTTAGACATCCAGCTTTGAAGACATGGCCCTTAATGGCCTGAGGTTTGACTGTTCCAGCTTTGTTATTTTGGTTTGTTTTTTTCCCTTCAGCCTTTACTACCAACCTCAGACAGAGTCATTCAATACAAGTATAGGGAAGAAGACTGGTGTCACAGTGGGGAACTCAATTTAATGAAAGCACTTGCAGAAATTCTTTTGTTTATTGAAAGCATGTAAAAGGACAGTATGATTTACAAGGTTGCAAGGAAACAAGCACACAGCTTCCCCTGATGCTGTGGTTAAGACAGCTTGGAAACTATTGTGCTGTGTGACAGAACAGCACAAACACACACTGCCGAAAGCCACAGCAACTATTCAAATCCATCTTTGTTTTAAGTAGAAACTATTAAAGTGACCATGCTGGTTTTACCTTGTTCTCTCTGACAGTGGGTGACAAAAGTCCTTTTAAATGCTGAAAAGTTGAAAGTCTGCCTTTTCTGAATTGCAGAGGGATTTGTCTTTGTGGTTTTTGAATGGCACTGCGGAGCCAAAGCCAAAAAGAATAGTTGCACATACTGTGTCAACTATGCACAGTAAAAAGCAAATATAAACCTGGAATATGGAGACCCAAATGAATTAAAGCGCCTAGATTTTATGGCATCCAGGTTTTAATGTAGCCTGAATGAGACACAGTAGAACTCACGGCAGTTATTTTACCTCATGAGCAAAAAATATACCTCATGTTGGTAATGCCAGGATACTCCACATAGGCAGATTACCCCAGTCTCTTGATTCAACAATCACGTGGACAACTTTGTGCCAAAATTAAATAATCTTTGTGGCTTTCACCACTTCTTGTACTTCTGTTGACATAGGATTGGATGAGCCATCTTAGTCTTGAACCGAGACAAAAAAAATTGGAATAGCTAACTGAAAATATCACCTCTTACTCTGTTTCTGCAGTGCTCTTGATTCAAATATTATGATCTTCTAAAATATATTAATTATTTTGAATTATAGAATAAAATATTCTGCAAATTACAGCAGTGAGATGGCTTATTACTAGAAGTCTCCTTATTATTTCCAGCTGGTCACATTAGTCATATGGAGAGCTTCTGGTTTCATGTTCAATGCTCACAATTCGTATGACTGATTTTCTGGTGGAAATGTTCATAGAAAGATATGCAAGACGAACTCAACACAACAGCTTACAATTCACTTTTCAAATCCTTCTCAAAACTCATGCAAATGTGCCCAAACACCAGGAAAAAAGGAATGCAAATGCATCTCTCCAGTTTTCAGGAATTTCTGCTTCCAGGGCCAAATTCTCCACTGATGAAAACAAGCCATTTTATTGTGCTTGTCCAGCAGAGAACATACTGTACAATATTTTGAAATTTCAAACCGAAGTCTGACTAAGGGATTAGACGGGCATTTTAAGAAAAGAGTAAAAAGGAGCTGTATGATTCTTACCACCTTACAACCATTTTTTCAGGTTTGGTTCTAAATGTATCGAAGACTTGTAGAGAAATATTTTTTTAAAACCGATGCCACAATCTGGTGATGAAATTTGAGAATGTGAGCATTCTTCCTCTCTTAAAAAACAAACAAACAAACAAACAAACCATTCTGACCTTCTTTCCAATGTTGTATGTTAATATGTTAATAAAACATCTAGCCCTGTATGCTTTCTCAACAAAATGAGTATTGGTATTGTTAGTAGAGTATAAAACAGACTTTATTGTGAGTGATAGTTATTTTATTGCTCAATTTAAATATCCAAGGTCTATAATACTTTATTTTGCATATTTATTTTATATTTTTGTGGGGGGAGATAGGTTTATTTGCACTAGACCGCAAGACTGCAAGTCTTTGCAAGGCTGCAGGTGCTTTATTTCAAGAGATGCCAGAAATTATTAAAATTGGTAAAAGAAGGTGGTCTATAATAAAAGTACAATTTTGAGAAACTAGTAGAAAAGCATAGTCATGGATTCCTTTCCCATGTGTGAAGTTTCAAGGCTCTGATTCTATTCTACTGCCTTTGAAGTCAATGGAAAATTTCCCATTAGTTTCAGTTAGCCCTTTGTTTTATTTTCAGAAGTATTTTTTAAAGTTTCCCATTTCCAAGTTCCCATGATTTAACCTTGGGTGTGATCTTGAAAGAATTTTTATGCACATGAATAGACAGAGTTACTGAAGTCAATGAGCCTGGAGGGCTGGACCCAACATCACCACTTATAGTGCTATATTCTGTTAACTGCATGGAATGCCAATCACATCACTTGATTTCTCCATCCCACTTTATAATTCAAGATATACAGCTCTGCAGCTTATGCAATGGTTATGTTGCTAACACTGGCAGCTCACTAGAAAAACACAGTTAATACTTTGTGGAATGACAAGGACATAAAACTGCAAGAGAGTACTTTCAGTACATTAAGAAAAAAAGCAAAAAGGCAATTTTCTCCAAGTTTCTTGGGACTGTCCTGAATGACATTAAGTGTAATAGGCTTGAGAGCAATATTTTAAAGAAAGTATCTGAAACTTTGTTTTACATAAAGTCCATTGATTCAGGCATGCAATTATTGCTGCATCAAGGGATTTTTTAAAGACCTGAATAAGAAACAATATATAGGATATTTAAGTGCCTAATTCACTTTTCAAAATGAAAATTTATCCCAAAGTTTCATCTGGTGATGCAATGCACCATCATGCACTGTGTAAGATCTAGCAGCTATGGTTTGATTTAATCTGAAGATAAGCACACCACTGCAAGTTACAGCAGCTTTGCTAATGATCATCAGCCTAAACTTTAACTTACTCCAAGCATTGTTCTTTTTCACTTTTATCCTCACAACTTTCTACAAAATCAATGCTATTTTATTTGCTGTCAGTTAAATTTTCTAAAGTCCTTTTTCTTCTTCTTCTCCCTCACCCCTCCCCTGACCGTCTTAATGAAGATATCATTGGTAGCGGTGAAATGCAAGGAAGAATCCAATCAGAAACATGTACTAGATATTCTTTCCTCTATTCTGTAAAAATAAACTAAGTTCACATACTCAACCCCCCTCCCCCCCGTATTTCACCACTTCTTTATTTCTTTCCATTTCTCTTTTCTGGGTGTTTATTCTATATTCTTTTTCTCTCCTCTCCCCACTCCCCAAGGTGAAGCACAATCCACTCCAGGAGGTTTCTGTGGATTTCAGCGAGGGTGGATTGGCTTCTGACTACTGTTCTCTCCTTCCCATGACTTACATGAATTAAATGGTACCCAGATTTTTGAAAGGACTGTATTTGGTTGGAAACCGAATACTTCTTTGATTCTTAATTGTTTGAAACAGAATTTCTAAGCATTTTTTTCCCTTTTAAATATCAAAGTAATTGAGTTTCCAGCAGCTCCAACTAAGTTCCCCTTAGATTTGTGAACTGAACTTTTTGTTTCCTTTAGTGTGCTGATATTTTTCCAAAATGGCATCAATGAAAAGAGCATAGAAAATAAATCAGTTTTTCTTGCAAGAGGTCTTCTGTGCTAAATAGTTTTAAGGATGTCCAGGCTCTGCCCATAGGAGATAATAAGAATATTTAACACTTACAGTAAATGTACTTTTCTGCTAAATGACTTTTCATCTCTCAAGTATAGTAGAAACATTAAGTAATGAAGCTCCAGTCCAATAGAAGTCCAGCAAATGGATAATTAAGAAAACAATGAACATTAAAAAACCTATAAAAACCCAGACATGCAGCTAGGCCAGTTCATTAAGTTCAGTCTAACTTGATTTCAGCTGTAACTGTAATAATATCCAGCAGACACCCCCCTGCTGAGAGCCGAATGTGGAAAGAATCTCTTGACCTACTGATTTTAATAAAACACTTGTTTCAAATGCTTCTTTTTAATTAAATGTCTGGGTTTGGGGATGCTGGGTACCAAACAAGGAGTACTGGATACCCAGGAAGTAAGTACTACTTAACTAAATATATTTGCTTATAATAAGTTGAACAAAGAAATTATTAAAATTACTATTAAACTTTGGCAAGTGATATTTATTGGGAAAAGACTGCAGAAGGGGAGTTCGGGAATTGGGAATAAAAAAGTGGTCAAGGGCTCAAAAAGTGTAGAAAGAGCACATCATGAAATATCTCCTATGGTTAAAAGTAAAATATGTACAAGCAGACTTCCCCGCACAGCCATAATTGGGACAAATGCAAAATTACATAAAACAGAGAAAATGTATTGTACATCAGTAAGGCCTCTAACCAGAATAGACAAATTCTGGATATAAACAACATAAACTTGTGATAAAAGTCCTGGATTACCTAGTATATTACTACCTCCAGGGTTTCAAAGAGATTAAATAAATTTCTTGATTGCACCATATTTGTTTCAGGGCTTTGATGGTCTCCTATGGGAGATACTGGTCCACTTGCCTTGATTAATAATTTAGGGTTTGAGACATTTTCTTCTGTTGGCTGCTGGACAACACTTGCGAAGGGGAGAGGCAGTGGATGCACCTTGCCCTCTCTTTTCTGGCACTGTTCGTCTGTGTTCCTAGCAGCAGCACAGTCTCTCAAGTGCATGCTTGGTATGGCTGAAAAAAACATGCTTTGAGTTAAATTGATTGTCAGGTTTGGGTTTAAAAGCAAATATTTTCTTGCTCCCAATTCTTTTTGGAGAGAGGGCATTATTTGTTGGCCTTCCTAGTGTGGGTAACGTTCCACTTCCTATACTCACGAGGGCTCACATGGGGAGTTTCCTTTAATAAATTCACAAGTAAGAGCTTGCGTTTACTTGTGAATCCTATGTTATTCCTACTGCCAGAATTGTTTTGTCTTTTTATCTTAAACTGGGCTTTAAAATGTATTTTCTGACCTGTAGCATATGACGATAGACAAAGGAAATGATGTGAATGACTGCAAGGCTCCTTCCAATACTTTTCTACCAATACTAAGGATACTAGTGCAGAATCAGTATTCTCTTCACATCTGTGCTGAACATACCAGGCTTACAATGCTGCCACAAAGGGTTTGCAAATCCCAGGTTCTCAGATGATCTACGCTCAGATGATCTCTGCTCTATGATAATGCCTGCTCTGTTGCTTTAAGATAGCTCTGGTACTTGCAAAATTTAGAGGCACTTCAGCTTGCTTTAAACCCTTCTGGCTGGTAGCAGCCTCTGCACAGCCATTTGCCATCTGAGAGCAATTGTAAGCAGATGCCAAGTGGTTGCCTCTGGTAAACGGTTGGCTCTGGCCCATCTGACCCCCAGGGTAACCCATTTTTTGTGGCCAGGCTAGTGATGGAATTGTCAAGTGGGAATAAGCAGTACTACTTCTTATTCTACTTTGTTCTGCCAGAGCAAAGCTGGAATGTAAGACAAGTTTTGAACATTCCTCTATAGGGTAAGCAATATATGAATCAAAAATTATTGAAGTATTTAATGTTTTGCCTACGAAGAACTGCTCAAAGGATGCTACTTAGTGTCTAGAAATTAATCTTGATGACCGTGCAGACTGTTTCCACAAGGACAATGAAGAGGGAGCTTTCTTTTTCCCCACTTTTTTTTCCCCATAAGAACAGGTGATGGGACTAGTGATGAGAATACCTGGGCTCTGGTTCATGTGAGTCCCCTAGGAGGGATGATGCACTACTGACAGCTTCTTTCTAGCCCATGAATCTTGCTGAGTGAGATTTACTCTCACCTCTTGGCTGCTGAGACTCTTTAGCTGTTCCGTTGTTAGAGCTATCCAGGAGCTCCTATCTCACTCGCTTCACTGACAGTGTTAGCAAAACAGGATGAGGCCATACGTCAGATGGGGAGGATTATGGGGAGGGCTCAAGTATGTCCCCAGTCTCAGTGGTGGGTTGTTCAGCACACCTGCCTCCTCTCGGACTAACGGGGAGGAAAGGATGTATATATAAGAAGACTCCGGCCTTCATCCCCACCCCAACTACTGTGGCCACTGTCAAAAATTAAGGATGTCCTCAGAACATTACCAGCAGCTTCTGATAGGTTAGAAAAGGTATAGTCTGTACTTTGTCTGAGAATATGGATTATAGCCTCACAAGAATAGAACAGAAATGACAATGTTCAATGCTTTGCATTACAAGCAAATCAGAAATTGGATCATCTGGGACAAAGCCATGGAGCTATCTCTTGACTAATATCAGATGTCTGCTCTAAATAAGACAGATGTGAAAGTTTCTGAAAGAACAGCTCACAGTAAGCCTTTGTAAAGGAATTGCTAGCCAACCTATATATAGAATTTGCAATATGCTCCCACTATAATTATTGAGTCAAAACCCAGATGGGAGTAATAGACATGGAAAATAAAATTCTCTAATTCTATTTAAAAAAAAGTTAGAGGCAACTAACACTAGGATTACATTCCAAAAGCAACCGTTTGAATATTTTAATAAAGTTCCCCATTTTTAATGACACAATCATAACAATGTTAACATCTGAGTGTTACTTAGAGGTATGGCTGTCAAGCTCTGAGCGAGATCAGGAAGTTTTTCAGACTAAGTGCTGTTAACAGCGCATGCATCACAGTGACACTTGATTTACACGCCTTTTTACATTTAAAAGCACGTTGTAAATGTGAACAAGTCACCAAAATTTTCTATAAGGTAGATGAATACTGTAGACAAACTAGCTGAAGCAGAAAACTGAAGAATTGTACTTTGGAGATTCTGAGCAACCACAGGTAGCTTGATTTAGGATACGATTTTAGATGCTTAGTACTAGACTGGTATTTATTTTTCAGAAGTGTATATTTTCTGGTGGAAAATCCTGAATCAATGACATTGAAAAGCTTTTTACTGTATTGCTATAATTAGATTTTTGATCGTAAATTTAATTTAAAAACTATTCAGACATGGCCGATATTTTCATTGTTCATACAAACCAGCATCTTCCCACTGCTGACCTGGGACAGGATGACTCTGAGGGTTCTTTCCAACCAGCCTCACACTTTTTTGCACAGGGAACAGATAATCAGCTACTGTACCCCCTCTTGGCCAGGTTCCCACAGCCCACCCTGGCTCTCTGGGACCTGGAAGGGAGAAAAGGTGGATCTGGATGTATACAGATGTGGATTCAGTCTTCCTTCCGGGCATATTTTCTGGCAACAAGATGCCATAGCCATGCCAATGCTCATGGTCTCACAGTTACCAAGGACAGACAAACTATCTTTAACTAACTAATAAGTCTGAAAAAAAAATATTTAATTAAGGCTGAAGTGAGATGCCTTGGAACATCTCAAGAGTTCTATTTGTCATTACTATTAAAGAAAAAAACATATTTTAAAATGATAAAATTCAACATAGTTCTTATTTTCACAGATTTTTTTTGAGAGACAAACAGAAAATAATCAGGATTTAGAGCTAGGACAGTGCAGATTTGCCCCAAAGCAATAGGGGTCAAATGCAATTAGCCCTAGCTTCCACATCAAAGTCAAGCAGATCTGTAAGAGTTTCTGCATGACCTGCTCCTCGTTTCAGCCTATAAAAGTTTAGATTGGAAATACTGCCCTGAAAAGAACACAGATGGTAGATGTGGTATTAGATTAATATAATTATTAGGGATTATTTGGTTGAAAAACTTGAAAATAGAATACAAGAACCCTCAAACTTTGGCATACGATTTCAAATCAATCTCAGCTGGACCCAACAGCTGTTGCCAGCTGATGGCAGTTCTGTATGAAATAAGTAAGTAGATTCCAGCACAGTTATCACTGGGCAGGTGTGCGCAGCAAAAATCACAGTTCCCATTTGCAATAACTGGCCCCTTGTGAGGCCAGAAAAGCAAATAAGCATGGAGATGAAATTATCCACTTATTCACTGAAAGGTCCCTCTGGGCTAAGTTGAGGGATAGAGTGAGACAATATGTATGTGTGAAAGGAGGATAAAAGTGTGGCATGTGCTTCCATTGTGCTTGTGCTGTATTTCTTCTGTGAATAATTAGAGACTTTCATTGTTCAAGGCCTTCAGTATGATAAACCAGCACTACAATAATTACTCATTGAAAATGGTGAAAATAAATCTTTTCTAGTCACTAAAATGACAAGATGGGTAAATACAGAACAATGTATAGGCATCTTAGTATATTTTCTACTCCGTATTAAAATGAGAAGCCATTTAAATGTCTTTATTCTTATCCTTCTTAATACAGTAGCAAAGAAAAATTAGTCACACTTATATCACCCTTCACAAAAAAAATGAAGGGAAAGATTTCTCTATGCTGCACACAGATTTATGTATGATCTCCATTAACATTCGCCTTTGGCTAAATCCCCAAGCCCTACAGCAGACACCTATCCTTTATAATTTAGGGAAGAGCTGAAAAGATGGTGGAGTAACACCCAACAAACATGAGAAAAGAATCAGCAGAAATCAAATAGCAGCTGGAATTGCAATAGGGGACAGCAAAAACACTGCAGAAGTTTATAGTTTGCAAAGGAATAGGGTTCTTGGATCCTAACAGGGTCCTGAAAAAGTAAAAATAGAGCTGGTGTGAAAAGGAATGACAGAAGTCCAAGCAGCTTAGGAAGCTCAGTAGCCTATCATCACCTCCAGAAATAGTGGCGTACGCCTCCATGATGGTGCAGAATGGAAGATACGGTATTATTTTCCAGGGATGAATCAAAGTGATACTTTCCATCTCTTTACTGTGTTTTGTTAGTTGTAACTGGCTTCTTGAAAAGAAATTTATCTGTCTTTGCTTCAGCAAAGAGAACATGGAAGAAGATATATGTGAACAACTCTGTGCTTTTCCAAGCAAACAAAAGTCAAAATAATATTTTAAACCAGATGAGCTCTTGTTATAACTGGCTGTATATTTAAAAAATTTTGCAGCGTAAAAATTCATTCTTTCAGTTTTTCTCTGCCTATTCACACTGTATGTGCACTGAAAGAAAATGAGACACATTCAGGGGTGAATATGTCAGCCTTGGCAATCTAAACTATTGTATCTTATAACAACTACTGTTCTCTTATCCCACATCTTGTAAGTTAAATCCCATACCAGATCAGACCCCCTACATGAGAGTAGAACTTGATGTAAACAGAAAGCAAGATTTAATGGAATTATGCCAAGAATACTTTTGGGCCAAACTGTGTATAATAGAATTTCTGCCAGTGAACTGGGTGACTGGAGCAGAAAATCTAATAAACTTCTTTACTATGTTATCACTTTTGAATTTAAATATAGAGAAACAAATGTCAGAATGTATCCTTTCCATGCTATGGGGGGCTGCAACAATATAGATTTTAAATGAAACAGCCGTTTGAAAGGCAGAAAAGAAGGTGAATTTAAAGCAGTCTGACCCAGTGTGGCTGGGGATCTCTAGTATATGGTGTGAGAAAGTATTTTTTACACCGTGGAAGAGCTGTGTTGCAGAGCAGGGCGCTTATGCAGGGCAAAGACAAAATGAATTGAAGTTTTATTTACCATGTGCTCTACAAAAAGGCCAGCTCCTTAAGGAGTTGAACAGGAAGAATAAAATTCAAGTATTAATTTAACATGTAAGAGACTGTTCTCTGAGTTGTGATTAGCGTTGTAATTCTAGGTTAAGAAACTCAGATTTGGTCAACATTTGTGTGATAGATTATCTCTGTTGCCTGTTTCCAACCAATGTGCAAGACCCTTGTATAGTCATTCAAGTCACTAACCACGGTTTGTTTTTCACTCCCCTTTCAGCTGTAGTGAAGTTCAGAAATTTATCCGTAACTTGTAGATTGACACTGCAAACAGTTTGGCCCTCTTGCAAACCAAGAAGCCTTGGCTTACTCTGCACCCATTCCAGCTGTCTTCTTACTTTGCATTCAGTCGTATCGATAGTTAGATGTATTTCTTTATGAATCAAGAATCAGCAGAGTAAAATGGCTACAAAATATGACAAAGACTGTGTCTGTGTTTCACAGTAACAGATGTAACATAAAAGCTGCATAGAATTAAACAGAGAAGAACTGTGATTTAGGACAGATATAGGGAAAGGAGTTACAGTCACCAAAATAAAATAAAATAAAACTCTACTGAAACAGCCAAAGAGTGCTTCTCCCTCTTCCCCATTAAACTCTGCTATTACTGAAATTAATACATTGATGTAGATGGACTTTATCAGGAATTTCTGAAGGATGACATTTTAAATATATGGTGTGTATGTATATGTGTATATTTTCCTGAGAAGTTTTTTTTCCCTTCCTTCTAAATCTGATACAGGTTTACCCAAGGAAACAGTATCAAAGGGGTTAAAGACATAATATTAATGCTGTACTACACTGATGTCAGCAATTTATGACAGGATGGGGGGTTCCAGTGCCAGAAGCTATAGCACAGGAGAGAATGTTATTTTAACAGCATGATTCTCTATGAAAGCCTGTCATCTTCTGTTCTGGAACCTTTGCTAATGTACTAAGGCGACATGCCCAGATAGAAAAGGAATGTTTTTCAGCTGTTATGTGGTGGCTATTAATATAGTTACTGCTATACAATAAATATGCTGCTACTGCTTGCCATCATTTTAAATTGGCAAAGACATAGGAATCTCTTGGGACACCATTGTTTCCAAAGGGCCACATCCTTTATTCCTTATTCAGATGAAACTCTTAATAACTTAGCTCAGGAGAAACATTCCTTTTAAGAATTTTAAGCCCTTGAGACCATCCGGGTACAAATACCATGCTGTGTCAGGTCACATTCACTGTGACTGACAGGGCATAATGCAACACACAAGTCTGAATTTTTCTGCATTGCTGCTCTCATACTCCTTTGATATCTTTCTAACATGCCTGATAATACCATAGTCAGATCCAGCACATGCTCAGCAGCAGGAAGACTAGAGATGAAATTCTGAACATTATGACTGATTTACCATTTTGTCTGACTAATAGCCCTCACAACCCACAGCGGATGAATAAAAAGTTTAGCAGTTGTTTAATGCTTCCCAGAATTTCATTTCTTTCTGCTACCACTTTCCCAAATCACTCACCTGTATTCCAAGGATTTCCTTACTTCTTTTTCAAAACCAAATCAAAGACAAAGAGAAACTTTCTGCCTCGTAAAGAGATATTTTATGTATGGCGTTTGACCGGTTGCACATGGTTTTCTTTTGGCTAACAAGTTCTTGCAACATCATGGCCAAGGACTATAGAGCTCATTCTTCAAGGCCCGATGGACAGTTTTACATAGTTGTTCATAGCTCGCACATGTGTCCTTCTAGGCAACTCATCAACAATGCCCTTTCTTGAAAAGACAGTTCTATCTATCTACCCCATTCATCAAGAAAGAAATCTGAGTCACCAAGATGAGCAGATGCACCTTGATCATCCCAGTCACCTGAGCCAGTTAGGTCACCTGAGCCAACGTGGCATTTCGAGGCATCAGGTCGCTCACAGAATCAGCTCAGTGATCTGGGAAAGCAAGAAAATTCTGTGGAATCAGTGGAACATACAGAAAACATCCACAGAGAAATATTTACATCTCTGTATTTGAATTTCCTACATGTCTGTAAAAATAAAATACTTCTTTAATGTCAAATCAAAGTAGCTGTTAATGCCTTTTATACCAAAATTAAAATGTAACATGCATGTATACATTACTGCTTATATTTGAAGCAGTGCTACAGTAGCTGTAAAACTGGTTGTTGTTCATACCTGCTTATACATAATTCCTGCTCAGAAAGTTTACCACCTACCTTTCATGTACTTTGTTGCCTTCACTCACCCTGATCTGTTTTTCTGCCAAAAGTACATGAAGCAAAACTTGAAAATTCACTGGAAAATGCAGAAGTGTAGCATTATTTCCCTTACACATAAAAGACAGAGAGAGAAGTGGGGAGGGGAAGAAAAAAGAAACAAATCCAAAAGTGTCTCCCTGAATGCATCACTGCTGGAAAAGAAAATCGAAGAGACTTTTGACAATGTTGAACAACATCTCAGCAGAAGCAGCAACTAATCACAGAAATAGGTGATCTACTGGTCCGAGCACAGAATTTGTATGAGCACATGCTGTAGAACTAGAGGAGGCATCCTGGGTCAGTGAATCCAATTCGCTGCTATCATAAGTAATCATGTCATATAATCCCATTCCTCTCATTTGAGCTCCATCTTAAAACCCTTTTTATGAATTTGCAGAATAAATGCATTCATAGCTAGTTTATATTCATTTGTTCTTGTGTAACCTTGTCCTTTAGCAAAAATAGCTCATCCTCCTCCCGCCCCCCATTTATTTATAGAAAGCAATCACACTTTTTCTCAGCTATTATTTTGCTAGGCTAAGTCCAGCTCTTTCAGTCCCCACATGCAAAATAACTTCTTCATTCCTCTAATTATCAAAGCAGCTGGTCTGTGTACCTGCTCCAGTTGAAACATCTTCTTTTGAATACTCTCTGCAAATGCTCCAAATAGTTTTAACAATTCCTACTATTAACCATCAAGTTTTCATTACCTACTGGAAATACTTTGTTTCATACATACTAAGACGTTTTCCTTCTCTTATTCTCTCTCTCCTTCTTTCTTTCCTTTCCTTTCTCTCTCTCTGTTATGGACAAGTCACACAAGTGTTTTGTGATTGACTCATACATCCAAGTCTCCCTTCCCATCTGCTGTTTTCCTAGCCTGCAAGTTAAGCTTTTTGTTAATTAACAATATAAATGTATCAATACCTAATATTTTTGTTTTGCTTAATTGCATCATAAATCTGTTATCTCTGTGTCTTAGAACTGTCAAAGATTTTTCATATGTTATTGCAGTACTCTAATGAGAATTTATCTCAAATTTGTTTCATTAGTTGACTTTATTCCTAATAAACTAAATTCCTAAATGAAAATGCTAATATTTGTCAGCGCCAAAGATAATGCTAGGGGAATTCTGATTATAATATCGCTGGAGACAAATTACTCCTTTTCTTAGCTCTCTTCCCTTTAGTTGTTTTACACATAGAAAACTAATTGTTTCTAAGTCTCATAAGTCTCTATGTCTCTTCCTCAGGCTAAATAATTTCACTATATCAGATGTTCTCTTGAAGTCCAGATAGAAAAAGTGCACTATAATTTTCTTCTAGAAAAACAGTTAACTTGTTAAATACAGCTACCAGGCTAGTCTAGCATGACTCCTCCCTCTGTCTTTGACTAATATAAATTGCATTCCATCCCATTCCTCACAGGTATCTATGTTCTTCAGTATCTGTCTCAAAATGTGGTTTAAATCCTTGATCATGACAAAGGCAAAGAACCATTAGCCACAATAAACGATAACAAAGATGACAACTTCCTTCTTTTCTTCTCCTTCCTTTTCGTATGTTCTCCAATTATGAAGGATGCTCCAGGAGTTACTGTTTCAAATCTTCCGGATTTCCAGGGTGAAATTTATGTGTCCTTAACTCTTGTTGCATTCTCAGATGAAGGAATATCAGTTTTTAAATATATGTTTCTATTAGCCTTTCTGCCTTTGCATTTTTCAGCTGCTTCTTCACTGAAAACTCAGTAACAGAGTTCTAACCCTGATACTGAGACTAATTTAACTTACTTGGAAGGAGTTATAAAAACTTCTCTCTTCATCTGTTTCCCTACAATAGGGATAACAAAATATATGTCACTCAAAGCAGGGTTAGGAGGTTCAATTTGCTTATATTTATGTGTTGCTTTAGAAATAAAAATCACTGTCTATGGCAGCATCGTATCCCCAGTAAATGACACGGTGATCTCATAACCTAAGTGTCCGAATGCTAACCCTCTTGGGTCTCTCGCAAGTTCTCCTGGATGAAAAACTCTCATATTAGGTATTTTCTAGGAATGCATCTAGATGAAATCATTACAGTCTATCTTTTTGCTGTTGTGCTATGATAATAAGTTACTACACTGTTATTATTGTTACAGACTAATCCTTCAGTGGCAAAAATTGCTACAATTTTATTACAATAGCTTCATAATTCATGAAAGCAAATGAGAAACAGAAAATGTTACATAGGCTGAAAATTCCAATAAGAAATGTATGCAGCATAGATAATATGTGCAGGTGCATATATATATGCATGAAAAATCTTTACAAAATATTGCTTAGTATTGTAGACTAGTACCTTAGATAAATGCACTTTAATCGGTACTAATCCTGGTAAGTAGACACTGAAAAGGCTACATGGTCTTAGACAGAATAAGAGGATTAGTACTAAAAATATATGAAAAAGAAGATAATATAACTTTTTAAACAATATGGTAAGTGGCAAGATCCTGACTAGAAAAAATAATTGTTTCATACAGAAAATATATGTTGTACGTCACAGAAAGAGAAGGGCAGCCCAGATCAATCAAAAGCAATGGCCGTCACCAGACACTTCAGAAAATCCTAAAGACTAAAACACTAAAGAGAGCCTAAATTCTAACTGTTCGCATACTTGTAAACAAGTCTCTAAGCTTCCACCTAAATCCTGAATGTTTAACAGCCATCTTATTCACTCCCTTACAAGGGCACATATCATCATATCTATAAAATATATTTATTTTGTAGCTAAGAATGTCCCATTATCCGTATAAATAGCTGATACTTGTCCTGATCATAACTTTTTGACTTTATGGATAACCTGTGGCACTGATTTCCACAGGATAGCTCCTAACTGTAAAGAATACAGTCACTTTAGTAAATATTTGTCTGGTTTTATAGTATTCTTTAAATAGACCCTTGATCTGATATAATGAAAAAGACACTTTGGAACATTCTATTTCTCTCTACCTACCTAATAGCTTTCGTATTACAGTATCAGCTCCTTTTAAGCATCTGCCTTCTGAGCTAAATATTTCTATTTTGTGTAGCGTCTCCTCACAATATTAACAAATTTTGTTGTGAAAAATGCATGTTTCCTTTGGGGAAAAAAAAAGCAACGAAACCAAGCACAGGAACTCTCTTCTGCTGTTGACTTCAGTCTTGAAGAAATTGAGATGTCTAGATTTGTATGGGACATTTCATACGAAGATGATCTTTCACTGCATCAGCTTTAAGTGTTTTACAGACAGTAGATGATTCACCAACGCAGCTTTGAACAAACTTTCTGGGATAGGTCAGAATTTTTAACCAGATAGGACCAAAGGTTAAATGACTTGACCAAGTAAGCTCAGTGAGTCAGCAGCAGAGTCAGAAGAAATAAGACCCAGGAGGGAAATCTCATCTTTCTGAAACCAACACAAATTTCCCAACGTTTTCTGCAGAGCCAGGATTTCACTTCAGTTTCTGTAATTTGCTTCTCCCTCCTCTAATCACTAAAGCACAATTGCACTAAGTGGCTCTTCAGTTACTAAACTTTTAAAGGCCATTTTGTTGGTGGTGCTGTTGATAGTTCTTGCCCACTCATGTACTTGATTTCACATGATTTCACAAAAGCGCTCATCATGCATTATTTCAGTCATATAACTTAGGCAAGTAGCATGATTTAAAATTTACCGACTCTGTAATCCCTTTAAATAGTTCCAGCATAGCATTAACTTATTATAGGGAATGAAGATGACAGTATGATACCAAAATTGAATCAAGTAAACTGTAAATAAAATTTCTGTAGAAAGACAGATCTCATTTCAGGCTATTTGCACCGAAGAACATGATGATAATGTACGATATTTACATACTAGATCTAGAAACGATTTAACAACTTCTGTTTATTTGTATGGGATGCATACTAATAAACAATGATGACATTTTCTGTCCTAAATCTTTGGGAACTGTGAAGCAAAGTAAATGAAATAAAACTGTTGTATTTTTTATCAGTCTGGAGAAACTCAAATAGTCCAGCAGATTTAAATCTTCCTTCTTTTGATAGCAACAAAGCTCTTCAGGTATTTGCTTAAAATAACTATTTTTCATTCTTTCTATTATTACTATACGTGATAAGCTTATCACAAAAATTTGCAAGCACCAAATCACTTTTAATATTTTTGCAGCAACACTAAAAAATGCATGGAAGCTTAGCTCGGACTTCTTCAATACTTTCTTGATAATCCTAATAGTTTTCTGAAGATAGCAGCTCTCCAGAATTTTGCTTAAAATGCTTGAGAAATATTTGAAATGGAAGAAGTGATTCTTTGGTTTAATACTTATATTTTTAACCAATAGAGATGGGCATATTTTCCAGTGCAGTTTTACCAGTGACATTCAATCTGGACAGCTACAGTTCTCACATTACTGAGATAATGTTATTGCTATTAATAATCTCAAAGAACCTCTGAGTTTGAAGGCATTGCACAGAGCTGCAGATGGCTGCATAAAGGTCATTATTTTTATAGCTATAACATTAAAAATACTGGAAACTCCATACACATGGCTTTGTTCTGCTGTATGTTTACCTTCAAAAAGCCAGAAATTAACGTGACAGGAAGAATACTTGCAGGAAACATAACACTATGTAAACGACACTCTAGTGCAAGCTAAGCTTATGGCAATATAAATATTGATGTTATTAATGCCACCTAAATTATCCAAGTATAAAATATACCTCCCTATCTTGTGTGCAACATAGCAGTTTATGTCAGCAAGGCATTACTTCTTTTGCAGTAAGTTTTATTTTAAAATGATTTATTGCACTGAAGTCCATCAGGAAGGAAAAGGAGCTTGAGGAGGTGCGCAATGGGAGTAAGAGAGGACCAGGAAAAGAAAGGAGAACCGGATGCACTCAAAGTTCAATAACATAAATGATCACAGTATCTTTCCTAGGTTTCTTCAGTACACAATTTTAACTGTTGGCTGCAACATATGTGCTTCTCTTATGTGAATGTGGTTTCCTGAAGTGAATGGAAATTTGTCAGGGTTTAGCAAATTGGGCCTATGGATATAAGATCTGGAATATATACATAATAGATCTTACGAATAGGCGCCTGGACAAAAACTCTGCCAGTGTTCAACAGACTCTTGCTGTTCATTCAGTGCCATGTGTTCCCATTACCTTCTTAATTACTCACCCACAGCTCCAACTGAAGACAATGATGTTGTAGTCAGTGCATTCTTTCTCAAAGGAGAAGGTATGAACCCTATGGTAAGATTCAACCCTGGTCATTCCTTTCTGCTATTCCAAATGACCAAACTCAGTTAATTAACTTACCAAGTGACGAGAAAGTTTCCTTATGCCAGCTGTACCAGCCTTGTCACTGCAGACATTTTCAACACTAATACATCAGTACGTTGTCAAAGCTATTTTTATTTGTGCCTAGAAACGAGGCTTCCATAATATCTTGGAGACTGTAAAATAATTTTTGCTCTTAGAAAAATGTCCTGATGTTCTGCTTATTTGAGACAAAGGCTAAAAGAGTAAAGATGGCATTCCAGCTAGTGAGAAAAAGTATCACGATTTTCAGTTTCTCAAAGAACACTCAGCAACTCCCACGGGTTTTTATCTGGTTATCTGGAGACAAACACTTCTAAGAAAAGCAATTTATTAGGGTCTGTGAAGAATTCAAGCCTGAATGTTACAAGTCTATATGGCAAAATACACATATAAGTGTTGCCACCTGGTTTTACAAACTTTCTACAGTTCTTTTAAGTTTGAAGTTATTTTTACATGGTTTTGCTGAAAGATGCTAACATGCAGTACTGAGTCTGAATCATACACAGAACTTGTTTATATTAGCTTAGATTCCAGGTGTCTGCATAATATTTTTTTGTCTGGCTTTGGGGTGCATGCTTGTCTCAGCACCCATGCTGCATCAGTGCACTGAGCAGGAAGAAAAGGAGTATCTCCCTTTCCCGGTGGCTTGTAGGACTTTACAGTAGAGTTAAAACTAGCAGTCAGATCACAAGTTAAGCATTTATATGTGGCCTTTTGTTGGATGGATGCTCCTTTGCATGAGAGAGGAAGCATAAAGAGCTCACAGGCATATTAGAAGTTTTAACAACTACTCAATGATGTGCTTGAATGAAGTCCTAATTAGCCATAAGGGATATGGAAAGGGTAGTCAGAAGAAGTTACCCCACTCCTTTGATGTCAGTGGGAATTATTTTTATTGATTTTGCTGAAGGCCAAAACATCACCTAGGTCTTTGGCTCCAGGAACTTTAGTCACTTATATTAAACACAGACTCTCAGCTATTTCGGTGCTATTAGCCACACAAGTACCTAAAAATGGACTGTATCCAAATTAATCAATTACATATAACAATGGGCTGATATTAAATTTCAGGAGTTTATGCAGATCAAAATAGTGTTTAGAACAGCAAATAAGTAATTCTGCATCACTTTAGATACCCTGTTTCACCAAATCAAAATTATTTATTTGAAGTTTATTTAAATATTTCTAAAATTTTCAGCCAATTCTGAGCATAATATCAAAGAGAAAATTCATGATCTTGTGTTAAGAGGAATGGATTCATCATTAATATCTGACATTGTCTTTAATTTTTTGCTACTCTGGAAAGTAATCTAGAGATCAGATCATCTAGTTGACCATTCACTCCTTGGTTCAAATCCTAAACTAGCATAACTCATCTAATGATGAAATAGTTAAAGCGAAGAAAATTGTGTCAGTACAAACCAGCTGAGGAGCAGACCTGCATCTTCAAATTACAGAGTATATATTCTAGCATCATCAGATACACTAAATATCAAATCAGTAATTAGATGCCATACTTTCAGCCCACTGGAATCACACCCACTACAATCTTACAGTATTTTCTCTCCAGGAAACACTTGAGAAGCAAAATTTCAGATATGTATGAGAAATTGCTAGGATAAGCCTCGTATTGTGAAAATTATTCCAATAAACATTCTTTATTTGGGAAATTAGTTTGGGAAGTTTTAGTACAGAGACAAGTTGTGCAATTCAAGCAAACCAAGATGTTCGAGACATGCATAAAAGCTTTCCTTTGAAATAAATTTTAATTCCTCCCATGTTTCTAGAATGAAACTGCTTTTGACAGACTATATTTTGCCACTGTTTCATTTAATAATTCATATCAACATTTATCAAGGGACATTGGTCTTTGCTTTAACTTTCATTGTATGCCAGCCAACCTGCTACCTATTCTTATGACTCTTATCACTTACTGCTCTTGTTTTGTGGACTTTGCAGGCAATGCTGCTACAATTAAACAAAAAAGATCAGCATGAGGAAATTCGATCTTCAGAAAGGACTTTTATTTCAAACTGCCTCAGATTTATATTTTAGTTCATACTGTATTTTGAAATTAAATGGTTCTCACTCAAAAATCTAACAGTATGATGTTTAATGCTTCTTCATCCTTCAGAGGTAGCCGCAAGCCCTTTCTGTGTGTTTAAATATATATGGAGACCCTGCAAAACGGTTATCATGTTCAAAACCTATTGACTTTGACTGGAATTGAAAGTATGCAGCATTTTGCAGAACTTGGCCTCAGCTGTGGAAAGGGGACTGCTTCCCAAATTTATTTTTGATCAAGCTGGAAATAGAAGGAACCAGTGTCATATACAGCATAAAAATGGAGGCCTGCGCTGCACAGGAATAATACCTTAGTCACTTTTGGGTGAGGGGGTGAAGGTAGGGGTGAAATCAAAGAAACTTCTATTGTTTTGGCATGGAATGACTGCAAAACAGGTACAACTGCATCATTCTTAAGCTTTGGAGGGGAAAAAACAGTCTTAGATACTGTTAAATAATTCAAGTGATGTGGAGTCAGTTCTCCTCAGGAGCAATCCTCTATATGCACTGAAATACTCGTGAGAAAATATTTCTGACTTACATTGCTACAGTGGAGAGCAAAACCCGTAGAAATCAACCATGGCTGCCTATAGCTCTCTGTAAAAAGTGATATATACATAAGTTGTAAGAGTAATAGTCACTTTGTGACACAGTATTCTTCAGAGTTTTGCCGTACTTTCCGGACAGCCTTACAGTGTCCTTCCCCTATTTACTCCAAATTCACTTTGTATATGGAAAAATCAGATACTGTGAAGTTGCAGCTTCATTGGGAATTATCTGATTATAATAACAATCTTAATGCTTGCACTTGGGCTGGAAGTAGACAATTGTTTTGCTGGATTTATTTTTATTATTCTCCCAGGCCCCACAGACTCAAGTGGCAGAATGGCCACATACTAAGCGCATGTATGAGTTTCTCTACAGGATAGCATGCTAATCATGAAAATAAATCAAGAAACTTGGCTCAGACAATGTGCTAATTTTGCTGTTTATGGAATGCTAATTTTTTTCACAGTTTATATTAATAAGTAGAGGCCTCTTTTTTATTTCCCTATTACTTAGTATTTTTACAGGAAATCTAACATGCTTTAAAAAACTGAATTTTTGGACATTCCCTTTGGACTAAATGTTCTACTTCTGATTCTGTTTTCAAAAATGTTGTGGATTTTTGCACTTGCTTTTTAAACTCTACTATCGATATGGGTGGCGTGTACAAATAGGCAGCTCTTTGTAGTTACGCATTTGATTTGTCATTGCACTGATATCTATGCATTGATTCATAAACCATCAGCACCCTCTACTTTACTTCAGGCATTTCACACAGTTCTGCACATGCACTGCATTTCTGATTATTTACAGCCCTAAATACGTTTCGCAGTGAGGCTTTCAAGTGGTCTGATGTAAGGATGCTCATCTTCTTTCTCCTTTCCCCTATGGATGAAGATTTGAAACAAGGAGTAAGTCTCCTCATTTTCAGTTATGTAGATGTAAAATAATTCCAGATTTCAGAAGAAGAAACCTGGATTTATACTGGAGAAAATCTGTGGTGAAAGTGTGACTGGTTACTCACTAGTTCTTGCTATTTCAGGTCTTATAATTCCTACTCCCTTATTGGTCGTGGTGTGTCATGAGAAGATTTAAATAGCGAAAAATTATCAGAAAGAACCTCCTCTATTTCAGGCCAGTAATATGATATATGGAGATATTAGTTCACATGATTTTATTTGCAGTATTGCAATGCATATAAGGGAAAGAAATAAGGATCCCCAAGTGATTGTCAGCAATTACAGAGCACACGTACTTATTTATAATAAGGAGAATATTCCTACTGGAAATTACCCAAAAAGCAAGCAATACACTGGGTTGATGAATTCAACTTGTATAATTACCTGGGAGAAAGGAACTAGGGGGAAGGAAGGGGAGATTTGATTCTTGTCAGATCGGCTCTAATCTCATTTCCACACAGTCTGAAATGACAGCTTTGTACCTATATCTATTAGTGAACCTGTAGACTCCTTCCTAAAGTAGCTCTCTCAGATAAGAGATGTTAAAATAGATAGAAACATAGGATGCTGAAAGTACAACTCTCATCTTGGTAGGAAGACCTAGGTTTCAATATACATAGGGGTTTAAGCGTTGGAGGTTAAGATAGTAGTTAGAGAGTGAACAAGGGTGGGAGAGAGATGCTGTATATTGCCTTTCTAAAGGAAAGATCCATTGGGAGTCACTTTTGCAACACTGTTATTTGCAGTTGGCATATGCAGCACGATCGATGTCATTTTGCTAATTACTTATCTAGATTATTCATATGTACAAAGTAGTGGAGTTATAAATATGATCCATGCACTCATAAAGAATCACAGCTACCAACCACTGCCCTGAATTTCATGTTCAGAAGGGAGTTTAAAGCTTTGCAGTTCTGACTGACCAGGTCTCATGTTGCAAATTAATAATCTCCTGCATGAAATAAAGCCATTTAATATTATCAAACACCACAGAATTCTTCTGTAATGACACTTTTCACTAAAGTTTTACAGATTGGCATTAGGCTACTACAGCGATGAGCAGACTATAAGATTAAATGGAACAGAACAGAAAGTGGCTTATTATTATTCAGACTGTTTTACATCTATTTGCAAACCACTATACTAGTTTCAAGAAAGGAAACAATGACTAACACAATGGATACGTTTATTCTTAGACATTAACTGCCTTTGGGGTACTACTGAAATTTGTGCTGGAAAAAGGCCACTAAATCTGGTAGTAAAAGACATCACCTGTTACCAGCTAGAAAAGCTCCACACACTTTGCTGCCCATTTCTGTTTGGAGACAACACCGTAAAGTCTCACTGTAGATTCTGGAGGTAAATATTCATCCACAAAGGAACAGTACTTGATTATCTCCAGTAACATTAAAGTAATTTCATCATACTCTTCTTACCTTTCTTAAACAACACCATCATCAAAATACGCACAACTACAGGCTTAATTGAAATTTAAAAAATGGCAAATTGATAGAGGACCTCTGTCGTTATCCTCCCTATTCCTGCAGTAAAGAGTTCCCGTAGCAAGAGAAATTATTTAATTCACTAAAACCGATCAGTTTGAAATTTAATGCAAGTGCCAAAAGTCTACAGTTGCATTGATAAAACAATTATGTTCGTAATCCTCTGGCAAAAACAGATGAGGATTAGGCTGGTAAATTTTTTAGAGCCATACTACATGCCCACTATGGTCACATGCATGTGAAAATCAAGCTTCATTAGATATAGCAACGGTGGAATGCATGAAAAATGTCATGGAAAATATGTCAGTCACAACGGGTATAGCAATTGGTATGAGACGGGTATAGGAAACATAACTGAAGTATAAATAGATACCTCAGTAAATTACATAACCATGTCCACATATGAACTGCAACTCCAAACTGTGCAGCAAATAACTAGAGCAGTGCTGGAAACCTGACCTTAGACAATCGCATGCCCAAGCATTTCCTTAAATCACCAGTTAAGTCAAGAAAAAGAATATTTACTTTGTGTGAGAGATTTGAAGAGCAGGGTCCTCTATTGATTCAGAGGCAGCTAGGGCACAAAACAGCAGCGCGTCAGCTCCCAGGCTGCCATCCTTTCCCCTTATTGCTAAAGAAGGAAGGCTGGACTACAGTCAGGGCTCTAACAAGGAACTCAATAGAGAAGTTTTCTGGTTTATGTTGTGGATATTCAGCCGCCGTAAACTGGTCCAGCCCTCATTTACGCGAGCGCTACACATCTAATATCAGGCAGCTTTCTGAATCTGCTTGTGCGCCAGTGTTCCCTTGATCAAATGCGGTTCTTAACTCTTCCTGCTAGCTTCCGTTTGCTTTGCCTCTTTTTCTGTCAGGTAAAATACTGCAGTTTGTTTCCGATAACGTGCTTTTTACAAGGACTTGTACAGTGTGACTTAGGCTCAGCTCTGCTTTGTAAGAACAGAGGAAGAGGAGCATGTGGAGGTGAAAGAGCAGTTCATCCTCCTTACCCAATAAATCTTTTCACTTCTGACAGGGACTGGAACAATGAGGGTCAGTTAATAGTGGTGGGTTTACCTGAGTCCACCTTTTGGTTCATATAGATCACAGTAGACTATGTCTGGATTTCACGTAGAGACAAAGATTTTGTATTCAGCAGGAGAAACCCTGTGTCATTCTGTCCCCTCTTAAGCTTTAAAAATATACTTTTTTGTTATTTGTCATAGACTGTTAGGAAAGATGGGTCAGAAGCTGTAACGTTGTTCTTGTTCTCAGGAATGAAACGCTGGCTAGTAAGAAATAATTCAACCTATTTTAATTTTCACTTGTACTTCATTTCTTTGAAATGCCTAATAAAAGACTTGCAAATCTGACAAAATATGAGTTCTCTCCAACTCCCTAAAAACAATTACTTAAAAACCACGTTTGGCTGAATTTTAGTGCTGATGAAAAGGGAAGACAGATACCACTGAGTGAAGCACCGCACACAAGTTGCCCGGCGCAGTTCTGCCAATGCAGTTCAGTCCCACACCTGTCCTGGAACTATTCACAGAACTAATCTATGCGGTAGTTATTCCCGTGTGGGCAACTATCCATGAGAGGCTTGACTGAGACCAGCCAAATTCATCTGACTTGTGTTTTATTACTCGCAGGAAGCTTGATCTGAAAGAATGAAGGGCTAACATGTTAACTCATACAGTGCCGTCTGTCCCCTGAGTTTTTTCCTCTCTTTTACAGTTACAGTAACTGAATTGTAGTCAGATTCTTTACTAAACATTCTGCAAGCTTACAAGTAAGCAAATAACAGAGCTACATACTGTCCCAAATATTATTACTACCAGAACACTTGTGAAGAATGCTGAAATCACAAAAAAAATCGCACACCCCCTCTAACAAAGCAAGGGCATACATCTTTAGTATAACCTTCCCCATAATTTATCTCCTTCCTTCATATTAAGCGCCCAGACTTGGTGCTGCTGCTGACTGTGGGCATTTGGTGTGCCTGGGGGAAGAGAAATGCCAACCCTCCCACACGTACACACATGCAAGGAGTTTCTGCAACCACTGCTGGTTCAGCCCTCAGTGTGCACCGCTTCTTGTCCCCTCGCTGTTTTTAGAACCCAGAGTTAAATTCTGCCTTGCCTTCAGCTGCAAGGGGAAAGAGCGTACTGCGAACGCAGACCATAAAGTAGAGTTTGATCAGTGTTTGACCTAGCCGGTGATTTAATCAACAGGACGTCATGAATGCCCTGATGACGCAGAAGCAACATCACAGTTCTGTATGTTGCAGCGCACGATGATCATTTCCTTCAGCATGTTTCTTATAAGCAAGAACAGTAACTACCCACTTCAGTGCCATTTGCCCCCACAGTATTGTCCCCAGCGTTCCCCTAAATTCAGTCTTTTTTTTTGTTACTCGTAGATCTCAAATCTCTTTCAGATGAGAGGTCTAAAGGCAAGAGAAAACTAAATGACATAAAAGTTGCCAGGGTCTATATTATACATTTTAAATAACAAATAATATTCATTATTCCCCTTTGATTTCTCTATGTAAAGTGGACTTTCTGTGTATAAACCCATGCCTGAGAGGAAAATTTGAGACTAGTTACTCACTAATTGCTTTATGCATCCCGTCTTTACTCTGTATCCATTTTTTTTTCTTACGGTTAACATGCACAGTTTCTAAGGTCACAAAAATGAGGACATGGCATAATATTAAGAGGGACTACACCAAAGCTCACCAAACCAGACTCACCAAACCAGTAAGGGTTCTGTTTGAGAGCTAGCACACTCTGAGACAGCATTAACTCTGTCTGATGATTCCCATGTGCTATGCCCACCACAGAAAGAACTGGGGGAACTTCACAGATCATTTTCTCCCCTCCTAGCTCCTCCTAGATTGCGCGTTGCCCTGCCTCTCCCTCTCATGGCAGTCAACAGTCTTCCTCTCAGATAAATAACAGCATAGGTGGCTAAAACTGTGATCATGAGGAAACTCCCATTTCCTGTTGCACAGAAAGTTGACTGTTTATCTCTGCACTTCATTCAGCCTGGACAATTTTGATTACTCACTTTCATCCTGTTTTTCCCCCAGCTATTTTCTAGTCACTTTCCCTTTCCTGCTTTTATCTTCCCTCTGCACAATACTGCAATATTGACCTGCAAAAATAACATGGGAAATATTTAAATGAAAATAGAAGCTTCCATCAGCATTATCACTTATTTTACTTCTGATAGTATCTTTAGGATACTTTGTGTCCTCAATGCACCTGACATGACAGACATAACAGAATGAACTCCAGCTTAAAGAGAGATCCTTTTTAGCTGAAGAGCTAAATAAAAATTCTGATTCAGCCTGTGCTACTGCATGTATTTAATAAATAGAGTGAGAGAGAGAAACAGGAGAGAAGTATGCTGCTACCAGAATATAAATACATGTCAATGAAAGTACCCCAGATGGTGGAAGGGAGTGTAAATTTCATAGCAAGGCTACAGGTCTTTGCATTATTTCTGCTTCTAATAAGCAGGAGATATTCTTTTAGCATAGCTTTGAAGGAGTTAAAAAGAATGCCTCTCTGTCAAACATGGTTATCATTCAACACGAGACAATATAGAGGGCTATACTTAAACACCCCTTCCCAAGATTGCCAAATATTCCTTCACAAGACCTAAGTAACTTGTGAACTGATACTGATGTTTTCTGAAACATAAAGGTGTTTATTCTTCCAGTGCTTACAGAGGATCATCTTTCTGCAGCTGGTTGGCTAGACTGTAGGATGTCTTCTCTCAGTCAGCACATGCATAACCAGACAATCATTCGGCAGCTTGTAAAATATGATTGCATATGAGATATTGATGGTCTAAGGGAAGTTCTGAATATCAGAGGTTCATAATTAGAATACCTATGCATTTGATCCAATAGAGTTTCCATCAATGTCAGAGAGATGAGTGGTTATGAATTTCAGAGTCATCTCTGCTCGTACAGACTGATTTATGCACTTTCAACTTTGGACAAATGAAGGGCGAAGAATTAAATCCAAACTCTTCTACCTAGAGAGCTCCTTATCCTTAGAGAGGTTCTGAAATTTATAATCATCTCTCCTGGTGCTCAGGATCAAGCTCCACAGCTGGTAACTCATGACCTATTTATGCTCATGCCATCCATCCACTTTCAGTCATTCTGTCTCCTTATCTGTAAATCCACAGTCACACCATGTAGGATGTGTGGATCTGCTGATAAGAAATTTTTGCAGGAAAGAGAATCCGGGCAGATCAACAATTCTGTTGCCAGAGCTGCTGGCAGCAACTCTAACATCTCATTTATTCCAGATATATAAAGATTCATTGTGCTGATCTGAGGATAGAGATGAGTGTTTAACTTCTGTGATAACAGACTATCTAGTTGAAACCTATATTTGGTACTAAATATTAAGTTAAATAGATACTGATAAGATTATCCAGTGTGGGACAGAAAACAGCCATCTTGTTAGCCCTGAGATTTCCATAGTTCCTGGGCTGTGGGTTTGGGTTTCCTTTCGTTTTGCTTTTGGATTTGGTTTGGTTTGGTTTGTTGGCTTTTTTTTTCCCCGTTTTATTTAATTTTAAATCACTGCATTTTACTGGAATTAAGCATGACTAAAAACTAAGGCTCTAGTGTGAAGACAGGGATTCAGCACCATGTAGCCAGCACTCAAAAAAAAAAATAGAAATCCAATTGCATCTTTATTTTTTAAACTGTATTGAACAGAGTACTACTTGTGAAAACAGTTCTCTATTAACTATGGGGGAAAGAACTATGGAAGAAAAGCAAACAAACTAGAAAAACTCATACAGTTTCCATGTCGAAGTTGTACAGTATCACTGATTGCCCTGCTAGCTAGTGAAATGATAAAAAAGGAAGACGGTAACTGTCAGAAGGAAATAGATTTTGCTAAACGATCTTTTGCCATACTAATTCTCTCAGAAATCTCTTTTTTATATATATATTTTGTTTGTGTGTGTGTGTCCCTGCAAGTGTGTATGTACATGCTTATGATTATGAATACACAATACCACATGAATAAAAAAGAGATTTTGAAAGGGCACAACTTGGATAAAGCAATTAGAGTAACCTTACTGTCAGATGCTCTGCCATAGAGGCTTAGGCATCTCTGGGCAATTAGAAGGGACTTGGCTCTGTCTGTAGCATTCAAAGTGTGCATTTAAAAAAAAAGAGAGGTGTCCATTATGCTTCTTTCTTGCCTAAGTATTTTCAAAGCTATAATGGTAGACATTTTTCTCGCTGAGTAAAGACTGTTATCCTGTTGCACAACTGCTAAAGAATAAGGTTCTGAAATTAATTTTGTCAAACAGTGAAAGTAATTTCTCAAATGAAAAAAAAAATACTTCTACTGGCAAAATGCATTTTACAATTTACTGTTGAACTGCTGCAAGAAGCAGCTCTTCACTGAGCAGCATGGCACAGGGCCAGAACGAGCTATTTCAAAAATCACTGTTGGGCATATACCAATTTGATACACAGGATTTAGCAATACAGTTGGGAATGACTCCGTGTGTCTGATGTGTTTGTGTTCTGTTAAATTTTAGCAGTCTCTGGCTGTACACTCATCTTCAGTATGAGGAAATTTGTTGTTAGACTGCTAAACTTGTTTTAAAGAAGGAGAAATTTATCAGGCTGGATAACAGCACTTTTTACTTTTTTAATTTACTTATTTTGTGTTGGAAATTAATTTTCTATGGGCAGTTCAAAGGATAAAATGTCTCAGACAAAATCTTTGAAAACATTTAAATCAAGAATGAAGATTTTATGAGTGTACTAGAGAAATCACTATAAGCTGTTGGTTAGCCTTATATGTCTTTTCTACCTCCATATTCTCTTGTTCAATGAATAATGTGGGGGCTTACAGTAATGGACCAGTACAACATGATGCAATAGGGCATTAACATTTTAAATTGGAGTCCTCCAACCACCTGATCCAGGTTCATAGCAATTAAGGTATCAAAGAGATTTTTTTTTTTAAACATAATTGTAACAAATTATGAAATAAGCAGCAAGTTTTGAACTGATATGGCTCAAGAAATAATGTTTAGTCTAGAAGCATTTGCGACTAACTCCAAAGCCAAGTGGTTAAAGATAAGAATAAGGTTAAACCTAGATCAGTCAGTGAGGTGGCCTGTGAAACCAGACAAACAAGATTGCTAAATGGGGTACATTTAGTTGGATGCAAATTTCTCAATGACACAAAAAGTACCACCTAGGAAAAACTTCCTAGATCACAAATGAAATTATAAGGTACTACTCACAAATATTCCTTCATTTAGAGACACCTCACATGGTTTCAGCTAGCATTTCCGGCATGCAAGAGACTCACTAAAACCACCTCACTTACCAAAACCATAATTCATTAAATGATATGCACACCCAATGCCTCGTCTACAGATAATTTTTGTAGAAGTGCACCTATGTAGGCTGTGTCTGTGACAAACACATATACTGCTACAATCCTAATACGGATGCAATTCTAGTCATTTAAATGACCTGTACATACATAGCTTGTTTTTCCATACACACATGAAGAAACTACTAATGAAAGCATATATACATTAGTATAACCAAAGACACACTGTTGGGGTTGTATCATCTTCAATTATAGCTAAATGACATCACTTTGGGGTATTCAAATCATTACTCACATGAGTAATCTCTAATCATGAGAAGAGTGTCTGTGAAATTAACTTGCCAGTGAAAGAGAGAAGGATTGAGTCTGGAATCAAATACATTAATTTAAAAAGCAGTTTTTCAGCTGTGAAGTTCTGTTTCATAAGCACAGATAAGTTTGCTACATTGACCTTGGGAGCACAACCTCTTGGGAGCACGACCTCTTGGGAGCACCTCAGTTTTTTTACGCAGTATAGAAACTTTCAACACAATGGAGGGAAAATATAAGTATTTCTTCATGTTTAATTTGATCTGCAGTTCACCAATAAAATTAATTTTGAATGAAAATTAGTTACATATGCTTTGAAGGGTCTGAGGGAGACCTCTGTGATTATAGACAAAGTCACAGTCACCTATATATGTAACGCATATACAAATTATATGTAATATGTATATATATAAAACCTTCATTCTTCTTCAGAACTGTATATTAAATATCTTGTTCTGTCAGTAAGATATTGATATAAAACAATACTTATTTTGCATTCATTTCCAATGACATTGTGAATGTCTTGCCCATTTTAAAACAGTTCTAATATTGTATTTCTTTTTCTAAAAAGGAAAAGCGTGCAGGAAATCTCAAGAGAAAGAAGTATTTATAACTCTGAACCTACAAGCCTGCGGTTGATGATCCTATGACTCCAGTTAGACCATGGTTTGGTCCTCTGCAGCCTGTGTGAAGACTGAGGACTGTGTGTGAGCATCACTGAAGGCTCCCGGCAGCGCTAGGACACGCCACGGGAGCGCTCTGTCCTTTCCCACACAGGCCACCCTTTTCCACATGATGTCTCCTGGCTGACTTTTAAGGAACAGCTCAGCAAGGTATGAGCTACTTGTGCGCCTACGTGGTGCAGGGCTGGAATTACTGTAGAGACAAGCTCTTCTCTTCAGTTTAATTTTTCCGGATGGTTCTGATGAAGGAATGACAAAAGCTGCCAGCAGGAACTGGGAGTGACACCGCCGCACACCGAGTTCAGTTCTCAGAAGGTGCTGATGAGGCTTTTCGTTCAGAGCTCTGACCTTTCCTGCCCTTAATGGGTCATGTAGTACTTCCATACAGTCTACAGTATTTACTACGAGAGAAGTGTCTAGCGTCAGCCTGCCCAGACTTTGCTGAACACAGAAGTGCATGACAGTGAACGGCTAATGAATCAGAGAGATGGAATTCCAAAATCTTTTGCCTGCAATTCTCCCTCAAGACCCCTGACATTAAACAAATTGTGTCCATTTTTGTCTGAATAATGTTTGTGGAATACTTTTGGATGAACTCAATCATAGCTAGTGTGTGTTCAGGAAGGAACTGATTTGACATCTGTAATATAGATGTCTATAATATATATAATTAGATTACCTGTGACATCTTGGCCACAATAAAGAACTTTGACCAAAGAGCAGAACTCCTGACCCTTCATCCAAACATTTTCACTGTCATATATTCACAAATAAATTATGATAAAAGGAACTAAATGCCCTCTTCTCTATTTTGTGGCTCAAGATACGTCCCTACCTGGGCTGGGATTTGTAAAACCAGACTGCAGACCATTACAGTAATCTACAGATTGTTGTCTAAACTACCTCTGAAAATGATTCTTTTTCTTCAAAATTTTTTGACTGTAGTCTTTAATCCATAACTGTCACAGAAAATTACAATGATAATTTACCTTGCAAATAGATAGCTGGTCATTAAGTGTTATGAAAGTGGCCTATCGACTTGAAGGCCAAGCCAGAATATTGTCTGTGACCTTTAATATTCTACTTTGTAAGGGGCTGATCCTACCAAATACTGATCAGGGCCTGTTGGAAGCAAGTCACCTCTCACCTGGGGCCAAAGTAAAATCATCACTTTGCAGGACCAAGTCTAGCAATGATCTGATCCTGCACGTCGAAAGCCTATTGAGTTTTGCCTGCAAGGACTGAAGGATCAGTTTCAATGACAGTGTACCTTTGAATGATCAACAATTATCTGTGCTGTATGCCTTTATAAATACATCCTTGCACTAAACTAGGCTAGAAAAGGTTTATTCTACAACAAATTAATAAATAAAGCAGTTATAGCTTGAAGTAAAATATACAGGAGATTTTTTCTAGGTAGAGCCGATAGATAGCACAGGATTCCTTTTTAGAAGGGATATTTTGCAGACCTCTTTATGCATCAGTAAGTTTTCAGGAATGCCGAACAGAGCGTGGTGGATTTGTTTTAAGTTGTTGCTGTATTTAATTTTGATTCAGCTCAAAGGGCCATGTCAGAAGAAGGAATCGAAAAGGGGAAAAAAAAAACCAGCCAGCTGGGTAAATCATCAATTAAAAAAAAGGCAGGTATAAAAAGGTCCCAACACCTTTCACCGGTGGCTGAAAATATCAGATTAAATTGCACTATTCCTGGGACATATTGTTTGATGTGACTAGACTATAATTTGTTAAACAGAGAGTAGTTTTTATTTCAAATGCTTCTTTCCTGAGTATCACCTATGGATTAAGGTTTGGGTTTGTTTTAAATAAATGAATAAAACATGCCTGTCAAGAAACATATTTTAATGATGATTTTTTGTGGTTGTTTTTCTTTAAAAGTCAATTACTTGAAAGGTGTAGGTTACACATAGCTGTAGGGGAACTAAAGCTCATATCTTCAGTGTATGTTAAATTAGCCTTCTTTACAATAATAACTATATATTACTCTTTTCCATTGTTTTTTATAAAAGAAAAAAAACCAAACAAATATTTGTTTTACCAAAAGAAAAGAAAAAACAATTTCTGTACCTCTGGGGCAAGTTCCAGCTCTTTTGCTTTCTTGAGAAAATAAACAAAAAACGTTGGCAGAAAGAGTCCTAAAAAGACTGCCCAAGGGGGAGGGAAGGAAACACCTAAAAACATCGTATTACCAAGCACTGAGGTAATCAACTACAATCTGGGAAATGTCAAACAATGGTATTCACCTACCCAGAGATATTGCTGATCAAGTCCTCAACTGCCACTTACAATCACTGACTAAAACATGGAATATAGCTCTGGATATAAACAAGAGACAAATTAGTATTTGGAAGCTGGGTTTAATAATCCCCTAAAAGAGACCATCTGTTTATAAAGACCCCCTTTTCCTTGATCTCTGACATGTATTCCTAATATAGACACAGCTGGTTTTTTTTTTTTTTACATTTTTTAAACACCCTGCTACTATAAAGTCTACTTATAGTATATCTGGTCTGAGTGTTTGTCTCAAGTTTCAGTTATTATGTAAGCACTCAGGGGCAATAAAATTTCACATAGAGTCAGCCTGCTTTGGAGTAAGTATTAAACCATCAGACGAACATAAATGCAGTTCATTTGTTACCGATGTTCAATACCACCGGATACTTTTTATTTTTCTGATTTTTGCAAATGTTCATCATATTGTCACCGGAATAGCTGGAATAGATTTAGATTTCCTTTCAAGTTCTGAATTCATGCTTGGAACTAGAGTTTGGTTTTCTTATTTTCCTGTTTAAAACACTAGGAAATCTCATTGCCTGTAATGGATATGACATTGATAACCTGACAAGCTCGGTGATTTGCAGGTATAAAAGACCAAAACAATTTATAGCCTGTGTTCGCAATCTGTGTCTGCAATCACTATGGTGAAGAAAAAGGGAAAACCCCACCATTGACTATACACTTCTCACAGATAGAGGTCACTAATGGACTGGATTTGAATCTGCCTAGTAAAAGCCTGAAAGTTACACGAAAGTAATCCAGTGAAAAATGAACTCGTTTTAAGATTAAAGAGGTAGCAGAAATGATTAAGAAATAAAGCTCTCACCTTCCTGGAAACAATATTATCTTAAGTGTGCCTTCTTTGTAGTCTTTTACATAGAAAGTGCAGTACAGGAAAAGCCTGATAGTGATGCTTGTCTGAACTCCTTTTTGTTTTCTTGACTTGGTAAAACTATGTCTCTCCTTCTTTTCTGCGGGAAGGGTAGGGAAATCAGCCCTAATAACATCCTACATTTTAGATACTGCTATTTTTAGCAGTTAAAGGCAAGCACATTCTGGATTCTCGAAGGAAACCATAGCCTATGTTATGCAGATTCCAACTGGGAGGGTGTAGAGTTGCGCAAAGGAGATATGTCTACATTCTAAATCAAACTATCCAGCAGGCCAGTGTATGAATGTGACTTGTAACAGTGGCTCAAATTTGATCCAGACTCTCAAAGCCAAACACAGATAACATCACCTTATACAAAATATAGGGTGTATGTGTATGTGAGGAGCAATTCTTTTAAGAACAGTGGGTGCATTCCAGCACCACTTCTTCTTGCGACAGCCTTGGACTTTGGAAAACACCATCGACTGTTCTAGTCACAGATAGTTTTATAGACACTGTATTTACACAGTGCTCTGACTTGCTTTACCTACAGTACTCCAGGCCTGCACTTTCTTACTTTTAACTGCCTTGCTACCTTATCAGGATAGAGAACAACCGTTTAAATAGCAAACCTCCTACAAATATTAATGATGTTTGAAGTCTCTCCTCTCACGTAATTTTCAGGAACAAGATCAACACTAACTAACGTTTTAACATCACTTTTGTCACTTAGAATGGTGACTTTTAAATAACATCTGTTGTACCTTTCTGATTATGCAAAGATTGTATCGCAGTGATAACACTGCATACATTGACTCTTTAAAGGAAGAAAGAAAGGTGAACGGAGGTATAGGTACAGTACCTTTCAAGTGTTTTGAAAAAATACCAGGATGGATTTTTCTCCTTTCAAAAATACATATATCTGAAATTGATTCATGAATTTACTCTTAAACTACAGATATATAAAGGTGCTCTTGGAGAAAGATCATGTCAGTGAATGAAGCAAGGAATTAAGTCCACGGAAGTTTGTGGGGGGGGGGGTCTGTCCGGTTGGTTGGGTTTTTTAAACCCAAGCAGCGATCAGTCTCAGCCTCTATACTGGTTTAATTTCCCTGCAAGCGCTGTAAAGTTAGATGCAGTAAATAAACCTCTCTTTAACACACACCCTCTGTCTTTGTGCACGCGCGCGTGTGTGTGTGTGTGTGCGCGCACGCGCCTGTGTACGTCTGTGTGTGTGATCGAGGTCTGACTTGCTTTAGTATCTTTTCCTGCTCCTTATACAAGGAACCTCTCCCTTTCTATTTAGCTGAGCTCTGCATTGCAAAAAAAAGCAGCATCTGAAGAAATCTAATCAGTACCTTCCACACACAGTACAGGAATTTACACGGATTTGTGCCTTGGATTTATTAGCTTATTGTAAGCCTTAAAAGAGATTTCCTCCATTAAAATTAATTAAAAGCTCCTGTTGACTGATTCCCATTCTGAAAAGGAGGTGGAGAGTCTTAGTCTCTTACTTTGCTGCTGATTATCTTTTATGGGCTTTTATCTCATACTCTAGAGAGATCTTTTCGGCTGTTTTACTTCTTTGTGTGATCTGTTATTTTTTGTTCACGCACCCCCACCACACCCGCCCCCGCAGTATTTATTACTATTTTGCCAGAGATCACCACCTAACTCATCAGGTCCGGGGGGGGGGGGCTCCTCTGCATTCCGAAGTCCTGATCCGATTCTCTTAACCTCGCCCCCCACCCCCTCGCCCCCAGCCCCGCTCCGCAGGCTGCGGGTGGGGGATCTGCTGGATCCTCCTGCCGGGCGCAGCTCCCGGCTCTCCCCGTTCGATCTCTTGGCGCTTGCCAGCGCCGAGCTAAGCCGGCTGCCTCTTCCGAGCAAGGCTCACCTTTAAAGGTCCCGTTTCTCAGAGCCGCCTCCCCAACGCTACTACTGCTGCCGCCGGTGCCGACACGGGCGCTCCGCCGGCTCCCCCGCGGCAGGGGCAGTTCTCCGCTCTCCCTGACCCGCCCGGCGCCGTGCGGGGGGGCCACGGGGTGGGGGCCGGCTCCGGCACCCGCCCGCCCGGGGTTGAAATCCGAGCGGGGGGATCCGGGACCCCGCTGCAGCTGCGAGCTCCCAGTCCCACTCCGGGCCCACACGCTGGCGTAAAATAACCCGGGGACCTTCCTAACGCTTGCCGCCGGCCATTCACAAATCCGTGCGTGTGCGTGTGTGTGTATGTTTGCGTGTGTGTGTGTGCGTGTGCCCGGCGCCGCACGCTCGCAGACCCTGGGGCTCTAATGAGGCGGAGGCGATATTTCTGACACGCAGCCTGGTCCCGGCTCCTTAACTTTGCCCCCCCGCAGAAGGCAAAGGGCACCGCGGCTTTCAGTCGCCCGGGGATAGAACTACCAGGAAGGAACAGAGAGAGAAATGGAATCCCAACTGTACCTGGCGGTGTCTGGGCATCCCTCGCCGGCACCCCGGCACCCCCGCAGCAGGCCCCCGGGTGCCGGCCGGGTACCGCGGAGCCTCTCTCCTAGGGATGCCCGGGCTTTGCCACGCCGTGCCCGCTGCTGGTGCCTGGGAGAGGCTTTGGGGCGCACCTCAGCAAGGCCTTGCCGGCATCCTGGAGCTCATGGCCGGCTCCCCCTCGGTGGCGTGGCTTTCCCGGCGTCCCCGGGAGGAGCTGGGCTCCCCGCCGAGTTCCCCCGGTGCTCAGACAAAGCAGAGCCAGGCGGCAGGTGGGGAGCTCCTGCGGGCTGGGCGGGAGCCCGGTGGTGGGGTCTAGGCAAGCGGGGACGCTTCTTCCCGCTCCCAAGCCCACCTCAGCCATGCCGACGGGCCTCCAGCCCACCCGCTGCACGGATGCCCCGGGAAGCGCCGGAGAACTGGGCTGGGCAGGGGTGAGAGCAAGGTGTCAGGCCAAAAACCGGCTCATCCCGGAGCAGCGCGGTCCACGGGATGCCTGTCCCGGGAGGGCCGTGTCCGAGCCGGCGAGGGGCCGGGTGGCTCCGCCGTCCCCTCGGCTTCGCCGGGCTGGCAGGCAGGCTGGGCGGCCGCTGCTGGCCTTGGGCGTGGAGGCGCCGGGCGGTGGGAGCTGCATGGACGGTGTTTGTCTGGAACATGGATGAGGCACCATTTATTAAGTTGGAGTTTTGGGAGATGACTCATGGGTTGGCCAGCTATACATCGTGATATTTACAATATGGGAGCTTGGCATAAATAGGACTATTTACGTTGCAGTGGAGAGCGCTAGCCAGCTCTGCTATTCAAATGAGCCCAGTATGTTTTTAATTATGAGGGGGGAGGGTCGGGGTGATGAGCCTGTTTGTGGGAGCATACGTGTCCATGTGGGACGTCTGGCCCGATCAGCCGGCGGCGTTGACACTTACAGCGGGATTTGTGCTTGGCCAGGGGGGCCCGAGCGGGCTTGGCTGTGCAGAGCCGACGCTGCTGACTACGGCAGGGGAGGGAGCCAGGCGCCTTGTGCAGGGACGAGGTGGCATCTCCACCCCGCCCTGCCCTTCCTGCATGCCGAGAGGAGCTGCCAGGCAGTGCTGGGGGACCGGTGACCGGCTCCCGGGGCTCTTGCACGCTTGCTGGAAGACGTGGGTGACCTTCCTACCGTCATGGCAGGAGCAGTGGGGACTGGATGCATGAGCGCCTGGGCTTATCCCAAGGGATGGGGACTACACAACCGGGGACGAGGGGGCAGCCAGCAAGCGCTGGTGGGGGTTTCACCCGCCCGAGGTCATCGGTGAAAGGTGTGCTCCTCCACGGATGGAGACGCTTCCAGGGAGATGGTTGACAGGGGCCCTGTACCGTGCTTCCAGCGGCCGTCCCTGTCTGGGGCTGAACGCGTTGATCTGGCTTCAGTGGGGTCCCCCCCACGCCCCCGCTGTTGCCTCCTGCCCTGTTGTATGTGTGTCGCGGGGCTGCAATGGTGGCTTGCAGAGCCGGTGCGGGCAACCAGCTACCGTGTCCCGGCCTTTCCCTCCTTGCAAAGGCTTCTGGAGAGCTGGCAAGGCGAAAGCGTGCGGGATGCAGCTCCCCGGTTGCCCCCCTGCTCCTTCCTCCCCTTTGGGAGCTGCCTCTTCCCGGGGCTCCCCGGGATGCTTGGACCTGGCGTCCATCTGCATCCCCGGGTGCTCTGGGCCCCGTCGGTGCGGGCAGACCGACCCAACAGCAGCCGCTGGCCAAGGAGGCGGTGGCTGGACCCCACCGGATCCCCCCGGCCATCTCCCTGGTGGTGATGCCTTCCGCGCTGCCATCGCCAGCTCCAGCAAATTCCCAAGGCCAAAATGGGGGCAAAAAAGGCTCATTCTGGTTATTTGCCCGGGGATCCTGCCTCTTGAGTCCTGTTTTCAGCTCTGCTACAGAGCTTTTCTGTAATGCTGGTAATTTCACTTGTCTCCTCTGTGCCTCAGTTTTCCTAATTACAAGGCGTAAAATAATACAAGCATCTTTCCCAAGGGAGCTGCGAGGTTTTGTTAATGAACATGACAAAGTGCTTTGGGATCCGTGGTTGAAAGCGCAGCCTTAGTCAGTGTGCCTGTGTGTGTGGTGTTTATTTATCTACATGCTTTATATTTCTCTGTACGCTATATATTCACTTGCATTTAACAAACCTTAATTAGAAACAAAGCCGATAGGGAAGGAAATATAAACAGGAGTGTGCATGAAAATTGGAAGTTGATTACTCACTGGCCAGCAGAATGCGTGTCTTGGGCTCGAGAGGAAAGGCTGTTTGGTTAAAACCGGCTCTGTTAAAAGGAAATGTGAAAAGAACGTAAAACATAAATCAATACGGAAAACAGGGAGGTGGATGACAACGTACATAAAGCAGAGGTTAAGAATTGCGTACAGTTGTTAAGGCAGTTGCAAGGTAACGTATCTGCAGCTGAGAAAGTTCAGGCTTATAAAAGGGAAGTTTTTTTGTGTGTTTTTTTAAAAAAAACAAAACCAGAAAGTCAGGAACAAAGGAGTCCTGGAAGGGTCTGGATCCCACACCGGTTGGTAACAGTGCGGCTATCGCTAACGGCTCCTCTTTGTATTCCTGCTGGCATATGCTGCACGCGTATCTGGAGTACTGATACTTCCGAGGTATTTTTGGGGGGAGCTGGGAAGGGCACTTAGGTATTTTAAAATCAACGGCCCGGCTAACTCGTGTGTGAGGGGGGAGAGAAAAAAAAACAAACCCGAAGGCGCTCTTCACCCCGTTGGAGTTAACTTTTCATAAACCTTGAGGCGCTGGCAAGTTTCCCGAGGGCTGGAGGAAAGCCAGCCGTGTGCCAAAAAACGCGAAAGAAGAAACGAGATGGCCCTAATATCTGTGAGGGTGCAGGCAGCCCGGGAGCCGGCAGCGCGGTGGCAGCGACAGGCTCTGATGGGCGAGGGAGAATCGCCCGGCATGAGTTCTGCTGGGAAGCGGCATCATGGGCGACGGGACTCCATGTTGAGCATCCTTCTGTGCCGGGCGGTCGCGATCCTGAGTCGGGCCTTGGGCTTGGAGAGGGACGTTGGGACGGCAGGGCCGTATCCGCTCCCCGGCTGGGCATCCCCGGGGCACGCCGTGGCTGAGGTGCTGGACAGGATCGCCCGTGCCCATCCTCCGAGTAAGCTGGAGACAGGACCTTTGTGGTCCTACATAGTTAATAACGCATTATAACGTACACGATATACATTACGCATTTTTTATAGTGCATACGTGTACATAATATACAGTATACTGTATTTTATGTATGCTATAACATATTTTATTGTTAAAATGCAGTCACCTTGCTTGTACACGATCGTGACGCTGCTGAACACCTCCGCAGCCTCCTCCAGGCCCAGGGTGGTGTGGGGGGATGCCAGGGAACACGGGGCTTGGTCTGTGCCTCGTGTCCGGCTTCGTGGTCTCCGTGGAGAAAGACTTCAGCCCTCTCACGAGTCACCCCAGGGCAGTTGCTTTGACCTCGATGCTCCAGGGAGGTGGCGTGTGCCTGGGGCGTGCCAGGACCAGAGGAGCTGCGGGAGCATCCCGGCGAGCCCAGCACGCTCCAGAGGGATGTGGCAGAGCAGCAGCAGGTCCAGGGAAAACCAGAGGATCTGTCAAGAAGCCGGTACATCCCGTGTGTTTGAACTCCAGATCTGCAAACACTGTCCTGAGTCCAGGCTGGAAACGAATTTTTGATAAATGGGACTGAGGTGCGGAGCAGAGACCATGGTTTCGGGTCGGTCCTGGGCTGCCCGTCTCCCAGCCGCTGCCTCCCCTCTCCAGCCTCGTTTCCTGGGTTAATTTTTGACGAGGTGCATTCCTTGCACCCGCCTGCCCTTTGCATTACCGGGGCAGCGGCAGGGAAAACTGCTTTTGGAGACCAAATAAATTGGTGCCTGATTTAAACATCCGTGTGGCTGCCATTGCCACTCTGCTCCTCCGCTTTTCCCGGGCGGGAGCAGCAGTTGCTCCCGATCCCTGCTGTATTTCCAACTACTCTGGGTGATAAAAGCCAAGGGAGCAGATGCTGGAGGGAGATGCCAAGGGGACAGGGCTGTAGGGGACAAGGGCTCAAGGCTGGCGTAGCCACCAACGTCTCCCAGCTCCTCGGGCCACCGTACAGAGGGATCTGCAGGTGCCAAGGGGAAGTGGCTGTGGGGGGGTGCTGCCAAGGGGTTTTGGGGTGGTCCCCCAAGGACGGGAGCAGCGATCCCCTTTGCAGACAGGCTAAGTATCTGCCTGCACTAGTCGGCGGCCTTTTGTGTGTACATACCTGAGCTGGCTGTAAGAGGGGTGGGCACCAGCGGGGCTGCGAAACCTGCCTGAGGAGCTGGGTAAATACTGGATGCTGAGATACCTCCCGAGGCCTGAGTGCTTTTGTGCGAGTGCAGCATGAGCTGTGATAAATGAGAGTCTGAGCCCGCCGCTCCTGCCCCAACACGCGCCCGCTCCCAACAGACCGACCCTGCTGAGATGGGTGCTTATACAGGGATCTGTCCGGGAGCGGGTGCGGGGATCTGTCTGGGATCGGGTGCAGGGGTCTGTCCGGGAGCGGGCGCGGGCTTCCCATCCTGCAGAAAGTCCTTTTTTACCAAGGAAGACCCCCGCCAGCTCCCATCCTGGTTTGCAGTCCCTCCCAAACCTGGCTTCCGGTTTGCAGAGACGCCGGAGCGAAGCACGGCTGCCCGTTGGATCGTGTCGGCATGGGGGTAGCGGGGAGATCCTCGGAGGCAAAAGTTCAGCCGCTAGATAAGGGGGTAACGCTGGGGCCTCCCGCGATAAGGCGCTGACGTGCGGCGCGGGCGGGAGGGAGAGGCAGGGCCCCGGGGCGGGGTTCGGGAGGGTGCTCTGCCCTGGCTGGTACCCAGGGATGCAGGGAGCATGGTTGGGGGTATCGCTGGGGATGCTGGAGGCAGGCAGGGACCCCTCGGGGGCCGGGAGGCGGCAGCTAGGAGGGTGCAAGGAAGGAGAGGTGGCCCGGAGGGGTGTGCAGGGATGTATCGATACCGACTTTATGTCAATATCGGGTGTTCCAGGAACATGCTGGATGGATGGCGATTTGTGCCGGGTTGCAGGCACAGGGGTGGCTGTGTGGGGCGTGCCGGCCCCCACCCCGAGGAAAGCAGGGTGAAGGCAAAGGAGTAAGTGAGGATCATGCCGTGCCGTCCGCCCCTCTCTGAATTTCCATGCTTGGGGATGAAGGGAGCAGCATTAGGTCTCTGCTACGCCTCTGACCCGACTTGCAGCACCGATTGCCAGTCGTTAAGGGAGATGAAACGGGCCACGAGGGCAGAAAACAGCTGTAACTGTGGATGGTCCCTGCCTCCGTAAATGTCACATAGGGGCGTTATTCAGAAATTATAGTTTTAGTGACTGGGAATAATCGCAGCTCTTTGGAGACCCCACGAGAGGAGGATCTTTTGATTTAGACCTGAGCACCACGTGTGACGCGGTGCGAGGCACGGGGCCGGCTCCGTGGGAGCAGGTTCAGTCTCCCGGCGAGCCCGAGAAGGGGCTGGTGAGCTCCAAAAGTTGAAGAGGCTTTATCAGTCGGTCTAATAAATTACGTTCTTTCCACCTTACCTCTCTTAGAGGCAGACCATTGCATCTGTAAAATGAGGAGAACTTAAAAATACTACACAGTAACATTCTGTAAGTAAGGCAAAAGGAAGGAGCTAGCCAAAGGGAGCAGTTAAAATAGTGAAATATTTGCACATGAGGTAGGAAATTATATTAAAGCTCAGAATAAATGCACGTGGCCGTTTAACGTATGAGTTTTTAAAAATAAAATAAAATAAAAAATCTTGATTAAATAGCAAGTTGGAGGAGGTCACCAGAGGTAAAAAGATGTTCTTTGGAAAGTATCTAAAAGGGGAAAAGAGAAAAAAATCAGAAACTGTGGCGTGGTGAATGTAAAACCATATATGGCAGGCTGAGAGGAGTTTGAAAAATAACATGGGGAAATAAATGAATTATCCCTCCAAGCTCCCCCTCAACAAATGAGAATCGGGAGGTTAAACCCGACCAGGATAGAACACTTGGGGAGATGGGGAACGACTTCAGTGTCCCCCCAGACGGCTGTGGCCAAGGGGACTCCTGCCCAGGAGCTTTCCTTCCCAGGGCAGGGCTGAGAGGCTGCCCTCAAGTCATGGCAGAAGAGCTTATATTTTAAAATAAATTGCTGAAAAGGAATATTTGGGCCAGAGCATATGGGACGAGCATCCTTTAAGAAGAGCTCCCTGGGTGATCCAGGAGACTCCAGAACAGTAATTTTAGAAGAAGGGCTCTCTTATGGATTAAAATCTGCTTAAAGAGGGAGAAACAAAGAGTCAGTTTTCCACTGGATGGGGGTCAGCGTGAGGCTTGTGCTGTGCGACGTATTTATAAACGCGCTAGAAAGGGGTGGGAACTTAAAGGCAAGAAAGTTTGCAGATTATACAAAATTATTCAGGATGATAAAAACAACAGTTGTCTTTAAAATATTGTAAAAGGATCTCATGACACTGGATAACCAGGCTATAAAGTGGCAGATTAAATGTAGTCGGTGATGAATGAAAAGGGATTCACATGGAAAAAATTACCCTAAACCCATGCATACACAGTGGCAGTCTTTAAATTACTTATTAGCATTTTAAGAAAGAGATCTTAAAGTCATTGTGGATGGCTCTTTGAAAGCATCAACTCAGAACTGGGAAAGGCTGGGAAAGGAGGGCGAAGATGCTTGTACAGGAGAGGTACAGGGGCGGAGGGGCTTCAGGAAAGATGCAGCTTGCGGGGGGGCACAGAGGTGCGTCGGACCGTGGGAGGTGTGAAGAAGAGGGTGATGAAGGGGTGACGATTCATTACTTTATGTTTTTTTCACTCGCTCTGGATTCTCAAGCAGCAGGTTTAAAACCAAGAGCGATGGAGGGTAGAGGCAGGAGCGCGCTGCGGGGGGTGAAGCCCCCCCCGCCTGTCCTGGGTACCGGGGCCATCAGGAAGCCCTTGATGCTGGGCGGCAGAAAGTGGGGTGCTTTCTGTGCCTCCTCCCTGAGCATCCCCCGGTGCACTGCTGGAGGTGGGAGGGAAACCAGGAATCCCTTTGGCTCAGCCTCCCGTGGCAGATCTGGTATTTGAGGTCTATCCCAAAGGGAAAGGCATCTTCTCCAGGCCCTGATGCTGGATGCTGGTGCTCGGTGGGGGCCCCGTTACGTCCCAGCTCCCAGCTTGGCTTTCAAGACCATCTGCAGCTTCCAAAGCAAAGCGCCGGCGGGCGTCCCCGTGGCTCTGGGTGCTCATCGCCTTGGCCATGATGGTGGACCGTCTGGGTGCAGGAACGCCTTCCAGCCTTATGCAGGCTCGTGATTTTGGCAGGGTGGCGGGGCAAGGGTAAGGTCCCCTGGAAAATGCCGGTTGGTGCTTGCTTTTGCCCTCCTTGGCATTTTGGAGGGCGAGAGCGTCTGGTTGGAGCTGGGGAAGGAAAGGAGCTACCCTCAGCCCTGGGTGCACCTGGAGGGGGCGAAGGCTGAGTTTCGGGGAGGTGCTCGGCCCCTCGCCCGCCAGCTGAGCGGGTCGGGGGGTGGCGAGGGCGACCGAGCGTGTGAACATCCCCACGGCGGCGGAGGGGACGCCTTGAGCCGTGCGGGCTCGTGCTCAAAAGGCCAGACAAAGGGAACAATGGGCTCCGCGGCCGGGCTCCTGGGCAGCCTGCGGCTGGCTGCCGAGCCCCCGGCGTGGGAGAGGAGGGGGAGGCGGTCGGGCTGGCCATAAAGGACTCTTGGTTTCCCTCTGCTCCCACCCAGGCTTTGGGGGCCATGGGGACACCCAGTCTGCAGCAAACTGAAGGACAAACTGCGTCCCAGGCAATGGTTATCGTACAGCGAGCAGCTCGCTGCCTGCACCCAGCTGGGCCAGGCTTATTTGGGGTCCATCTGCCCAGCAGCAGTCTGAAACAAGTTCTGCTCCATGGGAAGTGTCACCCCAGGTCCCAAAACATGTCCCCAAAGTGTGTGGGGCCCTGCCAGAGCCTGGTGAGCTCTGTTTGCACGTCCTTGCCGTGCAGGGTTGGTGCAACGCTGCTCTGCTGCTGCGAGGCAGAGGAGGGGGAGAGCCAGGGAGGGTGAGGAGGGTTGAACAGGGGCTGGACCCTCTGGACACCCTGTCCAGACCCTCTGTGAGCCTGGATGACTTCAGCAGAGGGATGCGGGACCCCTGCTGCACAAGGGCCGTGAGAGGCTGTGGATGAGAAGTATCACGTGCACCGTGGTGAGGCAGTGCAGGTTCTTCCTCTCCCAGAGCCTCTCGGGGCAAGGGAGGACCGATTGGAGCACTGTGTCTTGGAGCAAGGGACAAGGAGTCCTTGGATGCTCTTTGGTCTCCAGAAGAGATCCTGCTTTTCTGAGCCTCCCAGGAGGCCGCTCGTTCATGCGGGGTGGCCACTGAACACAAGTGCTTTGGCTTGGGTTGCTTGCTGAGACTAGAGCACTGTCTGAGGATAAACTAGGCAGGAACAGGCTGTTCAGATGCCTCCAGGTGCGTGGTTGCTTTCACCCAAGAGACTGGTGTGAGTGTCCTACCAGGACCCGTATCTGCCTGCATCCGCCGTTCTCCGCTCGCTCCAGGCGCAGGCCGGTGGCCATGGCTGGTGTTCCCGGAGGGAGCTGGCAGCATCCTTCCCTGCCGCTGATGCAGCTCATTCTCCCCAGGTATGGACGAGGTGGTGCCTCTGTGAGTTTGGCTTCAAGCCTGTCTCTCACGAGATGCGTCTCTTTCTTGCAAGCTCAGCTTTTTGTACAGCCAGTGTTTGAGCTGTTGGGTAGGAGTGATGGGACTCGCCAGCCTGACCCAGGAGGAAGGCTTGGTCCTAGGACGTGCCTGGGGACAATGCCTTTATCCCATGTCTACCACCTATTCTGAGGATGTGGCTGAAGAAGCTGTTTGCGGCCTTGAATAAGAACTAGGAGTGCTCTGGACTGAGAAAAATATGTGCAGCCGGTTTGAGGCAAGGTATGGTAGAAAGATCAGGATCGGGCCACCTGCACGAGTTGGGGGCAGCAGCGAGGAGGCTGAAGAAGCCCCGGGCCATCACGGAGAGGTTTGTGGGGTGGTGAGTGGCTGCGAGCTGGCCGGGCAGCCGCCCCAGCCGGTGCACGCCACGTGCTTGGGTGGGAGATGGGCTGGAGCACGTGAGGGGTCACGTCTCGCCGTGCAGAGGTTACGGTCGCGTTTCATGATTTGCTTTGCTTGTAATCCTGTTTCCAGGCTCCACAACTGCAACTCAGAAACCTTTACGGTGAGCCTCACTTAATAAATCTTCGCCTTGTTTTACTTTTAAGCCTGTCTGGTATCAGGGGACAAAGCGAGCAGGAGAAATGCGTGAACTGGGGGTGGCGTGGATAAAATAAAACAAGGTGTATGAGCTCGCTGGAGTGGTTTGCTTGCAGGGAGGGGGCCCAGCCAGGCTGCAGAGAGTTCATTGTGGCATGCCAGCTTTGGGGAAAGCATTTCCTGCAGATCTCTCCTGCAGGATCCCCGCCACCTCCAAGGCTGCTTGCGGAGTGCCCTTGCAGGTGGCTGAGCGCTGGTTTTGTGCGCTTGTCCCCAGCCTTTGTATGCACGCCCCGGCGTGCGAGCTGCCTGCATGCACGCCGAGAGAGCACCTGCGTGTTAAACCCGAGCAGGCACGCGGCTTCCTCGCTGCTCTGGCGTAGAAACGGGCACAGCTCCGGGAGGGAAAGCAAGGCAGTGGTGTGGCTTTTTTTCTTTCCCTGGGGAGCAGAGAGCGGCCGGTGCCTGGACGTGGGGAATGGCCGGTGGCAGGGTATTAATTGCCCGGTGCTGGAGTGTGCCGGCTGATGGGATGGAGGTGTCTGTCCCTCGGAGCTTGCTTCTGCCTGGCGCGGCGCGTGATGCTGTGTCAGCAAGGGGATGGATGGAGGCAGAGCAGAGCAGCCCGATCAGGGACAGTTTCCAGCCAGGCTGGGCAAATGCATTCCCTGGGCAGAGCCTGGAGCTGCCCTGTCTGTGCCAAAACTGGGACAAAGCCCCACTCCTTTTACCCGCCTTGCAGAGGGATGGATAGTCCCCATGTAACAAGGAACCTCCAGGGCTTCTCCCATCCTTGGTGCATGTTAGCACCGCTCGGGAGGCTCAGAAAGGATAAACACAGAAGTGTGCATGATGCTGTGTGGAAATCCCTTGACAGCAGACACATAGCAGTGCAGCGAGGCGCTGCCGTGGGCTGGAGGAGCAGGCTCTGCCAGCCGCTCTGGAGGGGAAGGGGTGCCGAGCACCGCCGGGACTTGTCCCCATTTGTCTGCTCTACCTTCAGGGAACCTCAAAGAGAGTCCTCGGACAGCTGCAGAGCAGTCGGGAGCAGGGCAGGCACAGGAAAGGTGCTAATTAGGATGTTGGCAGCATTAGTAGGGGTTGGTGTCTGGCTAGCGGGAAGTGTTGGAACAGGCAGCGCAGGGTCTGCTCTTGTCGTGCTCGGTGTAAATCTCCCGGCAGCAGGCAGCTAGCGAGTCTGCGGGTGGGATGAGGCCAGCTCAGGTGTGTGATGGAGCCGTCTTGGGGTAGGTGGGTGCTGCTTTGAGCCCACCCGTGGCAGCTGGGCGATGGCTGGTGATGTGGCTCTGTCACGGGGGGGACAGATCCGCTCTGAGCATCGCCCAGTGACAGGGAGATGCCTGCTGCTGCTGCACAGAGCCACCGCCTGATACACCTGGTTTTCTCCTCCTCCTTTTGGCTCTTCACCTGTCTTTTTCCAAGGCTGGAGGCAAGATGGAGAGCAAAGAAGTTGCTAACGATGCTTTTTTTTTTTTTTTGGTTTGCTGTCAGACTCTTGTGCCTTCAGATTGAATAGCTGCCATGAGATTTTGCTGTGACTGACACCTGTTCTGGCTGGAGAGCAACAGCTTTTGGTAAACACAGATCCTCTGGAATCGCTGAATATACTGGCAGCTGCTCCCATTTGTCGTCTGGTCTCTGTTCCCGCGTTTGGCTAAACCTTGCACCGCGCCGGGAGGTTGCTGGTGCTTCTACTTGGGTCGAGCTGTGGCTGGGGAGGTCTCCGGGACTGCAGTGGTTTATGGCAAGCCACGGGACAGGCGGGAGGTGCAGACACGTGCAAGTGAGGCTTTGCCGGGGAGTGCAGCCAGGCTGGTCCCTCTGGGCTGAGCACTGGGGCTGATCAAGCGGCTGTCCCCATCCTGCTGGGACACGGCTCCTGGGTGTGCACGTGGGGGGCAAACGGGCACGTGCCAAAAGCTGAGTGAGCTGGCTCATCCCTGGCATTTGCTTTCATCTCTCGGCGTTGCCAAAGCCCGTCCTTGCTTATCTGCAGGGCTGCGGGTGAAGTACAACCTCTCCGGGCTGGGTCCCGCAGTGCTGCTTTGCTGCTCCCAGTTTCCATATGTCTCTGTGTAAGAAAAGGTGGGGCTGCAGCGGGGGGAGCTTGAGTTTTGGACTGGAAAGTAAGGGATGTGTAGAGGACACTGCCAGGGGCTGTGGTAGGTTTGGGAGTGGCACGCTTAGGGACCAACAGGAGGGACTGGTGGAGCCCACACGTCCCTGTGTGGCTTTGTGCCGGGGGAAGCGAAGCAGGTCACCCTCAAGGAGAAGTCTTGCCCTTTAATTTGGGTGGCCTAAATATGACCTGAGCTCCCACTTGTGGGTGCTGAGCCCTTGGAAAGCTGGCTCAGCGCTTTACCGCGTGTTTGGGAGGTCCTCGGTGTGTGGGCTAGAGGGAAAAGGGAAAAAAAATGGGATTTGCGAGGTCAGCCCTGGGTGTGTCGTCCACCAGCCTCGAACTGCTTGGTGGCCAGAGGGGTGGAGAAGGGCTTGGCCCTTGCTGTGGGTCTCCCGGGGGTGCTGGCAGCTCATCGAGCCATGGCAGCGTGCCCACCCCGTTGTGCTTCCGTCAAGGTGCCCCATCATCCTGCGCATGGTGCACCAGGGTCTGTGCTACATGTGCTGGAAGGAGAAACCCCATGGGTGCATGGGCTCAGGTGACAGCATCTGAAAGTGCTGGGGGGGTCTCCTTCCCTTCGGGTGGCAGGCATGTGTTGTACGCTTGCGCAGGGCTAAAATAAAACTGCTGGCAAAGTCCCATCCCACATAAAGAGCCCGGCTGTGCACTGAGGGACACGTCCCTCTCCTGGCTGCTGTGGTGGGGGTGCTCAAGGCAGGGTTTCTGAGGTGGTGGTGTCTTTTATATGACGCAGAAGAAGGGTTTGAAATCGGTGGTAGGTTCTTGTGCTCATTGTGCTCCAGAGCTTTAACTCTGAGAGGCCACCTCGCGTGGCCATGGGCTAACGTAAATGTTGGGAGCCCACCTGGAATGGGTGTGTGGTGGCTGTGAAGGAGACCATGCATCATGCCAGGGAGTATCATGAGAGTGACCAGACATACTGATGGATGAGTCAACAAAGCCAAAAAAAAAGCCAAAAAAAAAGCCAAAAAAAAAGAAAAACCTTGGTTCTGTTCCAATTCTATAACAATAAAATGAAACAAACGTCACGTTTAAATTGCCTGAAGGAATCCCACCCACCAGCGACGCTGAGGGAGACCCTGCCGGTCTGACGTCGCGCGGTCCTGCTCCAAGGATGCACGTCCCATGTGCAGTCCCCATCGATGCATTGCAGCAGCGGCAGTTCCTGCCCCAGCCCCCCCACTCTTTTCCACTTTCTGGCTAAGCTGAGGGTCTGGAGGGGAGGCTTGGCTTTTCTACACAAGCCTATCCTCCAGCGTGAGTTTGGTGTGACCCTGTGCCAAGCCTGGGCTTGGAGGTACTTGCTTTTCCAATATCTCCCCCTCCAAATCTTTATTTCCTTCTCAGACAGTCAAATTAGAGCACCCAGGGGGTGGTTTGTCCCAGGTGGGCATGGTTTCCTGGGTCAACATCTGCTTGAGCCAAGTGGAGGTGTTTGGATGTCCTCTCCCCAGAGGCTGGTTCGTGGGAGCGCTTTACCCATGCTGGGGAACATGGCCTCTGCTCCAGCCTGGTAGAGACAGCAGGGACACACGACTTGGATCGTCTCAGTTTAGTGAGACTGGCTCAAAACCAAATGTTTTAGCCACTCAGAAAATGTTGCTGTGGGATTTATCCAGTGTCTCAGGAGGGTGGTGGAGGGTGCTGTGCTGGTCCTGGGACTGCTTCTAGGAGAGGACGCTGAAGCCCACGCTGAGAGCACATTTTTGCAAAAGCAGTTGCATCTCCTGCACCCAGCTTCTGGGACCCAAAACAAGTCCTGGAGGGGTGGTTATCCTTTGCCCTGCTCTGGACTGCAGCAGGGGTAAATATTCACTAGACATCAGCACAGCAACTGCCAAGTCGCTTTTATTTTGGTCTCTGAAGATAGCGAGGCCCATTGGCGGTGTGAGCGGGGATGGCCCACGGCAGGGCTCGCCGGCCTTTAATGCTTGGAATAGTTTTGCTGCTTGCATTTGCAGGGCTCTGGCGGGGATGAGACTTGCTGGTCTCCATGGTTTTATGTGCCATGGGACTGTGCCAACAGTTTAATCACAGCTGAACCCTCATAGAGCAGCATAAAAAATGTTGTAGTTGGGATTAGGTTACCCATCCTTCCTATAAAAGACTCTATAAACAGTCCATCAAGCCCAAGCATTCCTCTGTTGGCTGTGAGGTCCTTTGCTCTTAATCGGTCTGGCATTTGCTTTGACTAAGTCTTTTTTGGGGGGGGGGACACTGCTTTAAAGGAGCCCCCAAAGGATGGCTTTTCTGCTTGCATTAGTGGGGGAACCCAACTGGGCTGGCTTGGCAGAGGCGGTGTTGGATGTCAGAGGATCTGGCTGGGGAGGCAGGGGGTAAGAGGCAGCCGTGACAAGCCCAGAAGGCACTGACAACAGCAGCTGCTCCCTCCTCGTTGCTGAGGGCTTTTTCCGTATGGATTTGCTGTTTGCTGGGGCGCTGGAGAGTTTTCCCTAACCTTGGGGTGGGCAAGGACCTGGGACTCTTCCTCTCCCATCTCCCGGCACACCTCAGACCTGTCTTGTCTCTGCTGCAACTTGAGCAAGTTCCCAAAAGCTATTGAAAATCCTAAAGCTTGCGCTGGGCACCAGGTGGTCTCTTTCTAGCCATGGGTGCACTCCCACCTTCACTTTCACCTTCACCTGCACGTGTGATGCCTGCCATGGAAGAGCTCGTGGTTTAATACCATCCGTGGGACTTTCTTGGGGTGCTGTGAGTTTTGTCATTCACCCTTTGGGGAGCCACGGGGCAGGGAACGGATGGATGCAGGTGGTGCTGAGGATGCTGCTTGTTCTGGCTGCTGCATCCTTGAGGCAGGTCTGCGGACACCTCCGTTGTGTCTTGGGGCAGGTCATCTATGGGACCTCGTAGATGCTCCTGCCTGGGACAGTCATCTTCTCTCTCCTGGAAACCTTAAAACTGTGGTTATGCTCCTGCTCTCCTAGCAATGGAGGGGAAGGAAAAGCAAAGTCAGCATTTGTTTGCGCACCCAGACCGAATCCTCCTGGCTCCCAAGGAGGTCTGGGCTGTGATGGCAGTCCTGTTGGTGACACCTGCCTGCTTGGAAGAGGACTGAAGCCGTCCCGTTGTTTCACGCACAGCAAACGTCTGTCGGGTGGGAACAGCATCCGTGCTGCGGTGCCAGAGCCAGGCGCAGGGGGCTATCCCCGATCAGTGCCACCATGTCGCTGGGACCATCTGGAGTTTGTCCTGGCTGGCGCTTACATCTGCTGAGCCACACCAGCTCAAGGGGCGTTTGCTGGAGGAGACCAGGCTTTCCAGTGCTTTTCCCAACAGAGTTTAATTTGTTTTAAGGATTATGCCCCCCCGCCCCCAACTTCCCTTTGAAGATGATTTGGTCAATTTAATCACCAGCACAAAAGTGGGGTTTCTAATGTAAGCTGTTAGCAAGACCCCCTCCCTTAGTATCCTGCAGAGGGCAATTCAGTCCACCTGCCTGGGATGGCTGTTTTAGATCATCTGGCTTGTCCTCGGAGGCCCTTTTCTCTTTGTCACTGCTATCTGTAGAAAATTAACAGCCGCATTAAAGCAGAAGCATTATTTTTTCATATGGTGAACGCCAAGGGGAGGTGAATCCCATATCCTTTACCTGAGGATCCTCCCCGAGCCTGAAGAGCATTAGATACCTCAGCATCAGTTTGCTTCATCCCTCCCCTCCATGCTGACTGTAAGACAAAAATGAACCTGGGGCTGGTTCCTGCAGAGCCCACTGAGGTCCAGCGCTGGGAACTATTACTTGGAACCTGCCAGCTAATCAGCTCTTAATCCCTTTAGCCTGTTTTTGGCGATATGGAGTTGTACGCCCAGGCAACGGCTCGGCTGTCGCTGGCACGGCTGGCTCTGCTCCCCCGTGCTCCCGTCACGCCTCCTGGTTTCGGTAGTCAGAAAGCCGCCTGCCTTGTACACGGTGACTCTCACCAATCAAACTTGTAATCTCAGTGAAGAATGAAATCAGATTTGTTTGACAAGACCTGTTTCCTGTAGAAGTATGTTGACTGGTGCTAATTATACTCCTGTTCTTTAATTCTTTATGATTTGAATTACATCAGCATTTTCATTATTTTCCCAGAAGTGATTTCAAGCTGAGCGAGACCTTGAATGCCCACCATTTCACCGTGTTATAATCCTAGTGCATCTACTAAACGTGATCCTTCTTCTGCACTGAGATGCTTCTGCATTAGTGTCTTCAAGCACTTACCAGCTTTCTTCTTCTCTCAGGTGTCCCCTCGTGGGCTCTTGCTTGCTAGTTCTTGAAGTCCATTGAGTCTGTCACTGTGAAATGTGTTTCATTTTCTTAGTCCTCCCTATCCCCGTCCCAGTCCCTGAAGTGTTATGAGCTCTGATAGTTCTCAGTCAGAAGTTGTGCCCTGCCTCGTGCTCTCCACTGGCTGGGGCTCATGGATCTGCACCGTCTTTTCCTCAGGATGCTGTTCCAAGTGATAAAGGTCTTTTTGAAGTCTCCTTCTGCCTTCCAAAGTGCTTTTGGCCTCATCTCTCCCTGCCTTGGCAAAGGAGATGGGGATACTCTCTGGAAACACAGTGCTGGAAAGAGCTATGTGGATTTGCTCCACCACCCAGTTACTCGTGCAAACATTGACCAGTACTGGAACCAGGCTGTGGAGCTTTCTTGTGGTTTTCTTCCGATTTGATGTTAATGTCTAGTCCCAGAATTTGGTTTTTCAACCTGTTGTGGAGGTGTCGTACAGGAATTTCATGTGGCCACGGTTCCTTGGGCTTGTTTATGAAAGTGTCATAACTGAAAAGCCCAGAAATGGAAGATAAACCGTGGCCGTGGCTTCTCCCGCCTCCATGAGGCCATTGTCCATGTAGAAAAGAGCCACGTTGTTTGGTCACCTCCTGGTCTTGATGCATCTCTTCCAGCTGTGGCCAAAGTCTTAGTTATTTGCTAGATGCTTGCAAATGGTGTGTGTGATTTTTAAGAGAATTACAGCCAAGACGGTCCCTGGGTCATTAGTTATGTATGAGCTAAGGAATCCTGCGTTACTAATGGGGGGAAGCAGCCCTGTCCTCCTGAGGGCTATGGAAATAACATCCTACTTTCCTAATAAAGACACAGGCTGGCTGACCATGGCCATCTTTCACAAACTGTTGAAAAGAACTGCAGCAAGGGAAGCTCTGATTCCATGTAGGGAAAAAAAAACGAACAAAAAAAAACCCCACCCCCGAAATTGCCCTGAAAATGGTGAAGCAGGGCCCAGAAAGATGACAGGATCTCCAGACCTCCATTTTTGGGCATTGTCAATGCTTTTTTCTATGTTTCTGTGAATTTTAACATTTTTACTTAGCATTTTGTCTATGTGCTTAAAAGAACACCACCATAACTTTTTCTTGCCTTCAGCCATGCCAGACATAGCTTTTCCATAGGTTTCCCATATTTATTTGCTTCACTTCATGCCAGTCGCAATAAAATATGAGTTGCCTGCTTACTCTCCTTCCGCTTCTCATGTGTTGCCTTTGCATGTGCGGTCGTCACCAGTCCTTTGTTACTCTGAGGCTGGGTTTTGTTGAAGTTCTTGTCTTCCTAGATTGTCAAATTGTAGCCTTTAAAAAAAAAGTTGTTTAAACTTCCCTTTGAGTCACAGAATCACAGAATCATAGAATGGTTTGGGTTGTAAGGGACCGCCGAAGATCATCTTGTCCAAAACCCCTCTGATTTTCATTTGTACTTTTCACTCCTGTATCCTGGTTGACTCTGCTTGTGCATTTTCTGAGATTTCGGAAATTAATGCTTTTGGAGTAACGGGCAAAGCGATTTCAGGTTTGGCCTGTCCTCCCTTTGGCCAACACAGGCTGCGATCATCAGTGCTGGGGCAATTACATGCTTCCAGTCCAGTGATTTGGCCCTCTTTCTGTGTCATTACGAGGTCCGAAATGGTAGACCTCGGGGTCTTTAATGCACTTTGTGCATTAAAATTATATAACGAGCCTGTCCTCACTGATCGCAGGGTATGATATAGCGTAACGATGACAGATATTGACAGGTACAAGGCACCAGTGTTTCCAGGCAGTGCGAGGAGCAGAAATCTGGTGGTGAGAGCTGGGTCGTTGGCTGTGTCCATCACGTGTTGGCTTTCCATCTCATGTGTCATTGCACCATTTCATATCCTGAGCACGTTTCTGATTTATATCGATGAGCCTGGTGTTAGACCAGGGAGACCCTGCCGTACTCGTGCCTTGCTGGATTTGTGCATCTGTGGGATTTTTGCTCCAAAACACAACAAAGAGGAAGCAATGCTATTTTTCCCCCCACCAAATAAGTTATAATACTAAACAGATGGGCATCTTGGAGCAGGCAGGAGGGGTTGTGTTGTCAGTGGGACGGGGTGGCTCCTAGTTCCTTGGATGACTAATGTGGAGATGGGTCCGGATGATGTACGAGAGTATTTCCCAGCCTGTGTTTCCAGCCAGCCTTCCTGTGGGCAAAATTCAGAGCTGCGTGTTGTAGCTCCGCTTGCCAGAAGAAGGAAGCATTGGGGTGGCAAACGGGGATCTGGATGAGATAGTGGCTTGCATCATTATACAGGAGACGTACTGGGGAATTGATTTGGGGTGCTGCTATGTCTGCTCACCTTCTAGGAGAACAAGATTTTTCAACTCCATTAGTAAAACAAGGCATCTCCATCTTTGATCAGAGTAGGTGTCCAGCTCTGGTGTCCCTGTCCCTAAGGTCCCCCTGCCGCAGTCGTAGCAGTGATCAGGGTGGCTGTGGATTTGCCCAGTCAAGTCCTGGAAACCCCCAGTGCTGGAGATCCCCCACCTCTCTGGTGGCCTGCCTCAGGGCTGTACGGCCCTCCTGAGGAAGCAATGTCCTAAATAATTTTTTAATATCCAACTTGAACCTCCCAAGTCACAATTTATATTTTGAAAAGGTCTCTCCTGGGTCAAGATGCCCATCCTGGAGTCACTTGCTGTTCTGGTTTTGTGGGATGAGGTGCTTTCTGCTTAGCTGGGCATGGGTGAAAGCTGTGTTTTCCTTTCATTCCTTGCAGCCTATTCTTTAGGAAATTACATCTTTCTGGGAATGGCCAGGTTCAGGTTTTAAACCATGTCTTTGGTTTTTATTCTCTACTTTGCGCCAAATGTTGGTACTACATGAATAGCATTGCCCCGATGGTGATGGTCCCATTTGGCCATGGATCCCCACCGCCCCAGAGATCCTATCCTGGAGGTCTGGGGAACAAAGCACCTAGGAGGAGGTGGGAGAGTAGCTAGTCCATGAGCTGATTTCTCTCTAAGGTATGGTTCACAACACTCCTGCTGTGCACAAACTGGAAATGTCTGCAGACATCGAGAATACCTCGCAGGAGTGATGCTAAACTAAACACTGGAGTGCTTCAGTTTCTCTGTCCTTGGAGTAAAAATTTGCAGTCATATCCCAGCTTCAAAAAGCACCTGAGTCAGATGGGGGTGAATTATTTGCAGGCAGCAGAGCTGCCTTTTCCTGCACGTGAACAGCATCTCGCAAGTGGAGGATGCGGTGGGAGAGGCTGTGGCTGTGAAAGATGTCCAGACATGGGAGCAGGTCCATCCCAGACCTGGAAACACTCCCTCTATCCGCGCTCCCACCTGGCGCACCGGTTCCTTCCCATCGGCTGCAGTGGGTTTTTTAATAGCCATTTCCCTGTGAAATCAGAAAGATTGCCGGCTGTGAAATACAAATGATACGTACTAAATGCTGTGTAATGGATTCCACTTGCAACGTTTCGTGACTGTCTGTTTCTAATAAAAGCCTCCGGGAGCGAGGCAGAGGCTTGCCCGCTGGCGGGTGGTCGGGATGCTGGGGGGGGGCTGGGTCCTGCAGCCGCCGTGCGTGGTCCCCACGAGGCTCATGGGCAGCTGGGGCAGCTCCTGTAAGATGAAACAGCCAGCTATGAAACCCACCGGAGGATGCACACCAAGGGAAAAACCAAGCTCACAGCGATGCCCTTCAAGGGGGGTTGTCCGTTCTCTGCTCTGCCGGTGGAGACGTGGGGTGGAGATGTGGGGTTCAGGGGAACAGGGCAGCAGCAGGACTTGCTTTGCATTATCATGGGACACAAAACTTCCCTGAGGACATAACCTTCTTGCTCAGACTGGCTGTAAAGATGGGGAGTTCGTGGAGGTGTGTGCTACATGGTGCTTTAGCATGGAGAAAAGCATGTGGGCAGCACTTGGTGCTTTCAAACTGGGGGACGGCTGGGTCACCCTAAGGGTTGTTGCAGAGGTAAGCCGGGGTTTCAAGCCATTTATGTGCAATTCAGCTGCATCAGGAGTATGGGGGGGTTCCCATGGTGCTCCAGCAAGATACGGATTTACAGGCATGTCCTGAAGGGGCTTAGAATTGGCTGCTCATAGGAAAATACTCTTAAGTGGGTCATCACCACTTTTTGGGCAGCACCGCTAATGAGATTCCCACCTGCAGCAAGCACCAGTGTTAGGAGAGTAGTAAAGACTGGGGAGGGTGGGCTGGTTACACCTGAGACAGTTCGGTGCATCAGGGGAACAAAAGTGTGTCTGAGTATGGCCACGGACTATCTGGAAGCAGAAAGAGGGGTCCACAGCTATGGGACAGGAGATGCTAACTGGGAAATCTCTGGCCCTGAAAACAACTCTGAAGTGCATTTCCCTGGGGTGAAAGAGCTAATCAGGTCCTTGCTTGGTGAACCAGGGCATACCAGTTTATCCTTTCCTTGTGATGACGGGTCCTGGATGCTGGGTCCATTTCCGGTGTCCACATCCAAAGGAGTATCAAAATCAAAATAAACCAGCTACAGTCATGACTCAAGGTGTGGAAAATCCGCCCGTCATTTGCTTTATGCAGCAGATTAAGGAGTGTCTTCTGCCTCGTCTGCTGGTACCGGCCTGGAGGAAGGCTTGTTAATCGTGAAGGTCTGTTTAATTTAGCAGGGCAGGACTCTGTGGCTTGGAAGCTGGACTAATTCAGACTGGTAGAGGAGCATGTTTTTAATAACGTGTCTAATTAACTGTGCAGCAGCTCACCCAGGGATGTAGTCGATTCGCTATTGCTCGTAATCTGTAGATCAAAGGTGACTGATTTCTCATAAACTGGTTTTGACCCCTGGGGCTCTTCCCTCCAGCTAATACCCCTCTGTCTCCAGCCATCCTTGGGCATGCGCGGGGCTGGAGGGATGGCCAGGCAGCCTGGCCGGATTGTTTGCTGGCTTAGAAATGTGCGAGCCTGCAATGGGCTGCAGCGGGTGGCAGCGCCTCGTGCTGAAGCCCTGCTCCCACTGCCCGATGCAGGAGCACGCTGGGCTGGCTCTGCTCACCCCATCCTCTGTGGGTACCACGGAGCAAACACCTCCCTGATAACAGACATCTTTCTGAATCTTCAGTTTCTGGGGATATGCTAATAAATGCAAAGACGCCTGGACACAAGCTACTGATCAGGGTTACCGTGCTGCACATGGGCATCTCCCAGCCGCATGCATCACGGCTGCTGCGGCATTGGCTGGCACTTACCCTGTGCTGCTCAAGGTTCCTCCCCACAGGCACAAACTGGGGCTGGGCAGAGCTTTCCATCCTGGGAAATTTAACAGCAATATTGGATGCTTCCTTCTGAAAGACTCGCCCTTGGCTAAATAAACCCGGGGAAGTCCTTCGGCCAGTGCTGAGCAGAGTGTCGGACCAGATGTTCGCGCTTCACCCGTCTGACCTCCCGATCGATGGAGCCGTGAACTGTCCTTTGTTCGCCCGTCCTTGCGGTTGGACACCCGCTGCCACGTCTGTGACAACTGGCCCTGCTGCAGACAGCCACCGGCCGCAGGGCTCGAGTGGAGGTCCCCTCTGCCCCCAGGCTGGTGGGGGTGTCAGCACCCAGGGTGCTTCGCTGCCCCGTCCCCTGTGGCAAAAAGGGGTGGAAGCCATTTTGTTCATGCGTCGGGTTTGTGAGTGCTCAGTGTTGTGTTTTCCAGGGTCTGATGTTTCTCTGCTCTGCGGGGAACAGAAAACCCCCTTTTTTTTTGAGGGGGGCGGCCACAGCAGGCTCTTCTCCCAGGCACTGAAGAAGCATTTGCAAGCCTTGTGCCATCCCTGTAGCGAATGCTGGTGAGGGCTCTGCTCCCAGGCACGTCACTGCGTGCTCTGCCCCGTCCCAGGTGCCACCTTAGAGAACCCGTGTATTTGGCCGAGCTGTTTGGGTGCCCTCTCCTGTCACCTGTGCCTCTGCAATGCAGCATTTCACTTTTGGGGGCTTTTTCACATCAGTGACCCCACCCGGCAAATGTGTGGTATCTGATGGAAAAAAAGTTATCAGAGATAAAAGGCACTGAAGGTCCAATCGTCTTGTTTCTCATTCGCCCAGCTCCTCTGCGGCGGAAGCCAGGTGGGTGTCAGCAGCCGTCGCCTCCCCGGCTGCCATGGCGTGTCCCTGCAGGGATGCTCCCTCCTGCCCCCCACCTCTCCCATCCCTCTGTGGCTTCTTTCCCAGTCGCCCCGGTGCAGGGCGTTGCTCCTTGCGGACTCTCCCTGGGGATCAGTCCCAGCCTGGGGACATCATGGCACAGGGACAAGTGGGTGTGCAAAGCTGGCGAGACCAAGCTCGGCACTGTCCTGGCGTGATATGGGGAATATTGTATCTTGTTTTGCCCGTGCTTGGAGCGGGGCAGCTTTAAGGACGCTTTTACCAAGTTCTTTAAATCCAAGTCCCGTGAGTCAGAACTGCGTCAAGAGTTAATTATTTTCTCCAAGAGGAGTAAACAAAGGCTCAGCCAACGGGTTTTTATTCAGCTCTAAATCCCCGGCAGTGTGAGTGGATAGATGGGGCCAGCAGCCCTCTGCATCCCGCCGGCGGCTGTGCCGAGGCAGCCGGCCCCGGTGCCTCTGCTCTCTGGGCGGGGTAAATCAGGAGACACGGAGGAGTGCTGCATCTTCCGTGGGCGGGAGAGGTACCTTCCGCAAATCGAGGAGGTGTTTTTCACTCCAGAGAGACGTTTTCCACTGCCTGGGCTGCTTGGGTGCAATGGGGTACGGACATGCTCCTGGCAGGGCTGGGCCCAGCCGGTCCCCTGCTTTGCTGCCCATCGGGGTGTGGGTTTTGGGGAAACTCGCCTTGTGCATTTGGGGCGAGCAGCTCGGAGGGCAGCGTTCATGCTCCCACGTGTTCTCGGTGAGCAGGCAGGTATGTGTTATGGCAAGAGGGACTTACTGAAGCTGGCAGCGCCCAACGGTGTTTGCAATGGAGGGTTTCCAGGAGGATGGGAAGAGCCCTGGTGCCCTGCGAGGCTGCCCGGGGTGTCAGCCCATCTCCCGTAGGAGCGTTGCTCTTGCTGCATCAGCCACGCTGCCCCATGGACGGTGAGAGGTATCGGACACCTCTCCCGCGGGCAGGCTCTACACTTGCTGAGATCAAATCAGCTGGATTTGCTCCAGCTTCCTGGTTCGGAGGAGCGGTGCTGCTGCTGAGCCCCGGGCTGTGCACACCATCTGCTTGAAAGCAGCCTGCCTTGGGGACAGGTAGCTGGAGGGTCACGTCTGGGCTGCGGTGGCATCGCAGCCTCTGGGCTCTCCGTGGCACTGGTAGCTTGCCAGGCTTTCCAGGGCTCTGGAGGAGAGGCGATGACCACGCACGAAGCTGCACGTGCAAGCTCGCGCTCTGCCTGGCGGGCAGGTCTGATCTTGAGGACATCTCCGCGGCCACCCTTGGCCCAGGCTACTTGTGTTGCCTGCTAGAAACTCCCTGTACATCCCAGGGCCGGCCTCCTGTCTGCTCCAGTGTCGCTGAGAGCGGTGCAGGCTGCTGGTGGTTTCCCATGGCTCAGTCATTGTGGCCGCTGCTGGCTCAGGCTCTTGTATGGCGGCAGCAAGACCTGCCGGGATGCTCTGAGGGAGCAGCACCTTCTGAAAGAGCTTCGCAGCGGGGTGAGGAGAGGGGTGCTGTGGTGGCAGAGGACCAAGCGCAGTGTTGGGAAATGGGAGAAGAGCGGTGTTCTCTTCTTTTAGTGCTACCAGGGGTTTGGGCACATCCCTGGGTGCGCAAGCACATCCCACAGACGAGAGTCCCTCCCTGAGCAAGGGATGGGACTTGAGCCCTCCAGAGATCCCTTCCCATCACACTTGTGGGACTCAGGGATCATCGGGAGTGCAGCAGTAAGGGGAGGATGAACTTGCTGCTCCCTCACATGTTTCCCTCCTGCAGACATTGATTTATAAAGCCTGCTTCATGCTGAGTAGGGAATTTGGGGGATGGTGCATTCCCTGCACAAGACTTTTCGCCTGATTTCCCATGTCAGGGCTGAGGGGTTTGTCAGGTAACACCTCGGTCACCCTGCACACTAAATTTTGGAAGTGTGGTGCTTTTACAAGGCTCAGGCAGCAAACCCTGCAAAGCTGTTGGTGTTTGTCTGCATACGCTTCGGTGCTCGGAGGATGCAGGGTTGCTCTCTTCTTGGCAGGGTGGTTTTGCACTTGGGGAGGGAGCAGGGATGCAGCTGGTGGATCTTTCCCATGCACCCGTGGAAAGAGCACTGGAGGGCTGGAGTGCCAGGGAGAGGGTGCAGACACAGCCTGTCTCAAGGGCATGTCTTCCCCGCAGGGTCCACAGGTGCCTGTGGGCGAGTTTGCTGCCGGTTACGTGTCTCTGGCTTTGCACAGGCAGTGCTGGTCACCCCAGTGTCACTTCAGTGTCATGTGCTGGAGGGGTCCGGGGGTGCTGATCAGTGCCAAGCCAAAACCATGCATTGCAAGGGGACAAGGTGCTCCATGCTCACCGATTTCCCCAGCCACTCCTGGGGCGCATGGTGGGGAGGGCTCCCTGCCTCAGTTTCCCTGCCAGCCACTGGAGAAGAGCAATACCTCCTCCTTGCACAGACATACTCCGGAGGAGCTGGGCAGGGCTGTGATACGTGCAAGAGGCTTTTATCCGCAGTGAGAAAAGGCAGTGAAACAGGGACCTTCCTCACTGCAAAAGCACAGTGGCAGCGGTCGGTCCTTCCCCACCTCAACCCCTGATGGCTTGTGCTTGCCTATCTTGCAGTGCGCAGTAGCTGTGCTGGCTGGGGGTGACACCAGCCGTGCAGAGGGACGCAGAGGAGCCACAAGCTCATAGCTACGTCTGGCCAACATCCACGCTGATACCTCTGCTGCTTTATCCTGAAAGCTTGCTCAGGGGGTGTCCCTGTTGCTGCCACTCCTTGACAAAGCATCTGAGATGCAGAGCAAGGAAGTAGCAGCACAGTATGGGGAGCGTGGGGCCGAACAGCCTGTTTTTTGGCCTGGAGAGCTCTCGGCGCTGGATGCGCCCTCCCTGATGCTTGTCATGTTGTCCTGTATCCCAGCTGCTCAGCTAATGCCCCAGGCATCTCTCTTGTTTGACTCCTGCCAAGATGTTGGCTGAGTTGTCTGGGTGACTGCTGCAACTTTGCAGAGCCAACAGGTTGTTTCTCCTCCCGGGATTTGGTGATCATGCCCGGGGGGGCCACGCTGGATCCTGCAGCAGTACTTGTAGAGCCACTGTGGCCTCTCTGCAGGCAGCACCTGGACCACGTGCTTTGAGCATCCTCCTGGTCCGGGAAGGGCTTGCTAAGCAGCTGGAAATCTCTGCATTGCTTTGCAGCGGGTCCCCAGCGTGCTGGGGCATCTCTGTCCCTGGCGCTCTCCCAGGCTTAGCTAGGCAAAGCCCCGTCTGCCCCGGTCTTCTGGTGGGGATGGGGTTGGACCAAGACCCCTGAGCTGCTTTCCACCAGTCCTGTGGGATGCTACAAAATCATTCCCCATCCTCAGACTGCGCTGTCCCTGCTGTGTACACAGCAAACAGCATTGGCAGGGGTGAGGAGAGCTGCGGGTGCTGGGGCTGTCCTCACCCCGCAGGTCTGTAGGGGCTCCGCTGACCATGCGAAGGAGCTGCTTGAGAGCAAATAGTTGTCCTGGGGATGCTGCTGCTATCAGGAAACAACTCCGAAGTTGCTAACGTGGCCCCGACACTGCACATCCCTCGCTCCTGGATGGGGCAGGGTGAGCAGCCGCTCGGGGCGGTGGGATGCTGCCAGCGAGGAGTCTCGGGCGCATCCGAGCTCTTGGCGTCCCCTGGTCACTGCTGGTCCCCAGCCTGGAGCTGCCACGTCTGCTCGTCCCTCCTGGCTTTGCCCTTTTTTTTGCCCGGTGCGTTGGGGCATCTGCCTTTGCTGCCTGACTTCACACTTGAGCGTCCCCGCGGACTCGCCTTCCCACAGCTCTGGTTGTGGTTGCTTTTGGTGTATTTAAAAACTCCTCTTTTTCTGTCCTTTATGATTGCTGGCAGTCGATTTTTTCATTGATACCTCCTTTCGCAACTGTCTGCATCTTATAACTGCTAATTTACTGCTGCCAGCTTCCCCGGTTTTAATTTATACAATATGTTTATTTTTACTGCAATTTTTTTCTTTTATTCAAAGCCAAGATAATTTTTAGCTAAAGACGCCTTCTTTTATGATCGCAGATTTATGAGATTTTGGCAAGGCCTTCTTAAGCTAGCTGTAATTACTCTTCATTGTTTTTGTTTACATTTCCCTCCTAATCAATTTTTGCTAATAATCCCTTTCAACTTTTGGAAATTGCTGCTTTTCCACCTCCGGGTGTGTTCTTTCTGGTGGGTGCAAAAATCTCTTCCCACATAGGTGTAACCAGATTATGGTTGTCTCTGCCGATGCAACAGCTCATCCTCGATTCATTGATGCCCTCATCTTCAGCTCTCAAAATGAGATTCTCTCTGTGATTACCCACATTGGTTATTTTAGTTGTGTGATGGAATTGAGTCTCCACAAGCGTTGGGGTCCCCAGGACCCCATCCCCGTGGCAGCCTGGACCCCGACGTGTGCTCTGCTCCAGCCCCATGAGCAGCAGAGCCGGTTCACGAGCTGCTGCCGCCTTCTCCAGGCTGGTCTGCAGACGAGCAGATACGTCCCGGTGTGGGCATCCTCCACCGCCGTGCCGGTCCCTGGTCCCCCAGGTCCTCAGTGCAGCCCTTGCGGGTGATGGCAGCTCTGCTGCGGCGCAGGTGCAAGTTGTACCTGAGATTTCAGCCCTGGAGGGGCTTCTCTCTCCTGGCCGTCCCACAGCCCATCTCCTGCCTGCTTTGGGGATGCTCTTGCCCGATGGAGGGCAGCTGGCTGGCTCCTGCTTGATAGGCAGTGCAAGGATGGATGGATGGATGGATGGATGGAGCACATCCCTTGCCCGGGCAGGGCCACCAGCGAGCAGGAGACGCGCAGCATCCGCCGGTGGAGCATCCCCTTGGTTCAACCTGCTGCCTGGGGAGCTTGTAGTAGTGTGTAATGAATTACCCGGGCGTGAAAGAGGAAGCCCTCTCTGCGGTGAGGTATTGAAGATGAGGTTTTCCCAAGGAAGGAAGTGTTTGTAGCTCGCTAAAAATACCCGCTGCCCGCAGCTGCCGGCTCCGCTGTGGCTTTATCTGCAGCGGGGGGGCCCAGAGGGGACGCAGGGTTTGCGTTCCTGGCATGGCTGCGAGCAAACTCCGGGAGATACCAAAGGGATGGCGGCAGAGAGATGCTCTGGCCTCAGCAGGGGCTAGAAGGAAGCCAAGCTCCCTGTAGGGATTTGGAGATTTCTTGCGTCTGTCCCGGGGAGAGGCTTCCCGTGGCCAGGAGCCTGTTCCGAAGCCCCCCCCCGCTGCCACAGCCAGCCCGTGGCACAGGGCAACCCTCCGTGGCTTGGCAAAAATAAGCCTGCAGCTGGCCCTGTGGTTCCTCCCAAGCCGTTCCTGCTTGGAGCTGCCAACCAGAAGCAAATTTACAGCCTGTCAGTAAAAACAGTGAAAAGCAGGAATACTTGGCTGTCAGGTAGATGCACGGAGCCAGACGTGTGCGGCGGAGGGCATCCTCACTCAGCCACGTGCTCTGCGCACTCGGCGGCGGGGGGGTGTGAAGGGGGGTCCAGGGCTCTGCACAGCAGCACCGGCAGCGCCGGAGGAGCGGGAGCATCCGCAGGCACCGGCATTTGGGTGCTTGATGCTCATTGTTTGCTGGGAGACTCCCCACCCCAGCTCACTGGGGCTGGTGTAGCCCGGCTGCCTGTACAGCAGTGCCTGCCTGTCCCTGCCTGTCCCTGTCCTGCCGTCGCCTCCTTGCAGCCGCCCTCAGCTCTGACGTGAACTTGTTGCAGGGGGCTGGCTGGAGCCAGGGATGCTCAGAGCAGCCGTCCGGGCTGCAGGCAGGGGCTGGCTGTCGCGGTGGGGGGAGACCAACACAGCCCTCCAGCCCTGGGCACCACCTTTGGGCACCCCTCCTCTCCAGGCAGCTCCCCACCTTGCTTTGCAAAGACGCGGTCGTGGAAGAAGTTAACCAGGCTTGCTTGGCTGCACCAGGGGCTAGTCCTGGTCTTTAATCGTCCTTCGCTGGACCCTGGTCCTGCCTCCCCTCACCCCCGCCGTGCCGCCGGTGGCTCTGTGTGGCCCTGCCTTTACGAGCCAGGCACAGGGCTGTGCGGTGCAGCTGCATGTCACTGCGTGGCGGTGGGGCTTTTGCTGGAGCTTTGGCTGTGTTTGGAGATAATATCTTTCCCCCGTAAATGTTATTACCTTGTATATGTTCGGGCGGGGGGGGGGGGCGCGCCCGGGGGGAGATCACCATCTGTGATTTCCAATAAAAGCAAATTAAAATTGAAGCCCATTAAGGATAGCTCGATTGGGATGCTGAGCAGGGCTCCGGAGCCTGCTGGGAGCAAGTCGCTTGCAGCCCGCGCCACCATGCAGGGTGACAAAACCTCATTTAGTGCCAGCAGTGCTGGGAGGCGGGACGGGGTCTCACTACACACACCGTCCCCGCTCCGCGTGGGGGTGGATGGTAGCACAGGCCCCAGGGGGAAGGGGAGGCAGAGCTGGCCAAAAACCCATGCCCTGGGCTCATTTCGCTCCTCCTGGTCCTCTCAACGCTCATCACATCAGATGGTGAGCAGGGGTTAGTGGGGAAAAGGGATGGATGTCGTGCGAGAGCTGAGCACGTGCTCCTCGCCCGGTGATGCTCTGCAGCCTCCAGGCTTCCTGCTGCATCCCAGCTCTCCTGAGGTCTCCTTGCCCCTGTGCCCGGCGATACGGAAGAGGGGGTCTGGAGATACAGGATGCTGTGTCTGGGATGCAGGAGAGTGGGTCTGGGGTATTGAAGGGGACTAGGCGGTGTGGTCCTGCACCCTGGGCATCACCCCTTGTACCGGTCAGCCCCCGGGCACAGGGGAGGGAGCGGGTTATTATGTTATAAAGCAGCTCTTTCCCCGGATGCTGCAGCCAGGAGCCATATGTGGCATCTGCTGCTGCCCGCCAATGGTAGCGGCCCTACAGTTGGGCTCCAGCGGTGACAGCCGTGCGTCCACCTGTGCCCATATGGTGGCTGTGCCACACTAACAGCTGGACCGGGGCAGCACGTGGTGGAGGCTGCCGGCTCCTTTTGGGCTGGAGCATCTGCAAAAGGAGCTCATGGGCATGGGGTCTCCGACCTTGCGGAGCATCCCTGTGGCCCCCAGAGAGGAAGAGGGACCTGGAGGCTGTCAGGAAGGACATGACCCCGCTCCATCCTCCTGGGAGGTGGCTCGGTGGGGAATTTAGTCTTTGCTGGGCCTGTCCTGATGGGGTGGATGAGGTTGGATGCAGGTGAGGACAACACTTGCTTAACCCTGAGATTCCCTCCTGCAAGGTGTCTTTCAGAGGATGGGATCGGTGCTGCTGCAGGGACCGAGTCATTAGCGCTGACAGTAGCAATGGCTGTTAAACGTCTGCATCTGCGTCTTCTCTGTGTGGCTACCGCATTCCCGGCAGCAGCAGGAGGGCCCCTGCTCGCTGGCATTTAGCATCTGCATTGTCTCTTCCCGGCAGCCTGCCCTCGGCTGAACTCGGACCACCTACAAGTCCCGGCTCCTTTTGGGACAGATGCCGCCAGCAAGGACCGTGGGTCCCTGGTGCTGCTGGAGCAGCTTTCTGGGGTCTCTGGTGGGGTTATCATGTTTCTGCTGACCTCTGGGGCAGACGGTGTTGGGAATCTGGGGCCAGAGAGGATGCATCTGCAGCCGTAACTGGGGGTGATGTGGCAGCTGGACGGAGCATGGCCCTCCCTCGCATCCAGCCTAACCTGCTTCTTCAGCAGAGGCCTTGGGCTGAAAGATGACAAAATCTGAATTCCCAGTCCCAGCCTCTCTCAGCTGAGAGCCAGAACTGGGCCGTACCCCTCCCGGCTGGGCAGATGAGAGGGGCAATCCTTAGCGCTTGTCTGCCTGGCAGGGACAGTCTGATGGCCAGCTGGGGGCTTAGAAAGCAGGACACGTGCTTGGATGACTTGCAGGACCCCTGGGGCTGTTGGTAGCTGGGCTTTCCCCTTGACTTTGAGCTTTCCAGCAGTGGAGCAGCCAGCACCGTGCAGGGCAACGCCTGCCACGGCTGATGGCTTCAGAGGAGGGAGAAGAGGGGCTGCGAAGAGGAGCTGTGAACCTGCTCCTCCCCGTGTGCTGGCTTTGGGTGCTGGCTGCGCTTGGCCCCGGCTCCTGGCTCACCCGTCGGTGTGCCGTATGCCTGACGGCCAGGTGCAGCTCTGCTCCAAGCCCTGCTTTCCTTATTTCCCAGTCTAGCAAGGGCTGGGAGCCAAGGGCCTCAGTGGTCCCCCTTTCTGCACAGCAGCATCAGCCCTGGGTTCGGTCCCCCGAGGTCCGGTCCAGTGATGCGTGTGGTCAGATGTGGCGTGGGGGATCAGGAAGGGAGGGATCTAGGTGGGACTGGGGAAAGCATAGCCCAGCTCATGGCAACCCCCCGGGCAAGGTGCGGAAAAACACAGGAGTTTCCCGTGGGGCTGCCGAACTGCTGTGCTGGGGCAGGGCGTCTTGGGGACATCCCTTTATTTGGCACCGGTCCTGTCGCCGAGTGTCACAAGGAGCTAAGCGTCACCCAGGACATGGGTGAAGGTGTCCCGGCGGGCACTGCTGAGCCCCGCCAGCTTCCAGCACCGTCCCCTGCTCCACCGCTGGCTCTGCGGCTGGCTCCTGTTTCACAGGGTTTGCAGGCGGGCTTGGGTGAGGTCCTGGTGAACTGAGGGGCCAGGAGGGCTCCATGGCTCCCCAAAAGCGGTGACATCTTTCCCTTGCTGGTCAGGCCTCCCCGCTCTTGTGCCTTGCTAGCCCCCAGGACTGTCAGCATTGGGGGGCTGGCTGGCAAAAGTCGGAGGTGCTCGGGATGATGGCGATGCTGGGCATCACCGTTATTCTTAGGTCTCTGAGGTTGGCTGGACCTGATTTTCCGGGGAAAGGGGTTGAATGACCAGGTACCTGTCTGCTGTGTTTCTGGCAGCACCAGGACCACTGGCATGACCCGGTTCGGCTGCCCTTGGAGTGGCCTTTGGGGCTCTGGGCACGGGGCAGGATGCTGGCGGTCCCCATCCCAGCTCAGTCAACTGCCTCGTCTCGCTCCCTATCAATCACTTTCCCTCTTGGAGTTTAAGTGGATCCCTGAGTGAAGTATCCAAAATATCCTGTAGCCGCCGGCTCACAATGCAGCTTGCTGTTCCCGCGCCAGCGGGTCGGCTGGGGGGGGATTGGGTTTCAGTTTGTTCCGCTGGCCATCGGCCAGGCAAAGCAAAGCTCGGGGCTGCAGAGAAGGGCCACTGGGTTTGCTCAGCCCCTCTCAGCTCTCACTGGCAAAAATATTATAATAAGGCTCCAGTAAAGCACAGGAGGCAGAGAGGGGCCTTTCAACTTCTGGAAGGGTAAATAGATCTGCAGCAAGGGCTCCTTGGGGCGGGGGACAGCCGGGTTTCTCATTAGCCACCCCCCCTGCACAGGGATGCAGTGGCTGTGACTGAGGCCAGGCTGGAAACGCGGTTTCAGGAGCACGTGTGCCTGTGCGGAGGTGTTTGTCCCAAGCTGCGGCGTCTCCGGTGCGGATCCCGGTCTTGCTCCACCCAGCTGGGCTCCGGCACTGAGCCCGCTCTGCAGCATCCCTCCAGCCTGGTCGGGTCTGATGAGGTGCGTTAGGTGGGCTTCCAGGTCATGTCTGGGAGATGGTGACGAGGCACAGTCTTCCTCTCCGTGTCTGCCTTGGGATGACTTTAATCCCAGCCCCTCAGAGAGGTCTGGGCAACTTCTTGCCTGCTTTGCGCGTCCAGCACTGGCCACAGCTGATGCGATCCCGGGTCAACCGAGAAGCTCGCTCCCTCTGTTAATAATGTTGTACCAAGATTAAAATGCTGGCAACTTTCCTACCCTGAGGGAGGAGCTGGCGTGAGAAGTGAAAGGGGAAGGGAAAAAGTTGTGGGTGGAAAAATGAGGGTGGAGGCTCCAGCTATCTGTGGGGTTATTTATTTGTCCAGCTGTTTCTTTATCGAGATGAGTTTGGAGCCTGTGAATGTGAAGGATTTGCCAGGACTTCTGAGAAACTCGGGGCCAGATGCTCTAAATTGGTCTAAATTGGCAAAACTCCATGGAAGTTATTTTTCCGGACACAGAGAAGCGTGTCTGCAACGTGCACAGCTCCTCTGTTAATCCCTTGCCCCTCCAGCCTCTCTGCCACTGTCCCTTGGTCCTGTCACTCTCCATTCCCAGTCCTGGCCATCCCACTGCCGGCACCCAGCGTGATCCCAGTCTTGTCCTCCCCGCCCAGTTCTGCCCACCAGTCTCAGTCCTGACCTGGCCAGATGGAAAAAGCTGGTGCAGCTGAGATCCCCACATTCATCTCGCTTGTGCCGGAACAGCAAGAAGGACCATGCAGAAGCATAGGAGGCCCCCCCTGGCCCCGCCCCAGGTCACTGGTGTAGCAGATCATCAGCTTGACGGCATCTTAGCGTAGCTGTTGAGCGCTTGGAGGTGATGGTATAGTGGTGATGACGCATCTTTAGATGCAAAGTGCTCAAGCTGGAGCCCTGGCAGGCCCTCGTAGCAAGCAGCAGTGTCGGCGACGGGCCCCACTGCTGGCAGAAAGTTGCTTATTGAAAGCATCTTCAAAGTGAAAAGGACAGGCACTTATCTCCTAACCGTCCCGTGGGGAGCAGCGCGGTTTCTGGTGGGAAGCGGGCCAGAGTTGCGTCTGCTGGTTTCAAGCAGCTGCAGATTTATTTATAATGCCATGGGTAGCATGTGAATCTGCAGATAAACACGCGGGAGGGAAGAACACAAACAACAATATTGAGAAAATGCTGCTCCAGAGAGAGCATTTCACTGAGCTGCAGCTATCGCCAGCCACCAGAGATGGGCCAGGGGCCAGATACCCACCCCTGCTGCTCCCACGCGGCTTTGCTCCATGTTGTCACCGTCACTGCCGGGGGGTTGCTCTGTCCTGGATGTCGGCGCTTTATGGGGCTGCCGAGTCACCAGCCCCTCATCCATCCGGCAGGATGGCACCGTGAAAGCGTCGGCTGTGACCATGAGTGAAGCTGCCGAGTTTGCTCGTTGAAGCAGGCACCTTCTCCTCTCTGCGGCTGGCAGGGCTTGGAGCTGCCCATCCAGGAGCTGGTCCATCTTTGTTGTCCCCAGCGCAGGAGTTGTTGGGTGCCTGGAGCAGGGTATGAGCACGGAGCAGCCCGCAGGTAGGATCGGGAGACCTGCTGGGTGAGACGTGGCCGTGGCAGCCCGCCGCAGGTCACCGGGGTGCAGCGGTCGCGAGGGGCCGAGCGTGCGGAGGGCGGCCCTGTTGGGACTGCTGCGCGTGGAGGGGCTGCCTCTGGAGGATGGTGCGTTCCCGTTCCTTGGGGCTTATCACGCCTCGTGTGGGGCTTGCACCTGTAGCAGAACTCTGTGCGACTGGGTTCAGCCCCCAGGCAAAGCTGTAGCTGCAGTTTCCCTCACAGGCTAAGGAGCTCTGTTTGCTGCTGCTTTCTCCCCGTGTAGATCCTTGCAGACCACAATCAATCATCTTGCGAACCCCTCTTTGATGAGCTTCTGCGGTCCCTCTGCAGCAATAAAAACCCGTCCAGCTGAAGGAGGAATAGGCCCCGGGGGCATCTCAGCCTTTCTTTTGCGGCTGAGGTGGGTGGTATGGCCTTGTCTTGCTTTTTTAAACCTTCCTGGTTGATCGGTTGCTAGTTCGGACTCTGTGCCAACACTTTTGGGCTGGGACGTCAGAGCGGGGCTTGGCTGTGTCTTCATGGGGCCTTCCTCCCACCGCAGTCTGCCCACCGCTGCCTCTTGCTGTGGAGATCTGAGCAGCTCCGAGCCTGGGAGAGAGGCAGAGAGAAACCCCTGCAGATGAGGGATATGTTGGTTCATTGGACATCACTCCTGATTTTGTTTGCTGGAGAAATGGATTAATGCGCTGCTTCTGTCTGGGAGTAAGAACCTTCTCAGGGATGAGACGATGACCTTCCCTGGAGGGCCACGTGGCCTCCTCGACCTTGGGCAGGGGGCGAGGGGTGCTCCTGGCCAGGTATATGGGCAAGATAACTCTGTGGCAGGCTGTTATTTGGGCAATAAGGTGTTTTGAAGTCAGCCATCAATGGAGCAAACCCACCACCATCGTTGAAACCCTTCCGGGCTTCACATCCACTTTTGCAGTCAGTGCGGCTGACCGGGTCCGCTCTGATTCACAGGGGCCAGTTATTCACAGTTTTCTGTAGTTCAGGCAACTACTGCGCAGTGCTAACATGCCAGCCCATCTCCAAATGGACTTTAGCCAGGGCAGCGATTTAGGGGAGCACAGTCTTGGGGTCCACTCTGCACAGAGAAGGTTGATAAATAGGAGCCTCAAAGAAAGGAACCTGTTTTGGGTGGAAGAATAAGGAAGCTCAGCTCATTTAGTTATCTTGGAGATGATTCATTTGCCACCCTTAAGCATCACAAGAGGGAAAGGAGGTTTTGGAGAGCAGAGTCTTTGTACAAGTAAAAGGAAATCTAATAGCTGGCAGCTGAACAGCGTAAATTCAGACTAAAATTAATGGAAGATCTTTTTTTATGAGAAGATAATTGACCGTTGGAAAAACGTGCTTAAAACCTGCAAATTTCTACTCCTCCTTGTCTCGTGTCAGAACAAGATGTCCTTGGGCCAGCTGGGGTAGATGCACAGCTCCAAGGAAATGCGCAATTCTTCAGCTGAGGATGAGGGGCAGCGGTGAGGGCTGTGGGCAGCCTGGTTTGCGGTAATGCACCGGGCACAACATTTCCATTGCACTGAGTTTTCATTAAATAATATGATTTGCATTTACAAAATGCTTCAAAATATTATTTTTATTTAGGGAATTATTTATACTGGTTAGAGTATATCTTCTTTTACATTATAGTCACTGCTATTAATATACTTACTATGCACCACTGTCATTGATAGTTAAAGTAACAAATATAAGGTTTTTTTCAAAGTAATGCAGCTTCTAGCTAGCACTGGGTGAAAAATGTTTTTTTCTTTTCAGATCAAAATGCCACTGGTGTTTTAATGAAAAAGCCAGATACTCTGATAAAATAAACACTATTATGGAACTATGTAAACAAATATTCAGTTTAAAAAGAAATTTCATAAATCTGAATGACAACGTTTTTGGACTAGCTGTTTTCCAGAACTCTTCCTAGTGGGAAAATTTGAAAAGAACTATTTTTGCTTTTTACTCTTGGAATAAAACCAGATTTTGAAATCCTGGTTTCCTGTGAACTGGAAACCGCTGGCTCTAACCAGGAGTAACGAACAACCCACAGTCTGAAAATGATTTACTGCCAGAAGTAGGTGCAAGGAGCGTATCTGTGCCGAGGCACTTTTTGGCTTGCCGATGGGAAAAGGGGAGTTCACGTTGCACCATTGGGCAGGCTGAACAGCAGTCATTTCTGCATCCAGGCTTGTCTCTTAAATGATGGGTCTGCTCAAGGCTGAGCTTTTCTTCCTTCATTTTTGTTCAACGTAGTGAAAATGGAGAAGGTGGAGGTGCTTTTGGGGGATTCGTGGCAGGATGCTTGGTTTTTTGGTGGTGAGGGGCAGCAACAGGACATGGTTACAGCCATCCCTGTTGTGGCCATGGGAACTGGCACCATTTGTTGGATTACAGGATAGTGGCTGGAGACCTTGACTATGTCGGGGTTCTCCTGATTGATCGCTCTCAGTGAGCTGACACGGAGTGGGTGTACATCTTGTGTGTAAGATGCTTTTCCTTGAGAGCTGCGGAGCCCTAAAGCTGGACTGTTTCCCTGCCTGTCCTGCATTAACTGGGAGGGCAGGGAAAGTGAAGCTGCAGGCTGAATTCCATGTGTGTGCGATGGACGCTTTCCAGCATCCCTGCAAGTGCAGTTGGCATCCCGAGCGCCCGCGCTGAAATCAGGGGCAGATTCACATTCTCCCTACAGAGCAGAGGGATATAATTTCTTCTGTGGGCATCACCTTGGTCTCAGCCATGGAATCACTGTATGCTGACCTGTAGAGTCTGTGCCACAAGCATCACGCTTTTCCCATGCCCAGCCTCACAGTGCTGAAACCTTTGGGCATGATTTCTAAACCCCATTTCCTAAACACCAGGATATTGTCTTATTTTCTTAAAACGTCAGCATTGGGCACGGTGCAGAAAAATCCCTGTGTTGCAACGAGCATGCGACCGCAGACCTGGAGGATGGGCAGTTAACCAGACTGGAAACCACTCATGGAAGTGTCTGTCCAGTGTATTTCTAATGGGGCCCTCTGGCCTGTTCCCATGCTGGATGGGGAACTCCTACACACATTAGCCCAAGTATTGGGGTGCCATAACCTAAGCATCCTTTCTCATGCCATTAGTGTAGTTAGGCCAACCTATAGCTATTTGGGATGAAAAAAAGTTCAGCGCTGGAGGCACGACAAGCTGCAGAAAGGATGAGGAGGCTTTGCTGCCCACGTGGCTTAGGGAGACTTCTCCTCTGTGCTGGTCAGCGGTAGCATCGCCTGACCTATTTCAACCCAAATTGCCTGGAAAACCAGCTTTAACGGTTTAATTTTTTAGTACTTTTAAGTCCTGAAAGTGCTATTCCTTCCTGTGTGCTACCGCATCACCAAGGATTCTGCCTACCGTGCAAAACACTGAGAAAAAACCGGCCTGCTTTTGCCAAAGAAACTGGAAGGTGATGGAGGAAACCTGCTCAGGCTGGGCGCCTCGTCTGCAGCAGCAGAGCTGCTCCTGGGCTGTGGTACCCTGATTCTGGATTCTGAGGCGGAAAGTCCAGCTGGGCAGTGGGTGGAAAAGCACGTGCCCTCATGCATCGCAGGAGACAAGGGGGCCAGGGAGCAATGGGCAATGGATGGGGAAGCAGATGGGTGGAGGGACTGATACCTGGCTCCTCCCTGGCTGAGAGCTGGCCAGAGGGCTCGGCGCAGGCTGGGCTCGATGGCTGCAGTCCTGGGCTGGCTCCTCTCCACCTCTTTCCCCTTCGCCAGCCCCAGGTTGTTCACCAGATGGCCACTGACTCCTTGTTTCACCTTTCCTCCTGCAGAGACACTGATGGACTCCACAACGGCAACGGCAGAGCTGGGCTGGACAGTGCATCCTCCGTCAGGGGTAAGTTATCCTCTTGCTTCACAGGGGTCTGGAGCCTGGTCTGGGGTCTCCTGCTGCATGTGAACATAGGTGGGTTGGCTCAACAAAAGTCAGCCACTGAAGCGAAGTGCCTTGGCCACATGAAAAGGTCTAGTGGAAAGAGCACAAACGAGGATGACAATTGAGGTTTCCAGTAGTTTTCTAGGAGGTTACACTTCCAAAAAATACCCCAGTGCTGGAGGAGTGTAATTCTCACCCTACACCATCAGGCCAGCATGGTGTTGGAGGAATCATACTCTCCATAAAGCTGACCTGCAGCCACTTAAAAATCAGGGAGGAGGAGAAATGAAATGCCAAGGCCACCGTCATTTGTCCTCAGTGTCTCACTTGTTATTCCATTGCCTGTCACTTGTAGCAGAAAAGGATGAGGGCATTGGCCTGCGAGGTTGCACCCACAGCAGCCGTTTCATCAAGTCGTGAAATGACTGTCCAGCATCCCTGGCATCTCATGGAGGGACGTTTGCTGGCTCAGCAGTGACTGTCTCTCTGCTTTAGTGGTGCCAAGAGTTCCCTGAGCCACATCCCAAGATCACCCAGAACAAGCTCCTTTAAAGAAGAGCTTGGACAAGGCAGTGCATCTCTGCACCCTTCTGCTCATGACACAAAACCAGAGCGGCCCCAGCTGCCTCCGTGTCCCACGGGGTTTGCGTGGAACACCAAGGTGCTTCAGAGCATCACTGGAATCCCAGTGCCCGACACCCCCAAACCTGCTCCCTCGTGCTTAGGGGGCCCAATCCAGCCTGGCCGAAGCCAGGAGACGCTTCCCATCCCCATGCGCAGAGGTGGTGACTCAGGCTCCATCCTGCCCTCCAGCCACCCTCCGCAGGGACTGGATGAAGACGTTTCTGTGGACCTCATCCTGAGGCTGACAGCTAGCCCCCTCCCCGAGCTGACTTGGCAGAAGAAAATAAACGGCCAAGAAAAGCTTCCGTCAGGGAGATTAAACCCAGCTCCCGAGCAGCCCGGCTGCCCTGCCGCGCTGGGGCGCGGGCGCTGCCGGCACCGGTCCCCCATCACCATGATAAAGCCCCGCGCCCGCCCGCGAGCCCTGCTGCCTCGCCAGCGCCGGCCCGGCCGCCGAAGGGGGATGACGGGCGCATAATAGGCGGGTGCAGAGGTCAAGTCTTTTTCTCTCCTCGCCCAGCCTTTCTTGTTTGCGGTGTTTCCATATGTAAAGCACGCCTTGCTCCCGGCTCCCCAGCCCTGCGGTAATGAGGCCTAGGCCTGCTGGAAGCCGTCTCCCCGTATTATTGTGCTGCCTTCTTCTTTTGAGCTCCCGGCATGTTAATTAGAGAGAGAGGAGAAAGGGAGAGGCTTCTAATTAAGCGTCGAGGAAGAGCAGGGGCTGGTGCATGGGGGTGACTTTCTCTCCCAGCTGAGAAAAGGGAGCTCAGGAACCCCCTGCTTGCCACTGCAGGGATGCGGGAGGATGCTGGGGGTCCTGAGCCTGGCCCTTGGGGTGCTCCCAGGTCCCCTGTCCCCATCAGGATGGAGATGCCCTTCTGGGAAGTCCAGCGCAGCCCCGGCATTGCTGGTGGGATCGCCTCCCATCCCCACCTCCGGGCAGGCCCCTCGGCGGGGACGTGGCACGGCGTTGTGCCCTGCAGCATGCACGTCACAGGTGCTGATGCTGCGGTGCCTTCGTGGCATCTCCCAGAGTGACCTCGCGCCCACTGGCAGGACAAGGCAGAGCATCCTACCCATGGGTGACTGGCAAGGTTGGGTGCAGCCAGCATCACCTGGAAGACAAAAGCTGTTGGGTGCTCCATGGGTTTATTGCCTCTTTGGTGATTGTTAGAGATTTAAAAGCCCAAACAGTTGCTTTTTCCCTGGTTGTGGAGCTCCCATGCTGCTTGTAGGTGTCCCCATGCCCTGCCTCCGCCGTCTACTGCTCATCCCCAAGCTGTAGAGGGTCTCCTTCCACCACGTGCTGCTCCTGCCTGGCCAGGGCTGAGCTCTTCAGGCTCATGTCCTGAGCCCGCCCTGGGGGCTGGGCGGGTGTGGATGGGGATGGGGCAGTGCTGGGCATCCTTGGGTCTTGGTGGCTGACACGCTGTTTCGGAGTGGGTGTCAGGAGTGGTCCAGGCGAGGGAGAGCCACATCAGGGGCAGGGCAGAGGAAGGAATTGCTTCCCTGTGCCTTGTCCTTGATTCCTTCACCCCCCTGCCAACTGGTGCCCTAAAAAATGGGGAGATCCTGCAATTTTCCACTACCATGCCGAATTTATTTCTGGAAAATAAAGCAAATGCTCCCCCTGCGTTTTGCGAGGATGCTCTCCTCCTTCCCCAGCAATAGCAGCAGGTTTGCAGCCACTGCCAGTCAGAAGTGGTTGGAGCTGTTTGGGGATCTTCCCTGACAGCCTTCTGTTGGGCTGTTAGCCTTGATGTGCGAGGAGCAATCTGTCTCCCATCTCGTGAGCCTCCCTCTGCAGTCCTGGATGCCCTTGGGAGGCTGTTTGCAGGCTGAGGGGCTGGGGGTGCTCTGCTCCTGCAGGGTTGTCCCTGCAGACCTTGATCCTGGCACTGGTGCTGGATCCGGGCTATGCTGCCGCCCTGCCCTGGGTGTCACGATCCTGTATCCAGGGCAGGGTTGTGCTCAGGGTTTCACGTCTGTGGGAAACAGCTCGTCTTCCACGTGAGCAGGTTTACGAACGAGCTCGTGAGAAGCCGTTCCAGCTGGCTGGGACTCTCTCATACACTAGCTGGACCCTGGTCCCTACCGCCAGCATCAGGAGGGTGCTGTGGGTGGGGAGGGGGCAGCACAGGGAGATGCTCTGCCCTCCAGAAAGGTCTGGGCTGGGGAAGATGCTCTGATGAGCTGGTTGAAAGGTTCTCCTCCCACAAGGACCCTTTCCCATCTGTGCTCACCGCAGAGGGGTGGTGGCTGCTTACAGGCTGCAGCTCTGCCCTCGCCTGGTGCATCACCTACCCTGAAGTCTCCCCATCCTACAAAGGATGGAGACAACAGCAAGTGCTAAAGGATTTGGAAAAAAACAACCTGGGGACGGGGCAGGGAGCGGGACAGGGCCAGGAGTTGTCAGCAGCCCTGAGCTCTGCGGAAACTGCTCCGGAGCTGGCAGAGTCAGCTGTTGGTCGGCTGGGGGGAGCTGGGCTGAGCTTCCCATGGGGAAATATGTCAGCTCCGAGCTGTCTCGCTGAGAAGGATGTCATGCCATGGCTCATAGGATATCTCATAGATCCAGTTTAGGACAGCTGGGGATGGGAGCTGTGCACACCTGCAGGAGGACCCCAAAGCGTGTTGGCCCTTGAAGGGGCAGGGATGAGGGCTACCAGCAGGACCTAGCCCAGCATCTCCCTTTCTGGGTACGCCGTGGGGTCAGCCAGGCTCCCATAAACCTTCCTTCCTTCCTCTGGGGAGAGGTCACTGGCTACTGGCCCGTCACGCAGCCAGCCGCCCGCAGCGGCGCTCAGGCTGCAGCCGGCGAGGTTTTACGGCCACGTTACATGCTCCTGAAAAAGCGGGTCCTGTCTGCCATGCCTGTAACCGAAGTGGCACCGGTGGGAATACAGCTGCTAAAGGCATCATGTTACTTTGCTGGGAGGCTCTGCTGTACAGTGCAGCCCACGGGCAGGAGCCCCTGCTAAAGACATTACTGCCTGCAGGGAGGTGCATGTAGAGGCAGAGATGCTTTACCATAAATCTGGGCATGGAGCACAGTGCTGCTGGCAGCAAGATGGCCCCAAGCTCTGCTGAGGGCTTGGGCCACCTTGTCCCCACGGTGCAGAGCCTGCCCAGCGTGCAGTGTGGGTCAAACCCTGCCGGAGCGGGGCAGAGGCGTGTAGGTATGGGGTGGTGCTGGAGCTGAGCCGGGGCGAGGTGCTGGGCACCGCTGGGGCTGCCTGTGTGATGGGGTGGGCACAGTGTGGGGCAGCTGGTACCAGCAGAGCCTGCCCACTTGGCACACGGTGGCATTGGGTAGAGGTGAGGTGGGTGGGGAACATCAGTTCGGTGCAGCCCCTTGACTTTCTATGTCACGTCCGCAGTGGGAAGAGGTGAGCGGGTACGACGAGAACATGAACACGATTCGCACCTACCAGGTGTGCAACGTCTTTGAATCCAGCCAAAACAACTGGCTCCGGACCAAGTACATCCGGAGGCGAGGAGCCCACCGCATCCACGTGGAGATGAAATTTTCTGTCAGGGACTGCAGCAGCATCCCTAATGTCCCAGGCTCCTGTAAGGAGACTTTTAACCTCTACTATTTCGAGTCGGACTTTGACTCGGCCACCAAGACTTTTCCTAACTGGATGGAGAATCCTTGGATGAAGGTGGACACGATTGCTGCCGACGAGAGCTTCTCACAGGTGGACCTAGGTGGACGGGTGATGAAGATTAACACCGAGGTGCGCAGTTTCGGGCCTGTCTCCAAGAATGGTTTCTACCTGGCCTTCCAGGACTATGGAGGCTGCATGTCCTTGATTGCTGTCCGTGTCTTCTACCGCAAGTGTCCCCGCGTGATCCAGAACGGGGCCGTCTTCCAAGAAACCCTCTCGGGAGCGGAGAGCACCTCGCTGGTGGCAGCCCGGGGGACATGCATCACCAATGCAGAGGAGGTAGACGTGCCGATCAAGCTGTACTGCAACGGGGATGGCGAGTGGCTGGTGCCCATCGGCCGCTGCATGTGCCGGGCGGGCTACGAGTCAGTGGAAAACGGGACCATCTGCAGAGGTAACCGCCTGCCTTCGGTCTCGGTCCGTGCGCTCGCCTTGCTGCCGGTGGGCTGTGCTGCTGGTGGCAGTCGGGATTTGCAGCTGGAATCTGCACGAGCTGCCTGGGAGTGACCTTCGTGGAGGAGGTCGTGGAGGAGCATGTGTGGACATGGAAGAGGAGCCTGTGTGTGGATGCTGACTCCTCCAGCTCCTCAATTCCTGCCCTGGGCTCATCCATCCATTGCAGAGGCTCTGCGTTGCCTCTAGATCCTCAGAGCCACTGGCTCCGGGGGTGCTGGCCTGTTGCTGGTGCCCTCCATGCTCTCCAGGTCTTGGAGGGACACAAGTGTGTGTAGCCATGGTGCGTGTCACCAATCTGCAGTCACCTCCCAAAATACTGAGGCTGTTTTTGCTTCGGTTTGTGCCCTGTGCCTTGGCGTGGGCTGAAACGCTTCTGTGGTGAGGGGAGTGGGAGCGCAGGCACCCAAAGGTGACGCGGTGGGAGGGAGCAAGTTGTCTGCAGCACTTCCCTGGTGAGGTGCAGATGGCCCGGGGTGGGACATGGTGACAGACTGTTCAAGGCCAGGCTCACCTCTCCAGCCTGGGCACCTCCGAGTCTGGCCCCTGAGCTCCCTCAGCAGCCAGAGTTCTGCCCCGTAGACGTTCAAAGCAGACTCCAGGACTCAGCTTAGCTGAGCACCATGGAGCCAGCGTATTCCCGGGCAAGCGAGAGGCCCTGCACCAGCCTCCCTGAAAGCACCGTGCCCAAATCCATCTCCATGCTCCTCCCCGGTCACGCATGGGCTTGGCGAGGTTGAGAAAGGAGCTGCTGGGGTTATCGGGAGAGGGATGGGGACCCGAGAGTTGCATGTTTAATGGGCACCTGTGGCTGTACCATGCACAGAGGAAACCATGGCGTTTGGCAAATGGACTCTTCTCCCCCCTGTTCTGGCTGAACATCGAAATCCCATTACAGTTTTGATAGCATCGGCACGCTCTGAGCAGAGCTGGGGTTTCTCTGAGATCAATTATAGATACGTCAGCGGGCACTGCAGAGCGCAAGGAAGGAGCAGCGTCTCCTCCCTTCTTGCTGTGGGAAGGGGTGGCCGGGTAGCACGAAGCAAGCACAGGGAAGGTCTTGGTAGTGGGGAGACGGATACACTGGAAAGGTGGATGGACAGTCTCTGGCCGTGCTCGGTTGGGACTGCAGGTTGGATGGTCCCCTTGGAGAGGGCACCATGTCTCCTGCTGGAGGCTGGGCTGCTCATGTGTCAAGCTACAGGTCCTGACGTAATGCGGGTGTCATTTAATATCCGTGCTTTGAGCTGCTCCTCACTGGGCCACTGAACGTCTCTTCCCACCGAGCTTGGGGTGGTCAAGTGCCCTCCAGCTGTAGCAGAACGGTGCTGGGGATGGGGATGGCAAGGAAGTACTGCTGCAACGCAGTCTGGAAAGGGAGCCTGGCTAGTCCCAGCCTCAAAGGGAAGACGGGTGTTTTACGACGCCCAAGTGAAGCATTCGTAGCAACACCAGAAAGCCGAAATGATTCATGTCAGCTTTTCCACCTCAGCCTTTTTTTTTTTGGACCGAGCGGACCCAGCCCTGCATAGCGCTTTGCTCTGATGCAGCTATGGTTTCTCGGGGCTCTGCGGTCCCGCTGCCAGCCCAGCCAAGTGACGGTCCCTTCACATGCACTGAGGCTCCCAGGACTCCTTATGCAGAGCCCTGTCCCTGCAGCCTGGCCCGGCGGGGCTCGGAGAGGAGGCAGAGTGGGCAGGAGTTGGGGGCCGAGGTGGAGGGAGTGAGCAGTAGGGAGAGGCCAGGTCTCCTCTTTGTCTGCGCAGCAGCAGGATTTTGGGAGGTCCGGTACCTCGGCAGCTGTTTCTCCAGCCGGTGCTGGCGTGCGCCCGGCCCCATGCTCCCCACTGTCATTAATCACGCGGTGGCCGGCAGCCCACCGTCTCCATGGGGCAGCTGGTTCCAGGGCTGCCTTCCCCTTCTCCTTCCCCTTCCCCTTCCCCTTCCCCTTCCCCTTCCCCTTCCCCTTCCCCTTCCCCTTCCCCTTCCCACGTGGGG
>JAVKLA010000040.1:1421193-1455269 GCA_034782735.1 Sagittarius serpentarius | reverse complement strand
GAAAGGAAAGGAAAGGAAAGGAAAGGAAAGGAAAGGAAAGGAAAGGAAAGGAAAGGAAAGGAAAGGAAAGGAAAGGGAAAGTTTAGAACAGCAGACCAATGAGTTATTAAGACATTGTTATACTATATTGAATTCTAGAAAAGATGAAGGTATGAATGTGTGCCTTTCCACTTTAATGAAGCAAATGAAGCACTTCAACTAGAACTACATTAGACTGGGAAACACCCACACCCAACATGTATTTTTGCTGAGCTCTGACTTCTATGCTGGGCTTAAAATGAAAATACCATACTGGTTCTGAAACAGACCTTGGCAGAGTTTGTGATATGACTCAAATGGTAAATTTCTACCATTTTGTAGTGTAGAGATTGGATTTTATTTCCAAATAAAATTAGCAATAAAACTTAAGTATGCCATTAGAGTGTCCTTGTTTGTTGCATTGCTCATCAGCTCTTTCTTCTCTCCCCCTTTCCCTTCAGCCCACTGTTACCTTCTTTTTTTGACTTGTATATGTTGTTAGGTATCACCTTGTAATAGTATGCGTAATGCCTTGAGTTGCTGCATTTCATAGCCTTGATCTAGTAGAGGTTCTCCCTTCTTTACTCCAAGGGATTTCTGCATTTAGCTTTTGACAGTGTCATGATAAACTATTTCTATAGATTGCCTTTGGCCATCCTTCACTGCCTTGTCCCAGGAGACACAGGAATCTGGGAGTCTTATAGATTATTTTTTTTGTGTGTGTGTTTAAGACTGAGGAGGATGTTCCAAGGTTTTCTGTTGCCTCTTTGTCAAGTTGATTTCCAATAAACCAGGAAATAAGCTGGTCAAAATCTGTTGAAAATCCTTTTTTTTTTTTTTTTTTGGTCCCCTTCCCTTGTGAATACCTTAGAGACTCATGTCAAATTTTGTTCAAATCAAAATAGACCTACCGAGATGCCATCTGATAGACACGTTGGAAATAGACAGGTAAATAGGTAAGACAGGAAGACTGGACTGTAACATTTTATTATATTTGAAACAATAAAAAGTATATTTTTCTGACTACATTTTGTGACCAAAGTAAACTATGACAAATTGCATCACATATTGTGCCATCTCATTTTAAGAAAAAGTCTACAGGGAAGACAAAACTGTATGCAAAAATTGCTGGTTGCTCACCTTAATTTTCATGCTGAAAACAGTTGCACAAATAAAGATTAATCCAGCCAACAATTAATTGCATCTGGTGAAATTTAGGTAATTGAAATGGCTAAATCATGATAGACATAAGAATCCGGCAGTCATTAAACATTGTTATGCATCGGTTCTTCGTTTTTTTCATGTATGCAAAATGCAAGGGAAAAAGAGAATAACAATAAAAACAACTGGCTGAAATCAGGACACGTATGAAAAAAAAGGTTCATTTATGATTGACCTAACTTCTTGCTGTGGTGGGAGTGGAAGGCATTAGTAAAATGTTGTGAATAGCGTACAAATGGCTCACGTAAGTTGTTTCTTTAACATTTTCTAAGCAAAATTGTTAAGGCCCTTTTCATTGTCATAGCCAGCTTTTAAAATAAAGGAAATTTATCCATCTCTGTTTCTGTCACTGAACCTTTATGTTTCTGGAAAAAAAATCCCCACACTTCTGTCAGACATACTGTAGCTGCACTATACAGAACGGGAACACCACCTTAGTGAAAGTCGCAGAGCATTCATTAAGTTGCCCCTTATACATTCATCGCTCTTCTTTTATTCTAAGTGGAAAAGGCTAGAAGGCAGACTATCAATCTGCTCTAGAAAAAGCATCGCTTTCTGATCGCAAGGCCATTTGCCCTGTCTCCCAAGAGACCCCAAGAGCTCACTCATTCTAATATTCTACTGATTAAAAAACCAGATTCATTTGTACTTCCTTATCCACAGGTTCAGCAAACTAAAATCATTCTTTCACTTTTGTGTCTGTCGAGTCCATTTCTGTAACTTTTTGTATTTTCAAGGGGATGGTTGCAATTATGGAAGAGTGCCCTTAAATACTCTAAGAGGGGCCAGTTTTCTTTCAGCTCAGTAAACAAGAATGGACAGCTTTTAGAATTATGACGATTTATAGAAGTTGGACAGGAGAAAATTATTTTAAAAAAATTAGCCTGGTCAAAGTCTCTCAATATCGTTTAAAGAGATAACATGAAAAAATTACTACAATTTATAATATGTACACAGGGCTGATAGCATAGCTTTATAGCTTTATAGCTGCTTGATTTCCTTGCAGCCCTTTATGCAAGACTAGTAAACTTTGTTCTGCAACATTTTAAAAAACCTTGAGCTCTATCTGACAACTGTTGTTAACTCCTTTTCAATTCCAGTATGAGCTAATTATATGTAACAGGATACAAAGGAGAATGTAGATTTTCTATTGAAATTTATTGATTTTTGCTTTTTCTAGATTAATCCCTTGATTACGATAAAGAGGTAATGCCATTTTGTAAAGCCTTTTCTAATCCTTCCTGTTTATTTATTTTAGAACATACTGTTGTAAAAGGGATAGGTGAAGAGGAAAATTGGTTTCAATTACCTAAAGAAGAAGGTATAAAGCCATTACCCTGACCATCAAGGTCAAGAATCAGAGGCTCATGATTATACCTCCAAACTCAGAAATAAATGAGCAATAATCTTTGCATGCTGCTGTGCCAGAAGGTCCCCCTTCCAGGGGCTATTACTGGAGGGCAGAAAAGCATGTCACCATGGTACAGACTGACCACCTGAAAGGAAAGCAAAAAAAAAAAAAAAAAAAGCCAGGCAGAATGACTAGGCAGATGGTATCTGTTTTGAATCCTGATAAATTGGCAGTAAGCTTTCAGGTCTTTGAGAGGATTTTGAGGCAGTGAAAATATCTTGTGAAACCATTTGTCTTGCTCTTCAGCAGTGCAAAGCACCCACATCACAGATTTGTGGACTGAGGGGGATAGGAAGGTTGTCACAGCAGTCAACGACTCTTCATCAGTTTTGAAACATAGGGCACCAGCTTAATTTTGTTCAGTCCTTAACTTTTTCTTAAGATCTAGTAAAAGAGAGCTTATGCCACTTCTGTAATCTCTTTATGAACAGGAAGGCATTGCCTTTTAGACTTGGAAATGTTGTTAGAAGGAATAAGGATCTCTGATGAGATATGCTGAACTGGTGAAATGTTTAGCACCCACCCAAGTAACCGTGGCGTGCTGGCAGAGAAATAGAAGGGATGTGCTTTAATAAGGGATGTGTGCTATGTGGAACCAGAAATGTGCTGCTGAAAGGTGTGAGGCTACTAACTACTGAAGTTATGAAGAATATTTAGTCACTAGTACTGGTAGATTTTTTTCTTAATTTCATTCCTATACTATAGCAGAACTGGGAAAGATTCTAAATTTATTTCCCCAATGGGGTACTGAAAGAACCTTCTGGTGCAAAAACCCATCTGCAGAATTGCACCAGGATTGCAAATTTAGGGTGAGTTTAATTCAGCTAAGGGTTGTTGTTAGGAAATTCCTCTCCTCTCGGTTTTCCATTTTGCAGTCTTTGCAATTCTCAAGACCTTGAACAGTCCCTGGGGAATGACCTGTATCAGCTTTGTGTGTACTATATTCACTCAGCCTGTGAGAGAGTGCTGACCGTTTTGTATACAGAAAACAGCTGTATGGAAAGGTAATGGCACATGGGAAGCTTTTTCTGGATCATATATTTTTTTTTTTTTTTTTGTCTTGCAGAATTAATAATTAAGTGCTTGCGGTCTGCTGCTTCTTTGCTTTTGACTCAAGCAGACCCTTCCTCAATTAAGAATGAGTTTCCCTTCAGTTAATTCTGCTTACTTGTTGGTGACAAATTTCACTTGAAATCAACCATGGGCTTATTTAGTGAAACACACCACACATACAACGTCCTAGACAGAGTAGTTACAAAGGAGAATCAGAAATATACCCCCAAGGAAAACTGAACTTTTTACTTGCATCATAAAATGATCTTCCTTTCTGTGCCTTAGGCAAAAAGAATGCTAAGAAGTTAAGCTATTCTTTTGATAGGGTTAGGGAAGGCAGTGAAATCCTCCCTGAAGAGAATGAAGCAGCTTGAGTGTGTACTAGTTTATTGGTGACTTTTAGTGAGTCAAAACAAAATGAGTTAGGGAGAGGAGAGTTTTCAGAATTTGACTCATTCATTTTATTTTTGAAGCATAAGCACGGTTGTCAGTATTTGTTCAGCAGAGGGACAGATTTCTGCAAGCTCAGAGACAAGCTGGGTTTTCACTATAGGAACATCTTTGGAGTTAGTTTTGTGCAAATGCTCAACACAATTTGCCTCAACCACTACTGAAGAAAATAGGCTAACTGTAGACTTCCATTGTCATTGTTCTCGGATTTCTCTGGTCTCTGACTCGTGCTTGGCTATTGAACATGGTTATGGCCAGTCTTGGCATTCTCATGGTTACTGGCTTATTGCTGGACATATTGTCAGGGAGCAGCAAGAGCCAGGCTGCTCCACAAGGGAGGACGAGCTGGAAGCCGAGGGTGACCCTCAGCCAGTCCTGCAGCAGGGAGGTAGGGTGGGCAGGGCAGGGTGCTGGGGACAGGGTCTGTCAGCAGTCCCAGACATGGCAGGGTGGGGAGTCAAGCTCAGGATCCTCCCAGGGCCGTAGACAGGACTTGAAAGAAGGCTACCACATACGTCCAAGGTTCATCCAGAAGACAGGACTGGAGACCTGCACACCTCCAGCAGTGATCAGTCCAGGTCTGGGTGCCAGCCCCAAGATGACACGGAGCCCCTGCACCAGAGCAGAGGGTGTGTGGGGGCTCCCAGGGGAGGATGGACCCAGTCAGGGCCCATGGGTGCCCCCAGGACTCTGACATTTATGATAGTAACCATCAGCAACTGCATACTTGACTTACTAAAACCGTGTCATACTTCATTAATACATAGCATCAACTCTCTGAAGGGCCATTTCATAAGCTCACAAGCAAGCTCTAGCTCTTTTCTCAGATTTTTTTGATTTTACTAATCCATACTGGATAGTCTATTACATTAAATATTTGAAAGATATGATATTTCATCTACACGTTAGAAAGCTTTTAAGCTTATTGAAGGTAGTATCAGTGCTTCACTTTTCTTAGTCTTTCTCTTTGCTGTGCATGAGATTGGACAGTCTCAAAGAGGAGATGCACTATTACAATTTTAAACAATTGTATTATGTTTTTCTTTATAATTGATGATAACTTGACAGAGCTAACTTCTGAAGTAAGGCAATCACTCGAGACACTCAGACTTTTGCAGTCACCTAAACTAAGGTGGTTTAAGAAATTACTGCTCAAAGCTCTTTGCTGTGTTTCTGCAGGTACTTTTTGTGCAGCAGTTATTACTGAGATGTAGTCTTGAACCTCTGCAGTTGACAGTAAAAGATGCACTAGCACTGACCAGGGTCAGTTTTCAGCTTCCTTCTTTATGGTAGGCTGTAAACTGGTAACTATCAGGAGCTGCTGCCAGTCTAAAAAAGCTCTTCCTGTTGAGGGTAAATGAGGAAAGAGATGGGCGGACAGCTGGGGGAGGTAACAGCTTTAACCAGCCCTGCTTGATCCTCCACTGCAAATGAGTCAATAGTCACAGCCCTAACTGATAGGGAAAAATAATCTCTAACTTTCAAGAACGCAAATCCTCAAATTGGAAAAAGAGCCAAAAACCCAACAAACCCATCAACCAACCAATACAAAGTAAGTGAATAAGATAACTACTGGAAAAAAAGAAATTCTTAATCAATATTGGTTTAGATTTCCACATCGTGTTGTAGATTGCCATCGTGATTTTCACTAGAAAGGCAGGTTTTGAATCTCATGATTTTCAGTTTTGTGACTGAGAAAGGATTGGAGTTAGCAGTACTGGTTTTATCTAACTTCTTGTTACTGCTAAGGCTGCATTTACCTGTCTTGGGTTGTTTGTTTTGCTTTTTTTTCCTCCTTTTTTTTTTTTTCTTTCCGTATTCCAAACTGGCCAGAAATACTGAATCATGTTTGTGCCATGTCTATGATATCTAAGCTAAGGAGCGCGTTGCAGTACCTGTGCACTCTTCATTGCCCCTACCACCAGGCCTGATCTACTGTCGCTTACCTTATCCTCTTATAGAATTGATTTGACTTCACTAGGCTTATTCTAGATTGGCAGGGGATAATATTGAGAAGTTTATCACCTCCTAGGAAATCTGTCCTTGGAGACATGAGAGTATATCCTTTGGGAATATCTCTTCTGTGGTTGTACTGAAAGAGGGGGCATGAAATTGCTTCCTGTGGATTTGGTTGCTACTACAAATCTGGAGTCCTATACTTCTGAGAGATAAATGGACAAAAAATGTCTCCTGTTTTTACAGGGCAAACTTGATTGAGTCAGCTGAGTCAGATCCATTGACTGCACAACTTTTGATGCCATGAATCAAAGAATTGGTATAGCTATGCCAACACGCTGCTACTTCTGGCCGTGCCATTGTTTGACATTTTATGTGCAAATGTGCAAAAAATCCATAAACCACCTGGCCCATTGTTCAAGTTACATATCTTGATTTAAAACTTGTGGATGAAGAAACAGAAGTCAGGGGAAATGATGATCTTTTTCTAGCTGAGTGCTCAGATAGACACCTTGTATTTAACAGCACATGAAGCAGCTCCCTTTTGTTTCTCACTGTTTTTCTAAATGCTCATATTTTATGAAGCATGCACAAACTAATTCACAGACATACACGACTGGACTATTAAGACTCATTAAATGCACTGACTGGTCTTTCTTCTTTCTATTTATCAGTCATTAATGATGCACAATGACTTATCTCCTGATTTTTTAATCTGTTTTCATCTATATTCCTCATATTTTATCTTGAACAAAGAGTATTCTTGTGCCATGAAGGCTCATCAAAGTCGTAATTACGTTTCTTTCGTCTGCATTGAACTGTCTGTCATCTGTTAGCATTTTGAATGCTCTATATGTCTTTCTGCACTTGTCTGCGTTCTTCCTCATTGTTTACTCCTCCTTGGCCATCCTCTACTGATTGCTAACTGCTTCCTGTTTTTAATTTTTTTAATTACCAGCTGTGTTTGTAACCTTCTAGCAGTTTCAACTCAGAAATACTGGTAATGCCTTTTTTCCACATTTAGCAAGTGTTTATACTTTTAACACTAATGTTTATCTACAAGACCAATGTGCCAAAGCAAGGCAGGATAAATCTCAGGATTGGGGATCTGTTATATCCCACAGCTGTCTACACACTTTTTCCTAGTCTATCTTTTACGCTCCGGACACTGTCATTGACATAGCATAAAACTCAAAAGTACTGCAGATTCCTTGATGTAAGTAATTTCTTTTGTGATGTAAAATTAGCAGCTGATAATTAATAAATTGGTGGCCAGGAGAGGGTAAGGACTGTTACTGATGGTTTTCATTCCTTCATAATTTTATTATGCATCATGTTTTATTTTTATATAATTAAAATATATCCTTAGATTTTTCTTCTCATGTAACTGCTTATGCTTGTCTTTGAGATCTTTTTCCTCCTAGGTACCTGTTTCGTAATCTATTATATCTTCTTTTAAAAGAGTACGTATTATCAGCAAAGCTGTCTTGTCACATATATGCAATACCTGGCAAAGCTGGGTCCCAGAAGGTGATTTGCAACTTAAAGGAAGAACCCAAATTTCAAAGGCCTGCTTTGAAATAAATAAATGTCAAAAACATTAATTATGGGCTGTACAGATACTGTATTCCTTATCTGTAAAATGGAACAGATGAGCATCATTTCCTTCACAAGGAAATCCTCATGCATAGGTGAAGGTTATCAGACAGAAGGTTCCTGTAGAAGGATAAAATAGTGTCCACTTTCTGGTTCAGATTCTTAACTGACATGCAGTGGTATAACTTAAATGGAGTCAATGAAACTATGGTGGTTTATATAAAAGGAAAACATGAATGTGCATGGGTTTGTTTATTTGCTTTTGCTTTTAACAGAGATTCGGGCAGATCTAACTGTGGTATCATTACATCATGCAGGCTGGTTTCAGAGGCCTAGGAACTTTATTTACTTGAGTTCAGGTGAATAAAACACTATTTAGTGCTTAGTGGTTCTTTAGACTAGAAATAGAAACAGGCCGCAAGAAATCTGCTGAAGCTCAGTTCACTTTCATATCTTTCTGTCATTCATTTTTCTACTTTCACTAAAACAGAAATTTCTGATAGTGTGTGCAAACTGTTAAATAGCATTAAAAAGAACAGAAGCCATCACAAAAGTGAAAAATACTTCACCAGCCTTCTTAACTTTTCATATACTGGTTTAATTTCTATTAATTTTGTAAATACCAGAAATACTTTATATCTTTATATATTCTGTACCTTGAAATTAAGCAAACCAATCTTTAACAGGTGTTATATTTTTAAAGTAACAAAGTAATCATCTAAGGGGTCTATGAAACATTGCTACAGTATGCCTAATTTGATTTAAAAATGTTAGTATTAAGCTAGTAAGTTTTAACTGAGAAAGATAACCAAACTCTTGATAATCCATCATGATGGTTAATTGTCTTCAGTGCTAATTATTCATTTGAGTTGGTCTATCTTGAGTTTTCATCCATTGGTCCCTACTACAGATTATACATCATTTTCTTCATGCAGCTACTTATAAATGATGATCAAATGACATACGAACCTCCTTTTCACAAGCAAAACGGATTCAGCTCCTTAACTCTCTTAAGTAATGAAATATTTTTTTTTTCCTCTTTTCCATTCTTTTTTTGGTTCCTTGTCAACTACAGCATCACCCATCTACACATCCCAGCTGCTACTGTCTCACTTTTCCAGCCAAAACAGCAGAACTTATCACCTGCTATCAATACTGCCATTCATTCTCAAGAAACAATCAAGAAACAGGTACTTATCCAAGATTCCTGGCAGCTATCCATGTCTGAAAGACTGAGGAATTCTATTTCTAGTCTATTTCCTGACCTTCATCAGCATAAAGCGTAACACGACTCTGGAGAACTTCTGAACTTCCACTAGAAACAGGTAGTCACACAATGGGAATGGAACAAGTTTGTAGTATTGCCCAGGTAGCCAGTAAAAAACTAATTTCCAACTGCAGCAGCCAGCCAGGAGGATCTCCATTCTCCTGGTCCTCAGGGCCACAGTCAGGACCTTACTTCTTTCTTCCCATGTCCGCTGCTTCCCTGCTGCTCTGTCACAAATGCTGTCAGTTGTTTGCCCAGCCGTTTCACAGCCTGCTTGTTCCTGCCATTTAATTTGCCTTGCTAAATGCTATAGCACATTCAAGCCTTTTGACTGACTCTTCTTTGCTGCCATTTAATCACCTTTGCGAGCTTTCACCTCCTTTCTGCCAACGGACTGGCTGCTCCACGGCTGCCACTTTTGTAACTGCGGTTGTTATTTGATACATTTTTGCTGAGGTCTGCTGTGGATTAACTATTTCTTGCTACTAGTTCTTAACTTTGACTTATTTATTGCTTCAAAGGACATAACTCTCCCTGCTGCCTGCTTTTCTCTTGTACTCCTTTTCCCTCCTTCTTTCCCCTACCCTTTCATTTCTTATTTTCCCCTTATCTTACCCCAGAATCTCAAGTCCTAAATCACTAAGTGCAATGTAATAAGCACAAGTGACTGTGCTGTTATAACTTACAAAGAAAATGAAAAAGGGTCAGGGAAAATGCCCCAGTTAATCTCTGCTCCTGTGTTTTATACAGCCTTTTTTGCTCCTGCAGGACAGCAAATGCCAGCAACTTTCAACTTTGCCCAAACTTGCCCACAGGCGAAGACAATGCAAAGAGGAAGATGAAATGGCCACGACCCATAGACATGCATAGCTTCTAGAAATTACATAGTCTTGCTTTTTTTTCCTCTTTCCTCCCCACAAACTGTATCTTCCCTTAAAATTTTCTCCTCCTGTGTTATCACCAGTGTTTTGTTGTATCTAAACACAGCACATGGTATGCCAGGGATCACCGCAGAATTCATTCTCAGTCCTGCTTAGCAGTGGCCGGTGAAAGCAGGAACTCTGTCCCAGCTTATATAGCTGACAGCATCATTTAGAGCTACTGTCCGCTTGACTGGTTATTGCTACAGCCTCTCCACCTAACAGTAACTGCTCAAATTCAGTGTTTTTTGGCTCTCCCACTCCTGTCACACCGCTGCCAAGGAAGTTTATGAGAGGAACCAGCCTGAGACAGCTGTAAGCTAAAGAGATACTGAGCCAGAGGCAGGATCTGACTATATTCAGGACATTGTGGCACAATTCCTGATCAAGAAGAGGGTCTCCCGCTCTGTGGCGTTGTCACTGAGAGTCTTCCTCATTAACCAAACTGGGGAGAAAGAACTTTTGACTGGAATGGGTGCAGCAGTGTTTTAGGCCACATATCCCAAGTCCTTCCCCGTCTTCTGATAACAGTAAGACTACGCTGTGACTGAAACTTAATAGATACCTTCTGGTCATTCACCAGAGCACAAAAGCATTTTGGAAGAAGGAAGGATGTGACTTGTTTTACATTTTGGGAATGCAGTGGCCATGTTTTGGTCATGTGTTAAGGGAGGATTATGAAGGCCTGCTAAAATGAGGCAACCCTCGCTGTCTTCATCCAAATAGTCCGTCTGGCTTATATTGTATTTTCTGCATGTCTGTGACCTCTCTCTCGTCATCAGCTCCTCCAGGGTAAAAGAATGACAAGATGTCTGGTGGCACCACAGCTGATTTGAAAGCTATTAACAAAGTGAATCCCATAAAGAAAAAGATGCAGGGAATAGTATAATTTACACTGTGTGCAGCCTCCACTGGGAGTGTGAGAGGAAGGCTGAAAGGAAAATCAAAGATATGAAAACCAAAAAGCATGAGGTAGGGATGGAGGAAAGTTTGGGAGCAGTGGATATCTGAAAGCTGTTTCATGTTCATTTGGATTCGGTGTGTCGTTAATCAGCAGCCTGCCATTTTACTTTATTTTATTTTATTTTGGATGTACTTCTCAAACCACGAAACAACAGGACAAACCAATCACTTTTCAGTGTTAAACGCAAATTAAGGTTGTTTGTTTTATTAACTTTTGCAATGCAATATTTTGTGAAAATAATTTTTCATTAGTTCTTTCTAGTATAGGCAGGGATCTTCATCCATACATATGTACAGTGTACAAATGCATGTAGACACAAATAAATATATTTGTGTAGCCAGCAGTCTGCCTATACTGGAACACTCTTTAAGCCAAATTCAACATTTATACAACTTGTCTCTCTGTATTATCCTAGTGTGTTTGGATTAAGCAAGTCCGCAGCTTTCTAATAAAAGATCAGACACACTCCCTTCCTGCCTTGCACAGCCTGTACATCTGGGAGGTGATTTTGGAAGTGCTAAGAGGAGGAAAAATCACTTCCTGGCATGTGTACTACTTCAGCTAAACATGGCAGCAGGCTCTTGTCCATTGCTTACCTGGCATTAGTGCGCTGCGAAGGGCTCCCCTCACCACAGGACTGTCTCCCGCTCAGGTTAGTGGATATCGTTCAATTATATGCCAGCCCGGTACCAATCCCAAATCCAGCTGGACAGTGGTGAAAGAGCAATGCCCTTTTTGAGCCCGTGTGAATCACAGAGCATCTACTCTGGATGGCTTGCTCAGTGGTGAATCATTGAATGCTGGGTGGGGAAGGAGTCTCTTGGTATTGTCAGAATGGAAAATCCCCCTCTCCTATCTTCTCAGAAGACAATGATTAGCTGAAGGTAAACCCTTGTGGACTCCGGTCTTTCAAAAGAACCCATACAAGTCACAAGTCATCACGGCTAGCAGTAAATGCCTTGCTGTGTTGAAACCTCAAAAACGTCAAGTTTTCTTGCAAGCTCTGAACTCTCGAGTCATAAAAATGACATCAGTCTGATTGCCTGCTTGCTTTTCCCCTGTGTTTTGTTTCTAACTTAAGAGTAGTAATTTTCACAGCAACTGATGATATCTCTTAAAACTGGAAAAGCTTTGCAAATGATATTGCAGAGGTTTGATATTTTCTCAGGGATGGCCAAATATGTACTGTTTCCTTCACCCTCCCATTCTGGTTTTCTGTAAAGTAGGCAGGGGTTGTTCTCACTGATTTAATCCTCAGTTTCAGTTATACCTTTTACAAAGTAGGTGGCGGATGTTCTTCATCCTCCACATCTCAGAAAAGGGTTTACACTGATAGCAACTGTATTAGTTTTAGATGTCACGAGAACATGCAGATGAGTGCAGCATGCCAATATTTTTGGCACTGGTAAGCAAAATGTTGAATTATGAACAAGTTGCTGCTCTAATCTCAGCCGATCCAGTGATTAACTGTGTACCTACTGGAAGTTTGTGCACATTTCTGGTGGTTTGTAGCAATATTCAGGTTTAGCATTGTTTTTTCATAGGTATGCTTGACTTGCAGCTGAAGAGTAAATAGAATTTTTAAAAGCTGTAAAATATATAATATGGGCAAATAGAGGAATATGGGGGGAATGGGCTAATTACTACTAAGGACGTTTAAATTAGTTTCCTGTATATGTTTAGCTGGCAGACTCACACTGCTCGATAGGAATTTTCAGCAATTATTATCTAACCTTATAAATATTGTCCCCTTTAATTCTAATGGCAAAGAAATAGGCTGGAAAGTCATAAGCAAGGCTTTAATTTAATTTGCTTACTTAACTAAAGATAAACAAAATTTTAAGATAGCTCACACTTAAATAACCAAAATGCAACAAAGCCAGAGAGAAACAGATACATTTAATGGAATTTCAGTGAGCCAGAGATCTGAGACCGGAGATCACAAAGATTTGTGAAATACGTTTCTGACGGACAAAGGTATCAAGAAATCCATGACCAATATATGCAGCTTGGCTGGCACAAACGCCTTTGACATAGTCATTCTAAAATGTATTGTGGCTGGAATAGCTTATTTTCCTTGGTGGGAAATTAGCATGAACCAGAAAAGGAAAAGTAGAGTTTATTCAGAATGACGTGTAATAACTCTAGTAGTACCTTGCACAAGTGCTAGAGAGGTATATAGGCATTCAGGACAAAATCCTTAATGAGACAACCTGACACCCAACCTGACACCCAGGACATCTCTTCTCTTCCAGGGGCTTCCTTTCTGCTGTTCCTACAGTACTGCGTTACTCTAGTTCAACACATTGCTGAAAGCAGGATCGACTCATTGTCAGATGAAGTTGCTCAGGGCTTGACCCTCTCAGACCTTGAAAACGACCAAGGATGGGGACCGTACAACCTCTCCGGGCAACCTGTGTTATCTTGACTGCTCTTGTGGGGAGAAAGTTTTTCCATATATCATGTGAACCGCTCTTCTTTCAGTTTATGGTTCTTGTCTGTCATCCTCCCACCACACGTCACTGTGAAGAGGCTGGCACTGTCTTCTCAGCACCCTCCATGTGGGTGTTATGTCACCCCGAGGCCAGCTTTTTCTCCAGGCTGAACAAGCGCTGGTCCCTCAGCCTCTCTTCACAGGGCAAGTGATCCAGCCCACAGCCATGTTGGTGCCCCCTGCAGAACTCACTCCTCTTTATCGATGTCTTTACTGTATGGAGTGGGCCAAAACTGGACGAAGTAGTCTTGTAGTGGTCTAGTGAGTGGTGTGTAAATGGGAATAAACACTTCTCTTGATTTCCTGAATGCGCTCTCCTCCAGTTCCTACAGCTGAGGATGCAGTTGGCCCTTGCTGTTGCAGGTGCACACTGCTGGCCCTTGCTCTGCTTGCTGCCCACTGTGACCCCCCCAGGACCTTTTCAGCAGAACTGCCCACAACTGGTCCATTCCCAGCCTGTAACACTACAAGAGGCTCCGCTTCCCATGGGCAGGACTTTACATTTGTCCTTGCTGAATTTGATAAGGCTCCTGTTGGCCTAATTTCTTCAGCAGGTCTGGGTCCCTCCACCACCCTCAACTGTATCGGCTGTACCCCCCTCTTCTTGGTGTTACCTGTAAACTTGAAGAAAGAGCACTTCATCACCTCCTTCAGGTTATTGTTAGAGATGGTAAACAGGACAGATACGTATGCAACATTTGTGTTTCAAGAATTCAAGCAGTTCATTGGGTCTTTCTGGTTCTGAGACTCACAAAGTCTCTCTCCTAGCTGTTCTTAACTCTGACCAGCTGAAATGATTAGAACTAAGGGTAAATTGATGGGCTGTATTATAACACCAGAAAATGTCTTTATTTCACTAAAAATGTTGTCTGAATTAAGACTTAAAGATGGTGTGGCTCATAATATTGTGCAGGCTTTCAACAAAGGGATTTCAAGAAAATCTCTGGTTCAGCAAATGCATAAAAGCAAGTCTTCTGATTTTCATAGCTGTACAGTGTGGTGCTGGCAGGGTAAGCCTGGTGTATAATTATCATTTCTAAGAATGAATTCTATAAAAATTGAAATAAAAGATCTTTGTGAGGAAATATGAGCTCTAGAATGTGAGTGCTACATTCTATGGATTGTCATTGTTTTGAAGCCTTAGAAAAAATAAATGTTCCGAGAAGCAAACACAGGCTATTCAGATGCTAAATTCTTTTGTTTTCATAAGTGTCCCTTTGAATGCATTGAATCTAGCATTTAGCACTTGGCATCTAATTAATTTGTTATCAGGGAGGAAGTCAGGGAACGATGCAATTCCCCATTCTCATAAGTACCAGAATCTGTTTTTAAAACTGCGGAGGCAGAGCACTAATAATAACAGGTTTCTCAGCCTAAATACTATTTCCCTTCCAGCTCCACATCATACCTTAAAGAAACCCTCCCCCAACCTCAGGGGGAAAAAAAAACAAAAAAACAAATCCCCCAAAACCCCTCCTTAGCAAAACATAACCCTCAGGATTTTTTTCCATTAGTGAAGTAAATCACATTGTTCTTTTATTCTGCTTTGAGAAACCTCGTTCTCAGTACATTTTTAAGTTAATGGAGATAATATTAGAGGGGAAGATGAACCAAGGATTTTGCATATTTTCTATAACTAGACTTCCAAGAGACCAATTAATTTTAACTGGAATGATGGAGGGACAGTTCTGTTATTCACCTTTTCAAAGTGCAGAACAGGCTTTGCTTTTACTGAGTAGGCTCATCAAATTTACATCACCATTTAATTAAATGTTTGTAGAAATAATTGACCTCAGGAGTAAGTCATCTGGTAATAAATACGTTCCACTGTTTCTAAATAGTATTTTACTGACTCTGAGATACTATTTATAGCCTGGTAGCTTTGCCACAAACCTCATCAGTAATTTACTTAAATGAATATTCCATTGTAAAATTGACAGTGAATCAGAATGAAGTTTAACAACAGAGATTCAGTGCATGGTCCAAAGCAGAAAATAACGTGCATTTCTCTGAAACTTTTCTTTTCAGGGACAGAACAAAACTGAGATATGAAAAAAACCCAGCCAGACAACTCAAACCCTGATTTATTTAGAGTCCTCATGTTTTTCTGTTTTTTTTACCTGCTTAAATAACTGCTTAAATAATTTTGTGCATATCTCAATTTGAGTTCAATAATGTTTCAAGTAAAAAGGCAGGAGCTTTTTATTAGTTTTGATGAAATACAGTGATAACCTCAAGAAACCAAAATGGACATACATTTAATGTCTTCCCTCCTCCAAACTATCAATTTATTACTCTGCTTTTGTTTAAAATCTATGAGCTAAGTTCAGAGGTGATGCATGAAGTGTGTAATTTAGAGTCCTTTATGCTCAGTTAGACACCTTAAGACCTACTTACACTCACTTACTAGAGTATAAGTCAGTGAAATGGAGTGTAAATTGATGTGATTTACACGTGGAGGAGCTGGAAGAGTGAGAAGGTATTACCTATAGGAAGGAACAGACTTTTTATGAACACTTTCTAATATTCAGCTGGTTTTCTTGCTACACCTCTGTACCCTGAGCAAACATGTTTGCATTTGCCTGCTTAAGCTCCTGTGCATTCGGTGAGAGTTTCTGGGCCAAAGTCGCTGATGATATGTAAGAAGTGTGATGGAAGTTGTGTGCTGAGGAGTGAGTATAAGGTTTATAAATAGTAAGCAAAGGTTCTGGTTCACATTCCTCTTTGCAGTCAGCTGCAAATCCAGCAGTTTTGTAGTTGCTCGTAATGACTAAAGATTTTCTCATCCAGGGTGCTTTCTCTGCCTTCTGTTGGGAAGAATTTCACATCCAATGCATGCTGCATGTTGTGCCCTGGTGCCTTGTTTGACAAGCTGGCAGGTAAGAGGTAAGCCCCGTCATGTTTTCTGTGGGATAAGAACATGCACCTGGCAGCTACCACATTGCTGTAATTTCACACTTTTACCCTGTGGTAAGTTGCTCTTTTGCCAAGTGAGCTATGCAAAGCCTTGTCAGCTCCCAGAATTGTACTGCTGGAAACATGCTTGTTGAAGCACTACCAGTGCAGAGGCAATTCCTGCAGGATAAAGAACCATAAATCTATTAATCTCAATTTCTACTGCCTTAAAAAATTCTGCTGACAATACATCAATTTAATCATAAAAAAAAAAAAAAATCCTGACCAAAATACTTACCCTAAGATCATGGTTATACATAAGCAAGACTCAAGTTTAAAATGAAACTGAAGCATAATGAACATATGTGGGGAGAAAAGAGAAGGAGGAAGAATAAAGGAGATATAAACTGTCCTAGTTAAGACTATGGGAAGACTTTGGCCTGGGCTCCTCTGGTAAGTTTTGCAGCATATGCCAGATAAAGTGTGAAAAACAAAACAGAAAAATCTATCCAGCTTTTGCTATGCTGGCAAAACCAGACACCTTTTTTCTGGCCAAAAAATGTTTCAGCAAGTGTAGTTCATTTTGCTCAAAGAATTAACATTCTTTTTTTCTTTTTTTAATGATACATTTTTATAGAAAGCCTTTACCAACTCATTTTAGTGATGTACTTATCTATTTTAGTGTACAAGATGATAAAGGCATTCATATAGTTATGATCTATATGTAAATTTTTTGCTAACTATATTAGTATGATATACAGGTACAGTTAAACTTTATATACAGGAAGAGTTAAGCCTTCATATTTTCCTGTGCAATATTTTTTTATTATTATTTTTCATTTTCCTTACAGCTAAACTGTTACTGGTAGCTAAACCACAATAAGAAAACCTACTCTGGGATTAAGCTGATATTTCAGTTTGCATTCAAATCTTGATTTATTCTAAGAAGATTTTCCAGTTCAGCCAAAAGCTTTTTCTGTGTAGGGCTGAATCCAATTAATCCTTTCTGAAACTGTAGTCAAGACAAGGCAAGTCACTTTTTGTTGCATATTAGAATGATCCTATGTCCCAATATTAACTCAACCCTCTTTCTGTACAACTAGCTTTGTCTTGATTAGAGCTTTTGAAAGTGCTAATTAGTTCCTGCTAGCAAATAAAATAAAAATATAAATCCTTTTCTCTTTCTTTTCATTCTTTTCTAAATGAAATCTTAGAATCACCCCTGAATTTAGGCATGTGCTTTTTTCCCAGATAGTAATTTTGGTTCTAAATTTATGTACATTAGTGTCACCCACCTCATCTATTATGTCCTTCTTTCAATGACAAAGACATGAAGCCATCAAAGAATTTTGCCTAATTGGCGGTCACAGTTACAGTCCATTTTCAGCTCACTGTTAAACTGTACCTCGTAAATAATTATTTCATCCTACCTGTTTCTATTTCAGAATAGTAACCGTTATATATTAAAACAAATGTTTTAAAAGAAAAAAGAAAATCCAGACAAAATACGGCACTAATTCTGAGATGAGAAATAAAAAGGAGGGTTTGGGAGATCTTGTAACTTAACTGAAAATAGGGATTTATCATGTTGCTCTTCGTTAAAAAAGAAGGATGAAAGCACTAAGAAAGAGGAAATATGCCTGCTAGATTACATAGAATATGCCCAAAGAGAATAACGAATATGAGGTCACTCGGAGAAACTGCTGATGCTCATGTGAGCAAATCTTTATTTTAAGGGAAACTGACTCGGCAAAAGAAAAAAGTTACAGCAAATGTCAGTGAAACCATTTTCTATGAACCAGCAAGGCACTGGAAAGCGTTTGTAGGCGTCAGTGCAGCTGAGGAAGCAGCACGCTGTCCCCACAGGAGCTCTTTGCCCGGCTGTGACCAGCAGGACCCCTTGGAACGGGGTGAGGCCAGGGCCGCTCGCAGCGCAGCCCTGCCTGACCCGGGAGCTCGGCGTAGCGTGGTCACATGCTTGGAAGTGTTGATTTACCAGCACCACTTTGACATTTGAAAAGTCTGGCTATGGCTGTGGTGTCATGCACAGATGTGCTGGAATTAACTAAAGAGAATATAATTATCTATGATATTTATGTGCCTCCAGTTACTGTACTATTTTGGTGTCAGCTGTAAAGCTGGGATGATGGCACTGGCCCAAGGAGATCGTTCTCTTGCCATGGTTCTGCTGAGTGTACAAGGAGAAGCGTTTATATTCCCTTGTCTTTCTGCATTGTTGCTTTTTATAAGATACTTGGGGACACCGCATTGTGCCCCTAAGATTCAAAATTAACATGGCAAAAGACAGAAAATAAATCAGGAGGATGGATTTCTTGAATACAGTCACTGGAGATGCAAATCCACCTCTGCACAGGCTAAAGTAGCAGTTCAGGAAGCAGATTCAGACTGTGAACTCTTGTAAGATGAAGCCCAAAAAATACTTCATAAAGAATTTATTACCTAGATTCAGTCATTCTTCTGTTTCTTTCTCCTGTTTCATTTAATCAATTTTCTTGGGAAATTTTGGGCTGAAATGATATCTAAATTGTAGGGTCATTTTTTTTTTCATTTCTGTTTGACAGACTTTGGGCAGTTAAATTTGAGGATACCAGAATTCGTCAAACAAAAAAACCAGCTATTTGCCAGCACCTTCATCTCCCCACACTTTTAGTAAACATTTTCAACATTTTTTTCGCCAAATTCATCACCATTCATATCAGGCCTGGGAAGAAACGTAGACCTGTGCAACTGCCTTTAAGCAGTTACCAGTGCTATGTAATCTAAAGACAACAAGGTTTTGAGTGTATTAATTCATTTTCTGCTTTGTAGAAGCCTTAATAGCCTTTGCATGAGTAAATGAGGCATTTTCTTCAAACATAACCCTTATATCTAAGCAATTCCTATATATGCGTAAAACGTACAACATTAGCCAAATTCGTCTGCTTGTTCAAGCCAGGATTCTTTTTTATAAAGGGAATGCATAGCTCTTCATAGCTGTTTATTTTGCAGTTGCTTATTGACTGACTGGGAACAGTTTTTAAAAGCTATATTGTTGTCTTAAAAAGCAGATAGGTTGCTAGTGGGATTTTCAAAGGTACCTCACCTTTCTAAGGTAGTTCTGCACATTTAGGAGTTGAAACATTTTACAAATCTGATCCCTGAGGTTCATACATTGACATAATCCCAAACTTTTATCTGTGCTCTTCTGGTTTGAAGGGCAGACAGATGTGCAAGGTTTTTCCTCATGGGATGCATATTTTTGGGGTAAAGAAAAATACACCTTCAGTAGTTCACAGAGGCACACCAAAGTCAAGGACCCACATTCTGCTATGACTGAATGATTTTATCTTCACTGAAGTAGAAAGAGGTGCTCCAGATTGTCAGAAGTGTGAAACGAGAACAGGATCTTTCCCTAACATGCATCACTGTGAATTTTAACACCATACATATGTCTAGAATCCAAAGAAATTCATATCTATATTTGGCTTTGGAAGCATATGACATTTGAGTGAGCAGTTTTCTCAACCAAGAAGAATTAAAAATAGCAGATAAAGGTATCTAATGCAGAGCAAAATGAGATACAAATGGCATATGAATCAGTGAACAACTTGGGTTATGACCTCTTTGATTGATTCATGGGTAGTTTATGTCCTCTTGATCTTTATATTAAGCACAGATATTCCTGATTTTATGATGCAACCTGCATTGAAAGCAGCACATTCCCTGGTCATGGACAGGTCTCTGTTGGGTCAGGTTTTTGCTACTGTGTTCATCAAACAAATTCACATTTGATATTATAGAATGAGAAAAAAACAATCCACGGCATTGGTATTAATGTTACACCTCACCACCTGTATTTCAGCTTCAGCTGTAAAGGCAGCTACTGGTATTATTGAGAGAGAAGTGTATTGAAGTAATAATTTATGAAGTGCCTAGACCAGAGTCACAGCAACCCAGGAAGAGAAGTCTCTCTAAGGTCTGGTCTAATCGGTTGGGAGTGATCAACTGTCCCACACGAAGGCAGAGCTCTTGAAAATTTCTTGAGTAGAAATACTCATAGAGATCCTTAATGGCAAGCACGAAGAGTCTGTGTTTCAAAGGAAGTGAAATATTCAGTGAGTCTGTCATATCCTCAGATTCCTCCTCTCTATCTTTTTCCCTTTGAAAGATTTTGATGGTTATATTTTGGGCTTGGGCCCATGCCACTTATGATCTTGCTGAAACTTCCTTTTTGTATCTGATATCTCAAGCAACAAAGGAAGAGCATAGCTCCTAGACAGAGTCCCAGAGTGCTCTCCAGCTCCTTTTTCCTTTTCCTTGTCATAACTGCTTGAAAGATGCAACACGGTTCTCAGGAAAGACACATTTTCTATGTACATTAGCAAAGCCCATTAAAAACTCCATGGTGTGTTTTTCACTTGGGCATGCAGGAGAGCAACTTTTCATTGTTTAGAGTGCTCCATCTGCATTGTTTTATTAACAGAATGAAAAGAAACAATCAAGCTCCGTCAAAACACTTTTGACGAAAGATCCAGGCATGAATGGAACCACAGGTAAATCCCTGCCCTTAGGTCAGTTGCCTGCTCCCTACGGGGGCACTGGTTTCACAAGTAGAGAGTGGTGGCAGTTGGACTTTTCTCAGCGAGAAGTAGCTGCTCTTTAGCTGGACTGTCTACTGGATGAAGCTGGATAGGAACCTGAGCAATTCAGTCTTTCAAAGCTGATTCTAACTTAGATATTCACCCTGCTTTCAGTGGGTATTGGACTAATGGCCTCTGGATGTCCTTTCTATCCCAAACTACTGCATGATTATAAGATAGCATTTTGGTTTTCTTTGGTCTATGTTGTGGGGCTTAAGACTGAAGGTTGGACCTCTCTGTTTCTACAGGAAAAAAATTGTAGTCTTAAGAATAACTTCTTTAAGCTACTCCAGTAACTTGCATCCTCAGCAATAACTGAGTCAATAAGTAAAAAGAGTAGGTGACACCAATCTTCAAAACATAAAGGAAATACATATTTCACCATTAAAACTCTCCTCCTTATACTTGGGATTCCCTTTTAAGACAATTAGTGGGCTAGCCAAGTAAATTGGGACTCAAGCCATGGTTCAGAGCCTCAGAAATCAGAGTATGGCCTGTCTGTTAGTGTAGCCTGGTACCCCAGAGGGCAGGCTCTGCCCTGACAGCATTGCGTGGAAATCATTCATTCAGTACGCTCTCACTGTTTTCAGAGCGTATCCTGGACATCCTGGTTAAGAGGTGACAAGTGGCTTCTCTCTTTCCCTCCTTGACTGTTCAGATAGACTTGAATGGGATAAAGTGAATGACAGTGGTGACATCTTTCATTGTTTGTCTACTCTGGATAATCGTTCAGAGTTTGTCTTGACTTGGATTTGAACTCTGATTATCGCCTCTTGCTATGTTATGAGCTGCCTCAAAAAGATGACAGGATAAGCGTAACACTCTCCTACCAAGGACAGAAGCAGAAGACAGACAGCACAAGGCATATGCTGTGCCAGGAACAGCTGCCCTAAAAGCTGTCTCTGTTTGGGGTAGAGCTAATAAGAAGTAACTCAGAGAAGGAAGAAAAACTAAAGAGATACTACACTGTTGCAGCGATGATTTTTCCAGTTATGTTTTAAAGACCAAACTGCATTAGTCATTTCACCAGCGTTTGCATCTGGGAAAAATAGAGAAATAATGCATGAGTTCCAGGAAGAAGTTAGAAATACATTTATAAATGTATTCACTAGAATTATTCTACAAAGAACTTTTAAGTGAATGTTGAAGACTTGACACATTTATAAAACTCCTGAAAGGTTCATCTCTGTGCCCAGTGTATTTCTGATGTTGTTATTTCTGCCTTCTGAGTACATTATCTTTATAATCTCTTTAAATAAACTGTGGCTATGAATCCAGATTTTTATTTTGCTGGTGAGTTTTTGAGCAATGCTTAGCATCACTACATGTGGTAATTACAAGCAGAGCAATATCAGTTTCTGCATTTAGGGACAATTAAAAAGGGAATCAGTTGTAAGATACATAAACTACAGATAGATTGAAATAGTGATTCTAGTCACCGTTCCTTTCACAGACAATGGCTCTGCTCTCAAGTCAAGTTCCTGTGACAATGTGTAAGTACTGAAAGAATGAAATCAGCTCAGAATTTCAGCGTAGCAAAGGCTGTATCTCTAACTTTGCTCTCAGCTTCTGATCCCATAGAGATAGTGCTCTTCTTAGTGCTGCTGAACTCCTAAACTATACGTAATATCCAGAGAGTCATCTCTGCACTGTCTTCTTCTTAAGAGAAAACTTTCTATTATCTGCCCGTGAGTAAACAGATAGGATCTGAATATTACTTTTAAACAAAGCTCTGCTTATTTACATATCTCTGGCTATATCCTGAAGGGCAGAAGAGAAGAAAATTGCATAAGTACCTTTGAGGATATTGCTATTAGACACTCATGTTGCTCCTTTTGGCACAATGACAAAGATAAAGAGAGAGACACAGCAAATATCAACTTATCAGGGACCTCAGCAGAGAGACATACTTATATACAACACATTTACATAAACCATTTTGCCTCCTTGCTTCATTTTCCCTGTCTGTTAAATAGCCCTGGTTACTCTTATCTATCAGAAAGGGTCTTCTAGGGATAATCTTCACAAACTGTGCTAGCATGCATTCAACATTAGCTCAGCTATTTAGTAATGAATAACACTGTAATTTTATAATTGTGATTGCAAAAATGTGTTGAGTTATGGCTCAAAAAATGCAGTAGAGAGAGTTTTTGCAGTTATTTAAAACTATGACTTCTGAAAGTTATCTGCTTTTTCACTGCTGTTCAGTCTCTACAGGGAGATGGATTTCCCAGGAAAATCCCTGTTGCTCAGAGAGAGGATCATGCAATCTCATGCTGCAAATATCCTCCCTCCTCTAAGCCAAGCAATTTTGACGCACTTACAATTCAGGTCAGTTTGTACTCAGGACAGTTGCTTCAGTGAACAGCTGGTTGTGCGCGGTTGCCTCAAGTCAGTTTTCTCTTTAGTTTGCCTTAGAGTTCTCTCCCTTGAGATAACTCATTAATGGACTAGTGGACAAACCCCATCAGGTTTCACCACCAGTGGCCATAATTCTTAACTAAATACGGTCAGAAATAAGGATTAACTTGCCTGAAATAAATTGTAGTACAAAACACGTGGGACAGCAGGGTAAGGTTCCACGGACTTTATAGCATAATTCTATTCTAGTGGATTGTTGACTTTAATGACAGCAAGGGCGAGATCAGAGCTTTCATATCTTCTGAAGGGAAATTATCTTAGTATATATAATCTTAACACATCTTTCAGGAAACGCATGTTCACTCATCTCACTCATCTTAATTTTGCTCTTTCTTCCTTTAATTTTGTTGCAAGGCTTGAAAAAAAGATATATTAAGACCTTTTAAATCAAGTTTGAGGGAGCAGAACTCCTGCAAAGTGTTAAACAGGTGTGCCACTGGCAGAGGAGCTCTAATGCTTTGGTGCACTGGGCCCATGAATCAGAAACAAGAAGTTCCATTGGCGATTAATGGGAATTCATGACTGAATATCAAGGCTATAAGTACAGTCTTAGGACCTTAGCGACTCAGTAAATTAAGGCACCTCAGCTCCCTCTTTATAGATTTTTTTTGCATTGCCTTTCTAGCAATCTGTGGGCATGTAATCTTCGGAGTGCTGCATATCAGCAATGTAAAATAAGTTCAGTTAAACAGAAAGCGTGAACGACTGCACCGTGGTGTTTCAGTCACCCTTGCTTCCTGTTTCCAACATCCAGATTTACAGCCTTCCTTGACAGAGTTATCAAGGTTCTTTTCTCGCAGGAGAATGAAATTATACATCTCAGATTTCCATTCAGGGCGAGGTTTCTAAATAGCATCCCCTTGCTTTTTACATAACTAGGACTCTGGGAGTGTCTTTCTTCTGTCCTCTTTGATACTGGTGTACCGGCTTCACTGGGCTACCTTCTAATTTGTAGTGATTTTGGTAAGAAGAGATTCAGGTCTGTTGTGCCGAGATTTGCATGAGCAACTCTTCATTCCACATGCAACACTGTCATCTAACTTTTGATGGGAAAGCAGAACTCACAGTGTCTGACCTATTTATCACTTTTTTGTTCAGTTGTTTGAGATAAAAGTGTCACACAGATGAATCGCAGACAGCAGAGTATGTGTGTTTGGTTACTGTGTCACTTTTGGTAAATCAAATAGAAAAATCTTTTGTAATCACTAGCCTTTAACTTAATAACACTTTTGATAAATTGCTTGTATACAGTAGGTTATCAAATCCAAACATTAAAGACTTCAGTTTGACATTGCAGGAATGAATCATACAGACACAAAAGGCCAAATTTACAATTCTTTATCTGGAGCAAAGAAAAAAAAATCCTATCAGTTTCAAGACCTAAACTAATGACTGAATAAAGAATTTTAGATCTGGCCTAAGGAAGTTAAAGATATGCTTGAAGCATAACTGTTCATTACAACAGCATTTCCAGTTCCTTTATCAGTGACTTTTAGCACTCTGTGGATCATTGCTCTGTAGTTGATTGTATGGTACCGTTAAGAAAGTCCTCCTTATATTCTTTTCTTTCCCCTTCTTTTCCTAATTTATTTGCATTTCTTGTACCTTTTCAGCTTCCCCCACCCCTCACCCCATACTGGAGCTGCTGCACTCCAAAAGATGTGAGTGACAACAGATTTGACAGCCTTTGGGGTGATGAAGGATCTGGCAGGAGCAAGCCTCCCCAGCATGCTCATCAGGTTAGCAGGGATAGTGTCATGGATGGCAGTGCCATACACTCCTGTCAGCCAAAAGTGTAAAGCGATTGCAGCCAAACCTTTCCTCACAACAAAAGGAGGAAAGACTAAAGAAACCTTCACGAGACAGCGAGTTGAAAGATTATAGTGCTTTCCAGTTTATAAAACAAGGCTCCCTTCAAAGTACTTTGCAAATGCGCCTACTTCTCATTTCTGTCACTTTCACACTGTAAAGAGGCCTTATAGTGGCTGTAAATACAATTTATTTGAGTTTTATAGTCTTTTATGTTGCTGGAACAGTGTGCTGAGGCTTCGGTGTAAATAGAAATTAAAAGCCAGCTTGTGTCATTAAGGCCTTCATTGGCCTAATTTAGAAATTCCCCTCTCAAAAGGGAGATCACGGAGGCAAAACAACTTTACAGGGTAGCCCTGACTGCACACGGGAAGTACCTGCTCCAGCCTCCCCAGGACTCAAGCACGCCTTCTCTTCAGCAGCTGCGTGTGTCTGTGTGTGTGTGTGCACACACACGTGTGTACAGCTACCTCCTTCCTGTACCTTTAGGTGGCCAGCAACTACAGGGACCCTCTCCAAGGAGGTGACAGCGAAGCAGGTCTATCTGGCCCATTCGTTGGAAAAAGGTGGGTGGATGCTGGCTGTAATACGGCGGCGGGCACGGGGAAGCAGCTGTCCTTCTCAAGGTCCGCACCTCAGCAGCAGGAATCTACCAGCAATTTATGCTAATATATTAAATCAAAAATACAATCTGCCCCATTTCAGTTCGCATTAAAATGTGCTCTGTTTTCCTTGCTGCAAAAGGTAATAATCATAACAACCGCTGGCAGATGAGCAGGGCAGAGGGTAGTGAGCGCTTACCGTGTTTGTCATCCCTATTTTGTCACACCACCAAACACAACTAAACATCCTGAGGTTGAGAGAAAAAGAGGGTACATCTCTACTCCCATTGCACACCCTCATAATAGCCAGGCAAAACACGGTTTTCGCAAGCTCCTTTTGATACAGGTAAAAATAATTGCAGCCTATTTAAATCTGGTAGGTGAAAGACTGGAAGTTAAGTGACATTTTCTAGGTCAGAAAGAGAATCAGCATCTGTATTTGCAATGGAGTGCCGGAGCCCTGACTTCTGTCTTGTGCCCCCACTGCTAAATTGTATCTCATAGAGCTGAACAGTGGTGATGAATGTGCTGTGGAATTTGCATTGCAAAACAAATATTTAACTTTCTACAGATCATTGAAGACCTGATAAAACTCTTAAGCGTCACCTAACTGATTTCCTTTTCTTTTTAATCGAAAATTCCTTTTATTCTTGTTGTCTAAATGTATGGTTCAAATAAAATTAGAAAGGTCATTTACAGTTATTTTCAAATATCATTCACGCAAATAGGCTTCACAAAGTCAGACTGTTCAGAACGAGACTTTGAAGGAAAAAAATCCCATTAAAAACGTCAGTTATTTCAACAATAGGAATCACATTCACAATTAGTCAAAAGGGCCAATGCTTCCTTCTCGTTTTCGGGTGTGGAGGGGCCAATGGTGAGGAGCGGGGCGGGGGGGGGGTGACGGGCGCAGCTTGGGCAGCCTGGGCACACGGGCTTGCGGGGCAAATGCCACGCTGGCCAAGGGCGGGCCAGTAGCCAAGCAAGCACTTCGGAGAGCAAGATAGAGAGATAGATCGTTCGTTCCCAGCAAAGACAGGGGAATGCTGGCACGAGCTAATAATTCATCTGCCTCCAGTCTCCAGAATGGGAGATCGAAGAGCACAAAAGGCGTTCAGCATGTGAAGGGAGAGGGTTGGGGTTTTTTTATTGTTTGTTGTTTACAGTACCTTCTTCTGAGAACTGAAGGCTTTCTGATGTTTGGACAGAAAAGCAAAGACAGCACAGATGCTGAAAAATACATCCAACTAAAATGTTGGTAGGAAAAGACAGTCTGAAAACACCAGTGTGATGGAGTGATTCTGCGCAGGGCATTTTACACAGTTGTTTTTTAGCTGTTTTCAATAAATTAACTACATATATTACCTACATGATTTGTTATTCATATTAATTTAGATCACTCTGTCTATAGCAAGATTACAATTTAACAAAATCTTTTTTTTTTAAAGATCTTATAGATTTAACTATGAAATATTTAATGTCAAACTTTATGTCTCCTTCACTCCTCCCTAGAAAGCAAAGGAGGTCTTTTAAAAGTGTTGACATATTTAATCTTTTTGAGATCTAATGTCAAAAAAAATGCTTTAAAAAAAAAAGCAATCAAGGCTCAGGAAGTATTAGGAAAGAGACTGAGTATGAAATGGAAAACATCATTGGTTTACTGAGTGTGTTGGTGGAGTGCCCATAGATTCACCATGGAATTAATTTCTGATCTTATCCTAAAATGGGATACAGTAAAACAAGACAAGGTGCATTGAAAGGAGAGAAGGCTGATTAAAGAAACAAATGGCTTCCATATTAAGGACATACAAACAGATTAAGATTATACAAGAGAGAAGGGACACAAATAAGGGGGAAATTATAGAGATCTAAAGCAGCAAGCAATGGAAATCAAATTAAGTTTTCATATAGTCGGTTCAAACCAAACAAAATGTTTTGAGGGCTTTTTTTTCTACACAAAAACGTATTAGTCTGTGCAACTTGTTTCTACAGTATGTTGCTGATGCCAAAAATTTACATAAATTTAAAAAAATCGTTAAGCAGACTCAGAGAGGAATAATGTATCAAAGGCTAATAAACATAAGATACAACCTGCTACTTAGGAAGACCTTGAACTTCGGATCAGCGGAAGTTGTTAGATTATACTAAGAAAGCACCTCTTAAATAAAATTTGCTGTGTTTCTATACTGTTCTGTAGATAACTCCGCTCTTCTTGCATCATCCTTGGTCAGCACTGCAGACAACAAACAGGACTACATGTTCTATCAAGTTAAGTTACTCTTTTTCTGGAGAACAAAAAATCGGAACAAACATCCAAAATTTAGCAAAACTAAATATTTTGATTGTCAGAAAAATGTTTGCCAGGTTGCCATGGCTTAAGGTAAAATAGAAATAGTAAAAAGGCAAACTATCTATTTACAAGACCTGAAATCTTGTCTTCCTCCCACACCTATTCATATCTACTTGTAGTCATTACAGGTAAGAACATAGTGCTGGTAAGGATACTTAAACATATAATTATATTGAAGATATAGCTAGTAAAGTAGTGAAACAGGCAGAACCAGATAATACAAAAGTAAGGCTTATTTTATATTGGACAATGTTTAATTTGAAATTTTATTGTTATTTTTGGACCAGCTCCATTGAAAAGAATCCCTTCTTATTGTTTTTGTGATGTTTTACCTGGGGATTATTTTGTTATCCTGCTTGCCTCAGTCAGTTTGCCTAACTTGCACCATCTAGTCATCTAAAAGAGCAATTTAGAAGATGTATCTTTTAACAAAACAAAGTAAGTGAATTTTTATTATGCTTTGCTCTGCAATGAAATGATCTCTTCTGCTCTTGCTTTGCAGCTAATTATACAATCTTCAAATTCTTAGTAAGCATAAATCTGCCTTTTCTGGTGATTGATACAGAACTACCCTGATTTATAAAAATGGGGCACACCTAATCCTAATAGCACATACAAAATGAATTGAATAAGAAAACAAAGTGAAAAAAAACCCTGCACATCTTCAAAACATGAGGAACAAAAGTGACTTTATTGCCCCTAAATATGGTGTTCTAAGTGTGCAAATTGGGTTTCACATCATTACATCTGGAAAGTCTTAGCTACTATTTATCAGTTTTATACTACTATTACCACTTCTAATTCAAGGAATCCTGATGTTGCATAGGAAGAAATTTTGTTAAACTGACTGAAGCTAAACTAATTGTAGCTGGAAAAAGCAGATAAGCTTTTACACAGAAATGGTTCTCTCGGCCTTAAAAAGAAGACTTTTTCTTTTCTGTCTCAGTTATCACATTTAAATGACAAATAGTTCCTCTTCCTACAAAATTTGAATTTCTTCTAGCTTTAAGCAGTCACGTCTGTGACAACGCTACTGAAACAAAGAGATCCTGAAGAACCAGCAAACTGAAAGGTGACTAAGAAGAGGTTGGAGCCATGACTATTTTTTTAGAAATAGGTATCCTTCTGCTACTGGTATGGAGAGGCAGTGATGATTGAGCACAGTCAGAACTGAATCTGCTTGCTCTGAACAGCTGGGAGAGCAAAGGTGAAGCGTGTGCTATTTAGCGTAATTCCACGTGTCAGAAAAATCCAGAGTGTCATGGGAGTGATGCATTGCCTTGGTTCGTCAGACTGGTCCTCCTGTGGTACAGATTATGTCTGAGTCTGTCTGAGTTTGCTCGGTGTTTGAGATAAAGAAAGACTTTGAATCTTTCTAAAATCCCTTAAGAAACCAGACACCTGAACTGCAAACAGATGACATAAGCAGCAGCGGTCAATAATTTAGAAGTTTATCTCTCGTTTGTACAATTCAGTGGGTGTTTAAACATTGATTTTCTTGAAATCAGGATCAGGCTCCTGGGTTCTAAATTAATTTTTAACAAATGTACAGAAAGAAACGCTTCATTAAATTGCTGCTACTGTATTATTTGTCACAACCCCAGCTCCACTTTTTGCTGTTGCAGAGGCCTCAGTTCAGCAGCTCCTCATCCTCCAAGCTCCTTGAAATCAATAGCACTATCTTCAGTCCCCCATAAAATAACAAAAAGACTGTTAGCCTAAACCCCACATAGGACTGAAGATATGGAAGCTCATGTGATCATTATTTGCATTTAAGAACAAAATAAAGGTTGAGAAATACTCCTTTAAAGCTGAAGTGTTACAGTTTGTTGTTTACCTAGGGCTTTGTGCAAGAAAGTTCCTTTGCTTCATGGGCTCTCTGAGGACTCCCAGGTGTGTAAGAAATCCTGACCTGCAGCCTGAGGTCAAAGTCTGAACATCCTCTTTTTGAAGTTTTCAACTTTGCATAGAGCCGCCGGACTAGAATGTGTTCATGTGATGTTCAGTTTATTCTCATTTTCCCTCCATTAAGGGAAACGTGGACATTCAGTAAATTTGCCAATCTGTTATGATTGGTGCTACTGGACTAGGTCAAGCAGTCTCAAATTTTGAGAAGTGCCTTTCTTGCAGGAGCAATTAGAACCTGTCAGTCTTTTATTTCTTCTTGTCACTTGCAGGCTTGTTTCAAATATAATACAACAGCAACAAATACAATGGGGTGATTTTTATTGCATCAAGCTCATTTAGCATTGCTATGTCAGGTTAAGACATATTTTTAAGAGAAAACCACCAAATTACCCATTTATGGTTCCAGTATGGCAAATTACAACACCATTATTAAAATAGAAAACCCTACAAAAATAATACTATCCTCTCTATTTTTTCAGTTAATTCTAGAATGTCTCTGCTACATATGAACGGACAGAGAAATAACAGCCAATATATGTCCAAAACATATAGATGAGTTTGTACGTAGCTGCTACACATTTCATTCAAAAATAAAGCTGCTTAGGTACATTCTGTTGCGTGTTCTTATAGCTGTAATTGGACAGAGCGTACTTTGCGTGTGAAAGCAAACCGGGTTGCACAGCAGCAGGTAGGCCATAAGGCTACATTGACCCTTTGTGGTCAGTGAAAATAACGTTAGTGACTTCAGTGGGCTTTTCAGTTAGATTCTGCGTATATGTACCTATGTCACCGGAGAGGTACATTTCAGCTGCAATAGCAGACAAAAGTATTTACAGCAAAATGAATCATCCTTAAGGTGTGACTATTTTTCTTTCAGTTACTAACCATAACTTGCTTGGGTTTGTTTAGGAAGCTTTTACACAGCTTCACTCTCATTGCAGTAAAATAAAAGTAAAAATTATTTAAACCTTTTTTTTGCCTCCTTGCATAAGTTTACAAAAGATTTTGGTGGCTCGTGAAAGGTTTCAATTAAGTAAAAATATGTTTAATTTGTATAAATCAATAATTTGAGATAATCATGTTTAGAAGTTCAAATGAACAGAATGATCAGAGGAAAATGCCTCTTCTAATCTTAATATTGTTTTAGGTTGAACACGTCTCGTTGCTGACATTTTATTTTGTTACTGGTTGAAGTTCAAATTACAACCGTGGAGGCATATTTGTTTCAGGGTTAAATTTCTTTTTGTTTTAATGTAACTGCCAAGTCATGAAAAAAAGTCAGATCATATACATGACAGTTTTAAATAGAAAAATATTTTATAAGGCAGTTAAATTTCATTTGTCTTAGCTTCAAAGAAGAATGGGTTATTTCAAATTTGCAGAGTCACTAGCAACCAATCTTGTATCTTGTTTGCTTCATTTGTAAAGACAAGCTGAAGCAAGCAATTTCCTGCTGATGTTCACAGTAAACATATCCCCACGTTTCACAAACCATCAGAGATATTAAGTTCTAAAAGCTAATTTGAAATACCTGATGAAGAAAGAGCTTTTCTTCTAGTTGTCTGTTTCATCTGATAACCTTTCTAAATGCTCTGACAACAAGCAGGCTTAAATGTAAATTTTGTGTCTATTCAGAATGAATCTCTTGCGAAAGTTAAGAGATAGTCCAGGACAAAGAGATCTTGAGGGAATCATAGTCTGCTGAAATGTATGATTCTGTCAAAACTGCATTTCTTATATTGGGTACAATTTGCAAAGTTTCATTTTGTGGGCGGAAAAAAAGAACAGTCAGCACAACGTTAAAAAATCTTTTTACCGTTTTCATAACAATTAAGTTCTCCTTTTGATTCTACCACTTGCATTTTACTTTCTATTTCTGTTGTGTTTCCCTCCCTTGTGTCACCCCTGCTAAAACTTTCCTCCCTGGGTGGTTTGGAGTCTGGGTGGTTTGCTATACGTTGGAAATTCTTCACAAAACAGAACTTCTAGCTCCTGCACAGCTCTAAGAGCTGCCTCCAGTGTAAATAAATTTCCTAAAAGCCCTTTAATGTCCTATGCAGATTTGATGTAAAAGGGTGATAATTCTGCAAGAGCCCACTTGCAGTGTGTCCAGTGCTTGGCCCAGCTGAAGAAGAGGTGAGCAGACCAGTTGAGGAGGTCATAGACACGCATCTCAGGCAATTCAGGACAGACTTGTCTGTCCAAAATGAAAAGGGTACACTTCCACAGTGATGACCTGGGCCTGTGGGTTATTTTTAAAGGAAAACATGAAGTCTGCCTGCTTCCGTGTAAGGAAAGGAACAAACAGAGAGAGGTTCTCGCTCCGGGAGGGTGCTCAGGGCTGGAGATCAGGAACGGCAACTGCTCGTGTGCCACAGGGACCCACACCTGGGGGGGGGTGTGTGTGACATTTCTGATGTGCTCCTGACCGCAGAGTATCCCTGTTGCCTAATTCTCATCCGGTGATTGCTGAGCTGGGGGACACGGAGGGGCTGCAGACCCGCAGCCGCCTTTTGGCCTGCTGCTGTGAGGGGTCTGGCTCTCTGACCGCGCTCCGCAGGGAGCCTGCCTGCGCCGCACAGAGGGCTCTGTGCCCGGGTTTTTTGGTCACCTAAGGCCTTTGTAGGCTCCGGCCTTTTGTAAAAATAAAGCTGCAGCTGAACCTGAGGATATTTAGGGCAGGGCTATCAAAAATGAAGTTGTTTAAACAAGATCATCTCTTGTTCAGCTATCACAGTGCACTGTTTTGCAGCAGAAACATTTGCTGAATTTTAATTACTTGGCAAATCTGAAGAAAATTTTGCTAGCTTAATTTTAAAAGTTGTGTGTATTTGTAGTTTCAGTTAGCTTCAGTGCTTATATGCTGTTGTTTATGTTAAGTACTCTTCATTGTTGTTACATTTATATTGTTCACATAGTCACTTTGGTTTTTTGTTTTGTTTTGTTTTGTTTTCCACAGAGGTGCATACTTTCTTCCTTTAAGGAAAGAATATATTTTCATGGATGCACACAGCTCACTGTTTTGACTGTTGCTGTGTATTTCTGAGAACATATGCAGGCTTTTTTGAAAGTTTTGATGTAACTGGCTGCCAGCATCCGAAAGAGTATTTCAGGACTAGTGCTTGAAATGTATTTACTTTTTCCAGGCCAGTTGAATAATGAAAACATGTTTAATTATTTCCAGCCTCTCGAATGGTGTATAGTGTAATTAACTATGATGTGTATTTCCTGGCTAATTAGAGGAAACTGTAGCACCAAGCTAATTGGACACAACAGTACTTCTGAAGAGCAATAAAACAAGTTTATCACTTCCTGTGATTGTCATAAAAGTAGTATGAATACAGTATGTAAAACAGAATTAGGAAAGCTGTGAAGATGATCTTCATAGCAAGATGAATTCCTGTCAGTTCATTTCAGAACCAAGTGTGTCTTTGCCTTATTTCATTCAAAACTTCTTCCTTTTAAGTGTAGCTGCCTACCAGCATCCTGGACCTCACCTCTCACAACTCCCCACGCTGCCTTCTGCTCAGCCAGCAAAATCATCCCCTATGGCTACTTGGATTCTCACTAATCCACTGTCACAAACTCTCAAGATTTTATGAAACAGCTCACTGATATTTGCTATTTGTCCTAAAAACTTAGCTTCTGGAGTCTTACTCATTTTTATGGATTTCAGCTTTCTTGAGAGGGGAAAAGCATCTATAGAATGTCTGAGAATGGATTCTGTCATGTGCTAAAATGTAAAAAAGAAACTAGGCAAAGAACAAAAAAAGTACAAAGTACATCAATGATAGCATCATGATCATCTGAAGGATTTAAAGCTAGTTTCATCATATTGGTGAAGTCAGCCTCCAGCTCCTGAGTTTTGACTGTCTGAGATTAGAAAAAAGTATTATCCTAAATCCCATTGTATCAGTGTCTGAAAAAGTCTGGCTAGCTTTCCTTGGATTCTTTCAATCCTTTGGTAATCTCATCTGAGAAAAAAAAAAAAGAATAAAAAAGAAAAAATGAAGAAATGAAAGAAAGGAAGAGGAAGGAAGGAAGGAAGGAAGGAAGGAAGGAAGGAAGGAAGGAAGGAAGGAAGGAAGGAAGGAAGGAAGG
>JAVKLA010000040.1:1398888-1421093 GCA_034782735.1 Sagittarius serpentarius | reverse complement strand
AAGGAAGGAAGGAAGGAAGGAAGGAAGGAAGGAAGGAAGGAAGGAAGGAAGGAAGGAAGGAAGGAAGGAAGGAAAATAACTCTGCCCACCAAACACAAGTATTTCTGTCTTGTTACTTTTTCTTCACTGCTCTTTCCCCATTTTTGTTATTTTAGGTTTTAAATGATCATGGTCTTCATTTTAAACAGAAAGGTAATTTTGCCAGAATCTACCTAATGAAACATTATATTTACATTTCTTTGAAAGTACAGTCTAAACCTTTCTCTCTGGTTCTGTGAAGTATTTCAGGGGTTGACTTCTGAGACACAGTACACACCAGAGTCAGGAAAAACTCACCTGGGTTTAATGCCAGAGCGAAGTTGGGTTTAAGCATGGAAGTGAGAAAGTGGCAGAAGTTTTCTTGTTATTCACAGAATGGCTACAAGACAGGCAAGTGAGTTGCTTCTTTGCGCGTGTCAAAATCCTCAAGGTAGTTAAAGACGGAAAAATTTAATTTTGCCTTCCTCTACTTCAGTACCAAGAGACCCGTTCTGTCCCTCGCAGGAGGTGGCAGGTGCCTCTGCCGCCCCTCCCCTCCCCAGCCCGGGAGGCTCCGGACAGCAGCATCTCTCTTACAGCTCCATGCCCAGGAACTTGGTGTCATGCGGTTGCCTTTCATGAAGAGGAGAATATGACTCTACATTAAGATCCCTCCTTTAAAAGGCATAATCGTTGTTTTTGTTTCTTTGATTATGAACGTGGGTTATGGTCAGTACTTTCTCGTCTGATCTGGGATATAAATGGAGAGTTAGGAGTGGAGAGAACATCAAAACCGAAACACAGCTGAAAAGATCCTTTAAATCTTAGCACCTATGATAATATTAGTGAACTTTACAGTACAATCATGGGGAACTGTCTCCATGTTCTACGCTTTCTTCCAGGCAGTCCCATGCAGTCACACTTGTGACAATGATGGTGCTGGGAAAATCTAACAGTGGCCTGATCTGTGGTGGGATCTGTTTATGCCTAGGAAAGTGCAGCTCTACAGGCCATAACTACAGTTAAACTGTAACCTGAGACTGCTCTTATGCACTCAGACATGAAATGAGACTGTAAGCTCCTGAACCCTTGGCAACAATGCCATTCCCATTGATGTTATCACCAGTTAAACTGTACCCACTGGGAATTAATTGTCCAAAAAATCCAAGTATAGAAAAAGCCACTGCGAGTGCAATTACTCACTGTAAAGGGAGAGAGATTAAAAGCATTACAAAAGAGATATTTTCCCCACACATCCCATTGAATCTGCACTTGTATAGATTAAATACAAAATGTTATGACATTTCCAGACTTTTACTTAAAATGGCTCACAGCTAACAAAAGGAGACACTTAATTCTGCTAGCTTTGATACACAGCTGTTCAAATAAATTAGGCATTGCAAGATGACCTGCAGAACTATTTGCACTTGAGCTTTTCTTTCTTAAAGGACTGAGTCTGTATTTTCCTTTTAATTTCTCTAAGAAGAGCAGCAGACCTTGTGTCCTCAGCACAGAGAAGATAGAACAAAAACTTAAGCTTAAGAGAAAACAGACACAGAACTGAGTTTTTTGGTGTTTGTTTGTGGTTTGGTTTGGTTTGGTTTGGTTTGGTTTGGTTTGGTTTGGTTTGGTTTGGTTTGGTTTGGTTTGGTTTCCCTCTCCCCAAATCCTTCCCTGCCCACTGCAGTAAGAGGCAGCAACTATATCTTATAGTGACAGGGCCCTGAGGGTACTAATAGGCTTTAATGGCCCTGACCTGCCACACCTGGGGCATCCACTCCTGCAGTGGTCCCAGGAACCCAATTTAAGCTCAGATTTGGGAGTTTAGTCTTTTTTTTTTTTTTTTTCCTGAGGTGACCAGTCTTCAGCTGTCAGTCCTTCATGGACTCCTTGTATGGGTATGTTGTGTTGCCTCCAGCCCTCTCTCTGACCCCAGTGGTTTTTGTCACAGACTGAGCTCTCTGCTTGCCGTGCTGGTGGCTTTGTTGGACCCTGTTGCCAGCACTGGGTCTGCCTGCTGTGCTTGGCTCCTGTCCCCCGCAGCTCCCTGCTGCTGAGGGGGCAGCTGGCCCTTGCTCCTCCCTGATGTGCAGTACCTGTGTGCAGTGGGATCCCCATGCAGTGCTCTAGAAGAGAGTGACAATCTTGATGACTTTGCTGTTGTGTTCTGGGAGAAATTTCCCTTCAGACCCTTGTTTAGTGCACCGTTTTTGTCTTGAGCATGAAAGGAAGAATGCTTTTTCTTAAGTAATCAAGGATTATATGATAGCTTAAAATACAGTGGCCTAATTTTCAAAAACAGTAAGCAAGAGTTGTTTCTACTGGTGTCGGAGGCAGATAGTGTTTAATGCTTCTGCAGCTCAAGCCCCTACATGTTAAGGTCCTGGCCTAAGTCTTGGATAAATTTTAATAAATCCTGTTTCTTCTGATTGCTCTGCAGAATGTTTTGTGCCTTTTGGAAGTAACTAAAGCACAGAGTAATTGAGCTGTACTCTTAACCTGTTCCTGTAATGGGGACAAGATGATTAAGAGGTATGTATATTGGATATATGCTAGCCAGGGGAGGAACATTTTTCCTGGAAGCGCAGGATGGACTGCCTTTGATCCTATTTGTTCCTTCACAGCAGTGAAAAGCGGTCAGAGTGAATATGTATGCCTCAGAACAGGCTAACCTTGCCTGTGTAAGGTCTGTTGTGTTTGAATCTCCACTAAAAGAGAATTTGAAGCAGTCATGGGTATATTGCATCCTAACGCACATAGAGCTAGGGGGTGGATTTAAGTCCTTTGCGTTTTTCTGTGGTAGTACGGAAAGGAGATTAATTTATCCACTTGATGCACTTGGTCGAAGTGAAATATGTTATACTCATCCAACAAAGCTGAGGCAAACATCTGAGGTTTACCTATTAGCCCAGATTTAAAAACACTAATGCATACTAGTTTTCATTTTGCAAAACCTACTGTGTGTGTGGAAGAAGGAGTAGCTCAGGTTTTGCTAGTTCACAGTTCAAACTGCAACTGCACCTGAGGAAATAGTCTTTTTCTCTGGGTTGCCAGCTGATACTCAACCCCTTCTAGCAATACTTACAAGGAACCATTTTTTGTGCATTGTCCTCATTCTCTGTCCAGGTTTTGACTAGGACAGTGAAATAAAAGGCGGGGGAGGGGGGGGACACACAACTTAGAACAGAACTACTGTCTGTACAAATCCTCGTTTACATTTCTTTTCTTAAGTACAGGAAGAGATTCATGAGTGAAGGACCCTTAGTATGAGCACGTACATGTGACATATGCAATACTTTTCAGTGAAGGATAAACAAATGCAAAGTACTCTTATGGCTTACTTTTTTTGTTGTAAAATACACTTGCATACTGTGTTGGGGAAGGGTTCCAGGGACTCTGCAACCACACTGGGCCACAGATGGATACCAGTATATAAAGTATTTACTAAAAAAGAGTAGCTTATACCACCAGCTCCCTGATGAGTTTAGATACCTTTTTTACCTGTTGATTATGGGTAAAGGAAAGGCGGTTTTGAGTGATCTCATTGACAGCCACTTTCATGTCTCCATTAGGTTTTATGGACATATAAACAGAGGCAGCTCACAGCTCCTTGATTTTTAGCAAGTTATGGTTGGTGCATACACATGGCTGAAGACAAGTCTAGTTAATGTCAACTTTCATTCTTATTCACCCTTCACTTCTCCATTTAAATTGTGCATCACTCTCTCCTTCACTCATCTGTGTTTAGTTCTTATTCTTCCCTCTTTTTTAAAATGTTATTTTGTTTCAGAAACAAAGATTAATTAAACTGATATTAACACTTACAATGCAATGCTATTATGCAAAGTAGGACAAATCTCTAACAAAACCTATTGGGTAAATACATAACAAGTAGAAAAAGCTGTGTGAACAGCTACGTAAAGAAGGCACGTAAGAGTTGAGCAGTTTCCAGAAAACTTACACTTCTGGTATGTTTTTGTCTGAGTTTCAGGAAGTATTTAGGAGAACAAAGACTTGATTGATAAGTTAAAAATGTGCATATAATGGAATCGTCTGGAGATATCTGTCACGTACTGTTGTAACTGAAGTCATGTTCATTAACAGAGGCTTTTCAAGTGTTAGTATGTATTGATTAATGACAGGATTAGAAGGATCACCAGCCACTGTGACATGCATACTGACAGACACTAGTCTGCCCTCTGCAAAGGTATAAATTAAACTAAAATTCTGAAAGTGAAGATTCTTAAAGAGCGATGAAAGTCATTGTTGCTGTGCCTCTTCTTTGCATGGCAATTGCCTTGAGTTTTAAACTCTTAGACATTCAGATTTCTTGTGCAGTGTGCTGGGGAGGTACCAGCACAGATACCAGGACCCAGCTTCTCAACAGTCAAGACTCTAACTTGGGGAGGGGACACGGCAGAAGATAGGTTATGCACCTTAGCTAGTCAGTAAGAAAAAGAGAAAGAAGGTGCTTGTTTGATTCTGCCCCTCTCCCTTTCCTCACTTCTAGGCTGAAGTCTTGGACTTTGCCATGTTTATTCAAACTTTTCCTTTGAAATGAAGCTAGGGGTGTGAGACAGTGACAACCTTCCTTGTATTTATTAACCGTTTTGGTGAGCTAGTCTTGCTGAAACTCTGAAATGGTAGACTCAAATTCAGTTGCCAGTCTACAGACATTCAGATCAGCATTGTCTAACCTCCTAAGAGACCAAACTATTTAGGAGAATGGTAGGATGTCTCTTTCTTTCTGCTTTCAAATCAAGTGGGTGTTTTTCTGAAATCATACTTCTGGTGACATAGAGCATTTAGCTCTCTGTCAGTGCTAGCTAACTAAAATTCCTTAGATTATAGCATGCAGACAATCTAATACTCAGCTCTGGCTTTAAAATCTGTTGTCAAGAGACTGTGACTCGTAGGTCAACTGCTAATCCTTACTAGTGTTCAATAGACTATGATTTCACCTTCACTATTGTTTCTCTCACTGTGTACATTGTATTGCTACATGCTTTAAATTGTTTTCCTAGTTGTAGAATTTATCATTTCACAGAACTGATAGAACTGTTCTTGAGATTTACTATGGGGCTTGGAGTCCTTTTCACGTATTGATAACTTGTCTGGCATAATTGTGATGGAAGAAGATTGGGTTTTTGACCTTTTCTTTCTTTTCAGTCTTGTTTATGGATCAGATTTTTTTTTCTTGCCTTAGAATAATATCTACAAGCCAGTAAATAGCAAGCATACTTCCTTGAGCTTAGTGCCTGCTAATTATTGCCCTATCAGACAACTTATTGGTTTTGTATTTATATATTATTAGCATGCTTTTTTCCCCCCACTTCATTGCAGGGTGCATTTATACAAATGCTGGATGGCCGCCCAGTTTTGTTTTTCTGCATATACAGAAATAACAGAAAGATGTGTGTAGGGCTTTACAGCTGGCCATGGTCAGATCATGTGAAATCAGTTGCGAGGACCGTATTAGAAAGTTAAGTGAGATGTTTTTTCTAGCGATGGTATTAGTACACTGAGTAAAAATGAGCTTCAGCTTCACTGGTAATAAGGAGTATTTGACTGTTCTTGGGAAGGACTGCAAGAACTGTAGAGACATCCATAACTATCAGCAACGTATCAGGTGCAGGCTTGAGGTCTGGTGATAGGCTGGAGATTAGGTTGCAGCAGGCAGTGCGCTAGAGATTCTGGGAATGTTATGTACCACAGTACACCTCACATACTGTTTGTTCAGACTTTCAGTTTTCTACTAAGTACGGTTATGAAGACCCCAGACAAAAAAGCAGGCTAGAAGAAAGTGGCACTTAAAACCTCTGTGGTTTTTTGCTTTTCTCCCACCCATTGTGTTTTACAGCCAGAATGTAGTATGCCATTTCTCTAGCAACAAAGGATGTCTTTAAAAAAAAAGAAAAAAAAAGTGTAGAATTTCTGTGATCCTCTCTATGTATTTATATTTTAAAGATTTCACTTTCATATAAAATCTCAAACTAGCTGTCCACCCACTCTGCTGGGGAGTGATGTGTGTCAAGCGAAGCATCTCCAAGCCCCAGAAGAAAATGCTGTCTTTGTAAGCTTCTCTGCAAGACATCCTCCTGATAGGATAGTCCCCTTTCTCCCCCTCACTTATTCTGCAGCAGTTTTCCCACCCAGTCTGCGCCTTTTCATGTTTTATTTTCTCAAGGCTTTCCCATTTTCATCCTTAACCTATGCACACTTTTTCCAGATGTGTGGCAAACATTGCCTTTTCAGAACACAGTTCTAAAAACAAAAACATTCCAAGGGCTAATTTATCTCAGAACATTGATGTCTTTGTGTGAGCAGATACCAGATGAGTTCAGAAGCTTGGGGGAGGCCTCTCCTTCCAGCCTTCCTGGTAATATGAGTCAAAACTCTGTGTACTCAGCATGAAGAGCAAACCTGCTTCCTCTGGCACTGGATGGGGCAGAAAAATATCTGCAGCTGAGCCAGTATTAGTCCTTATGATGTTTTAGTTGTTGATTTTGAGATTTTGTAATTTTATAATTGAGTAGACCTATTCTGTAATGATTACAAGGTGTACAATGCTTTGAATTCCTCTTAGCAAAATGCTTGAAGCTGATTTCAGTGACAGATTGCAAATTTGAAGTCAGAATTGGGTCCTGAGATTTAGCCTTCCTTCTCTGATGGGGTGACCTGACCCCTATAAGAAAGTGTAATAGTACCTATTGAAGCTGCGGGAGATCATGGCCCAGGTTTATGGAGGTACAAGGCTTTTTAATAAGCTTCTATTTTATCTACTAATGGAGGAGATTAGGAAAATTACGGCGCTAGATCTAGGCAGTAGCATGAAGTTTGTCTCTGAGAACATGAGTACCTAAGCATCAGTAAGATAAGGAGAGACCAGAAGTTCAGGGATGCCTCCAGATAGAGCTTGCAATAAAAACTCTTGTGTGTTGGGAATTTCTTCTGAAACTCCAAGCATTCTGGAGAAAGTGTAGTCTTCAAATTAACTTAATGAATCTTAAATTACTGTTTCACTGTATGTGGAGGTGCTTCTTAAAGGCATTTTACTTAGCTTTTGCTTTGAGGCTGTTGACTTTCCTTGAAACCTAATCCAAGCCCTTGTTTTGTTCACACAACTCATGTGTTTCCAGGTTATTTCTTAGAGCTTTATGGAAAGAGCCTGAAATGGCTCTTGGCTGTGTTAACTAGTGATTATGCATTCCAGGAAATATCTAATGGCTCAAACCAAGCCCAGTGCAGCTGCAGTAGAAGAGATGTTTATAATCTTAAACATCTTGGAAAGATACATGCGGTAGTAATGGATGATGACAGTTAAAACCAAGGTCCTTTCCAGTCTTTCTCATTACTCAGTAAGACAGAGAGTTAGCGCTACTTGAATGTTGTCAAGAATTATTTATGAGTAATTTAGTTCATAACTGACACAAACATTTACTGAATATATTCTTTCTACATGTGATCCATCCTAGTAGAGGCATAGTTTGAAAGCAAATGTACAGAACATTTCCTTTTAAACAGGCTTTTCTAAAAGCAGATGAAAAGTGTCAGTTTCCAAGAAATGGTTTGGTAACATATTGGGTAGCACAAGTACCTGCATAGGTTTTGATCCCAAATTTTATACTGTGACAAAATGGAATTGTCTTTCCCTGCCCATTCATTCCTTGATCACAGCTTTGAGATTGACAGTAAAGTGGAGCCTTGTGTAGGTAGACGGATAAGCTGAAATCTAGGCAAAATACAGTATTTTCCCACTGAATGTTCTCCTGCAAGTTACCAACCATTCACGAGACAATAATCTGTAGTCTTAATCAGCTTGCATCAGGAAAGCAGCATTAATTGTCTTCCTCATATCTTCCTATGTCATGCACAAACTAGTATAGTACTTGTTCATTTTAATTTTATTTTTATTACTTAAAATTTTTTTCATATGTGCCTATGGATGAAACTTTTTCTTTGATTATACACTTGCATTTATTTTGTTGCATCTCCTTTGAATTTTCAGAGTTTGAACCTGAGACCTACCTTTTATCTTCAGAGGTTTTTGGATGACTGTTAGTACTGTTCATGTATTAAATGCAGGAAATGGCTCAACAGTTTGACAGAAAGTGTGAGTGACATTTGATTAGATAGATAGATTAGGTTAAACTACTCAAGTTTGTCTCATCAGTTGTAAACATTGTTTCATTCCTTCTCTGCAGATGAGGGACAGATTTATATACTGCATACCATAAGACCAATATGCATTAAAGGCAGTCAGTTAAAAAAAAAAAATATGAAAGGTTTTGTGTAATTGGCTCACTAAAGACTACAAATGAAATTACGGCAGGCCGTGGTTTCAGTGGTGCAAATTATCCACTGTCTTACTGATTATTAAGCATAAATGGAAGGATAATCTAATGTAGTTATGGGATCACATGCAGGATTTAAACTTCCTTTTCCAGAAGACTGATTTTTCTGGCATCTATTTAAGAAATGTTCAGTACTGCTTGTACTTTAAAAAAACCCACCACTGGAGTTCCTTCAGAGAAAGGCTTCACTTAAGGATGCTTTCATTCCTAGTCATGTTTGCCATGTCCTGTCTGAATAATTAAAACTAATTTTTTTCCTCAATTAATTGGGCTCTTCACTGTCTTTCAAAGGACTAAAGTGTAATTTCTTGGCTTCATATTCCTGAAACTGTTTCTTGAATGAGGTTTGCTTTTTTACCAGTGTTTTCAAAGCCTGAAGAAATTCATTGTGAATCCCTGTGATCCCTCAAGGCCAATAGGAAACAAAGCTTTCACCTTTATTTTAGCTGCTTTCAGAGAAAGTGGTTAATCAGAGAGAAGGATCAGTTTTTGGAGGGATTATTAAGAATGTGCTAAAATGTCATACAGATCAACCTGTTGGTTGATAAAAACACAGGTATTAGAGTTCCCCTAGATTTCCTCTTCAGATGAGTTTGCGCCTGAGAAGTGGATGGGATGCTGATTTGCCAAAACTGCTCGTCAAAGTCTTATAGTTTATATAATTTAATAGTTTGTAGCCATTAAGGATCCTCCTTTCTGGCTGCATTTCTCTAAACTGAAAAGGAGGAGGAGGGACGTGATCATGATTCAGAGTGAGCAGGCAGGACCATCTGAGCATACTTTCTGAGAGTTTTCACTGAACAGTTACTGTCCTTACACATCACCTTTCTGTACAGTAACTGCAAAGCTGACCCTGACCTTTCAGCATTAAAAACATAAAGCCAACAAATGTTATTGTGGACTCTTTGGGATCCTGAACTATCAGACTGTTACTACAGTCTGGCATTGATGCTTTCTGTGTCTTTGCTTGCTGCAATTTCATTCATTATAAGCAAGGTTGAACTTGTTTGGTAATAGAATAGGATATCTCCAGAGTTATCAGCAGGCAGAAGTCTGTTTTCTGGGAAAGAAGTCAACTGAATTACCTGCTGACTGGTTTTCAACCTGCCTGGCAGGTTTATTGCAGAGCATCCTTGACTTTAGAGACACCAGATCTTGCATCCTCAACCAGTCTGGTGTATGAATGTCTGGAAGCTGGTGTCACCATGCTGATTCAGCCAGCTGGGAATGAAGGAGTGTCTCTGTGGCTGCACTAACCTGGAATCCAGCTCCCATGGCTGCTGAGATTAGAGCAGCCTGAAAGACAGCGTTAGGAACGTGGAGCCTGTGCATGTGCAGCAAGCACCCTGTCAAAGCTGACTGGATCATTTTTACTTTTCTGACGTTGCAAACCAGAAGTGCAAGGGAATGTTACATTGCTATAAAAATACATTCTTTACTACACCTACCATCAAGCACAGTGTCTTCTAAGGCTTGAAATATTTTATCTAACTAATATGCCAATTTAATTTTAAGTTGACTGCTTGGGTAGGAAATTAAAGATGTGTTTTCTTTAACCGTACTAATGAATATATTTTCACACTAAGGATGATTGACTTTAAACCTTGTCTGCTCCATTAACCAGTGACAGCGCATAGCATTAATCCAAAACTTCTTCAGTACCTGATCTTACAACTGAAAAATAAAAATGTTTGTCTTGCAAGAGAATATTGTTGGTGAATTAATAAATATTTCAGATGCTGAGCCAAAACTCCATCTGGAAGTATCTGAACTAACGTCTGTGATTTTTTTTTAAAGACTTTTTGGCATTTTTTTGGCAAGAACAAAAGTGATAATAGAACTGAGAGCACCATAGCCAGATTGCTCCTGGGGGAGGGGAGGAGTGGTTTGGTTTCTATGTTGTTGCTGCTGTTGTGAATCTGCTGACATCCCTGAAATCTCATGGGGTTGTTTTGAGTTTGAGGGCTACAATTAAGATTAAAATCTAGTTCATCATCACAGCATAGTCCTAAAGGCAGTCTCTGGGCCAGAACAGGCCCAAGGGATGTTTTATCCAAATTCTGCTTTTATGCCAGGGGAGGTAGAGAATAACTGGCTAAGCAATAAACAATTTTGTAACAACTAACACTGTTTAGTACTCCTGAAAGTGGCTTGGCATAAGGACAGGTGGATATCACTGTCACCATGATGCTTACACTGACCACAAAGGAGTGGACACTTTGGGTGTCTAATATGATATCCATCTCCTGTGGTGACCAAGACTGGGTCCTGATTAAGAAACTGGGACCCAGATTAGCATTGTCTTTGTTCAGTCCTGTTGGACAAGCCATGTCTCTCATTGTTCCTTATTACCTTCTTATTCTTTCCCTCGTCAATAAGTCAAGTAATTCTTACTTGTCAGTCTTGAGAGAAGCACTGGATTTAATTTTAGGACTGGTCAGAAAAACAGCAACTTCCAGTTTCCACTAGAAAATACTATTTTTCACTGAATAGATCTTTCTCTGAGAATGTCTGAAACATTTTTTAAACTGTTTTTACAGCAAGAGTCTAGGTGGAAACAATCAGCTGATAAATATAGGATCTGAAAACCTCTGGGCATGTGCAGGAACTGCAGGAAAAGTAGATAATATAGCTCACAAACTGAGTAAAAAACACTCATGCTGTTGTTAAAAAGCAAGCATCAAATTCGACATATGAACAAAGCTGTAGTCTGGAAGGCACAAGGGTAAACTGTAAGGATTAGGCTTTCAGACATGAGTACTTTGAACTTATTGCTTGAGTGATTGCTAGCCCAACTGAAGAGAGCTAAGAAAACAGTCTAGGAGATAACTTACAAAACTGGAACGAAACAGCAGTGGTTTACATCACAGAAGATAAAGAGAAATATGCCAACAGCTTTTAAAAGCATAAAAGATTGCTGAGAAGGAGGGTGTAATCTGTTATTTGTTTACATGGTGGGCGGAGCAAGAAGTAATGGGTTTAAACTGCACAAAGAAGTTCCTCCTGAGGTCTCTTTTAGCCCCTTTTGTCTATGATGATATAGTACTATAAATATTCTAAGCTACATTAAAAGCAGTTGCAAATGGGGTCATCTTTCAAAAAAATGTGAGAAATCAAGGAAGCTGATTAAAAAAACCCAAAACAACACACACACTCCCCACCCCAAACATAGCACACCACCAGTAAAGCAGCAACGTGAAAATCTCCTGGGGAATTGAAACTATGTGGTCTGCAAGATTTGAAAGGCAGTGTTTTGAGTAGGGAGGTGAGTATATTTGTGGGAGAAATCAGGGGACTCAAATAGATTCAGAGAAACAAAAAAATCAGTACGGTTCAGAGATGAACTCACAGGAAGAGAGTGAAGGCTTCCGAGCTGAGATCCAGCTTGCAAACTTGGAGAAGTGATGAGGTTACTGTTGATTTGCTTTGTTATAGGAAAGATTCCTCCTTCATTTAAGAATAGAAAGAAAAGAAAAGCCTAGTTCTTTTGATGCAATCCTTCTTACTTTATAAAATGTAAAAAATGTGCAAGATATACTTTATTTATAATTACTCTGGTCAATAAAGAGTATAACTTGATTATTGAAATATTCAGAAATTATTTTAGCCCTGACTTGGAACTGGAAGAAATTTCCAAATGAAAAGCACTTCTAGGTGTGCGTTTTGTTATGTTTTTATTGACATACCATAATTAATTAGGTATGGTGCAGAACAACTGAGTGTACTCAATATTTTGTTATATCAAGTGGAGGTGTGGGAATAATAGCTTGATCAAAGCCCTTTTAGTGACCCTTAATACACATAAATGTTGTGGGCTTCCAGCAGTTGACATAAATTTTGTGTCACTAAGATACCTGGTGAAAAGGATGTTTCTTTCAAATGAGGCAAAAATTGATAAACCGTATATAGTAACTAAAAATCTGACAAACATGCGTAACTTCTGTTCCAGGATAGGTCTGATCCACATTGCAGTTAACATTTCAAATGTCCTCAAAGATCAAATCCTGAATCTTTATTTTTGCAAAGTGCCAGTGATCAGACTGATCCTAAATTAAAGTTTTTTTGGTCTTCTGTCCTCTTTCTACTTCAGGATTATATACGAATCATAGCATAGATAATGTATCTTACCATATAAACCATATTAGATGTGTTATATCAGGTTACTTCTGTGTTTGAGAATAACATTCATCTATGTGCTCATAAACATGAGTAATCAAATGTCATGCTTCAGGGCATTGTTTGATCACTTTTTAGCAAAAAAAGGCCATTGTAGCATAGCTTCCTGGAAAGCATTGTACAACTGACTTTTGATTTCATCTCTCTGATAAGTGCTTCATTCAGCAGAATAATGGATTAGAAAGCCTGTGTTCGTAACACATCATTGCCTTTATTCAATGCAAAAAAACCTATGACCCTCAGCAGAAAAATGCCTGGTCACTGGCAGTCTTAGACACAGGCAGACAGGGCTATCAACATTATGTGGGATGTTTTTAAAGAGATAAGGGAATCTATGAAATTAAAGTTAGGGAGAAGTCTGATGGTGTTATTTCCAGTTGAAGCTGGTATTCCGTTGATTTCACAGGGCAAATAAACACACTAACAAAAAAAGGAGCATGTCCAACCCAAAAAACCCATTGTTAAATCCCTGATAAATATATAAATAATATTGACAGAAAGGTGTTTCCTACTTGTAATTCCTAATAAAGAGCAGAATGATGACCTGCAGGATATAGGCTGAGGAGCTGTGTGTGAGAAAATCACAAATGGCTAAGTTACCACTCCGTAGAACATATAATTTTTCAGTAAGAGCGTGTCACCCATGTTTAGAAAGATAACATCCTTTTTATGATGACTACAAAATGATTTTGGTTATGACACTAACTTACCTTTTTATGTAGTATTAATTTCTTTTTGTATAGAATTAGCCCTAAGCTAGCAAGTCTGCTAAAGATCCTATAATACTGAATTATTATTATTAAGACTTTTTATAACCATTTACTTCACAATGCATTTTTTCCTAGCACACATTAGGAAAGATTATGAACTGTCTCTTTGCTAGAGTTGTCAGAATGAGTTCTATAATTTATATTTTTTTAGGGATATAAGGTTTGTCTTCATGGAACTATCAGTTCTAGAGCTGTCTCCTGCTATGGATAGTGGTGGAAATTGGAAGTTTAATGTGCTCTCTCCCACTCTTACTGTCACAATCCACCTAATTCCAATACTTCATCATGGTAAGATATTTCCTTCTGACCCCTTTTCTTGCTTTGGAACACACTTATTGACAAGCCTTATAGTTTTGTACCTGTAGGTAGCTGTAAAGGTTGATTTTTATATTAGTAAATATATAATCTCTATCAAGAATGCACCCCAGTAATGTTCTGCGACAGTGAATTCCATAGTTTAATTATACTTTATTCTCATGATGATGTCTGTGGTTGAGGCTTATTTATAGTTCTACTGTTTTAAATTGGTCATAAGTGGCTTTGTGAAGCAAATAGATTTTGTGGTACAGCACCAATGAGGATAAAAAACAAAGCAGAAGAGACCATAAGCAATTACAAATAAATGCAGCACCAACCACAGCTCTTTGTCTCAATTAGATTTCAATATATTCTGCTTCTCAAAGATATTGAGACTGAGAAGAGATTTCTCTTAAGGCTTGGACAATGACTGAAAGATCCTATTGTAAGACTGAGTACTGAAGAAACGTTTTGAAGCTTAGAGGAAGACAAATCTTTCTTCATAAATATTGGATGGAGAAATGGATATCTCCTAATGTCGTGGTTTAACCCCAGCCAGCAACTCAGCACCAGGCAGCCGCTCACTCACTTCCTCCCGACCCAGTGGGATGGGGGAGAGAATCGGAAAATAAGTTAAAACTGGTGGGTTGGGATAAGAACAGAAAGGAAGAAACTAACAATGACACTAATGACAACAATAAAGTGACAATAATAATAAAAGGATTGGAATACACAAAACAAGTGATGCACAATGCAATTGCTCACCACTCGCCAAACAATGCCCATTTAGTTCCTGAGCAGTGATATCCCCCAGCCCAATTCCCCCCAGTTTATATACTGGGCATGATGTCACATGGTATGGAATACCCCTTTGGCCAGTTTGGGTCAACTGTCCTGGCTGTGTCCCCTCCCAACGTTCTTCTACCCCTCCAGCCTTCTTGCCGGCTGGGCATGAGAAGCTGAAAAGTCCTTGACTTGGTCTAAACATGACTGAGCAACAACTGAAACCCTCAGGGAGTGATCAACATTCTTCTCATACTAACCCAAAACAGAGCGCTGTACCAGCTACTAGAAAGACAATTAACTCTATCCCAGCCAAAACCAGACACATAATCATGTGGGAAATCTTGTAATTTAGATTATTTTCTCCAGATGTTGTTAGTTGTATCTCACTTAAAAATAGTCTTGCACAGGTTCTTATCCAGAGCAGCTCTGCTGGACTCGTATCACTCTGATGCTATAGCTGATGCTATTGAGCTTCTCTGGCAAGGGAATTCTTCCAGCTGGTTAATTCCTACCAATTGTTAGGTCTTTGTCAACACACGTCACTCCTAATGTCCACTGACAAATTTAACTGTAGAGAAAGCCTGTTCCTTGCTCATGACCAAGTGAGCTGCGACTTCCTCCTTGAGTATGTGGTTGTATTTAATTGTATAAGTTTAGACTTTACATTTTGATGCCTCCTGGAGGAATAGCTTGACTGGGCTCCTGTTTCAGTGCTCAGAAAATTTCCCCTCAATCTTTGTGGACTTGCCAAATAAGCTACTCTCACCTGGTGCAGATAAATGGGGTCTCCCTCTCTCTGCAAGCACCATGTTGTTGCCCAAAGACACGCGGGTGGGTAAGAGTCACATGCCGCTGTTGATGCAACAAGGGTGCAAATCATACAAGCAGTGTTTGTTTTGTGTGTGCCCTGTGTGTGTAGTAGGAGGAATTGGGAGTGCCTGACTCATGTTTTGCCAGCAATCAGAAAATCTCCCCTATATCAGAAATAGGGTAATTTCAGTGAGTTGAAGTCTCATCATGTCTTCTCTACTGATTGCAAAACTAGATTATTCACTGGCTCTGTCCTGGTCTTATTATACGGCTTCGAATCAAGTGCTAGCAAAGGGCTATACTATTCTCCATCCACTATATGACAAAAATAGGTAATTCAGGCCCTGAATTGTGAAGCTGTGGTTATCTTGATAACTGTTCAGTGGAAGCTCCATTCATTACTCTATAATATTGTCATCCTTTCCAGATTTTCCTTCCCCCAAATCTCCTAAATATAAGAGCATCTTTTCTTTCAGTCCCTTTGAAAGACTGATTTATTATCTGCTGCTCTTGTTGAGATTTTTACTTTAATTGCTGTAAGAAATTCACTCCTATGGCTAATATTGTGAAGTATTAGAAGAGATTCATAGGTGTTTAAAGCTAATAGCTACCTGTTAGTCATGTAAATATGATCAACAGTGATCATAGTAACTTACATTTAATTCGAACTTCTGTTAAAAAAGATTAGCTTGTTGCCGAAAAAAAGCAATAAATAAAACTATATGTTATTTTTATTTTCAGTGTGTAACTTTGACTTTCAGTCAGTAACTCTCTTGCTTTGCTCTGATTAGTCATTTAGTATTTTTTTCTTTAGGTCCTTAAACACTTTAATAAGACACCTTCTTTTTGATAAGTGAAAGACTTGGACCTCTCTATGCATCCCCTCACTAAATATTTTTTTTTTAGACTCTTCTTCATGTTTTCCTCAAAGTCCTGTATAAATAGTAGATCTTGTTGTAGTTTAATATCTTTAATATCAATCTTACCAATTCCTTAGTGTGGGAAGAACCTTCAATCTTACTTGCTACTCCTCTACGCACATTTTCTAGGATTTCTTTACATCTTCTTTCTGTGGCTTTATGATGGTTTGAGAAGTGTGTCCACATCCTTTACTTGTCTAGACAGCTGGGTGGAAAGCAGAAGAATCATGCCATAAGGAATTCAGTCATGTACAGTGCTTGAGCAGATTGGGACCCAGAATCTGACTGTGCATGTGAATGTTGCTATAATGTAAATAAAGCTTAGTAAGTCTTACCTGGCTCCCAAGTCTGCAGTCTTGCAAAGAAGTAATATCTTTTTGTCTGGTAATTTTCCACTTGATGAGCCCTTTCTGTATTTCTTAAAAATCTTTTTAATAGGTGAAAAAAAAATTATTATTTCTCAGACATTATTTCTCTAAACAGCCATTTTGCCTTTGTTTCCAATCCCAATCAGGTACTATGTATTGAAGTTATGACTCACTTTTCTTAGTTTTGTTTTTTTCCACTGGTCTTTTTGACGTGAAGGAGAAATTAGAAAAAAAAAAATCTGCTCATTACTATTAAGTTGTTTTTCAACTATATTACAGGCATTTCCCTGGAGTTAAAAGTATTCTGGGAGGCATGTAAAAGTGTTTAAGATTCAGGTGTCTGTCTCTTTCCTTCAAAGACATTAAAAGAAACAGACTGACTAACCAGTAGGTGTAACTTAGTCACAAAATCCTACGTATAGTAATCATAACTCTAGACTATTGTTCCTCTGTCTATTTTCATTAGAGCTACCAACTCCCCTGCACAGCAGGTTTTAGAGGTAAACTATATCTTGTAGAGAATTTCAAAATAAATGTTCTTTTCACTGAAGTGTCAAAGTTGAAGAGTTTATAATGCTACGATGATCCTTAAAAATATAATGTGAAATAATCCAAAAAGATGGTGGGTTTTGAGCACCTATCTCAGTTAAAATTAAGCATCTTATTTGACTTCCCTCCCCTCCTCTGAACAAATTCTGTGAGATTTGACACCAAAGTAGTCTAGGTGAAAATTATATTTCCTAGTGAAACTGTCATGAAAAAATTTACTTTGGCTTTCTAGCACAATAATGTTTCCAAAAGTAATATGCTCTACTAGAATATTTAAGTTTAGTTTTTATACTATTAGCAACCACTTTTCTGTAATCATATGTGCTGTGTACAGAGATGTTCAGGCTCTAAGAAGGGGTTGTGTGTCCCAGAACATACCTGAAAGATGTCACAGAAGGAGTCTGAGTTTTATGGACTCCCAAGCATGAATAGCTCCATAGAAGTATATGACATAATGTATTTCTGACAAGCAATAGAGGATTTTATATGTAATTCAAGAATAATCTTATTTTAAATCAATATTTAAACTCTAGCTACAAAATTCAAAATGAGTGAAATTTTGGTATGTTCTTACAAGTGTGAGTCATGATATTAAATTTCATTTTGCAGATTGGGTAACTGAAACACAAAAGTATCAGATATGTGATTCTAGAAGATGTTGAGTCTACTGAACTCTCTTTAAATCAGGTCTGAGTTAGGCCTTGTCATGATATTGGTGGGCATGCTCAATATTCTTATAAGTTGTTCAAACGTACAGAAAAAAGGTCTGTGCCACAGATAGCGACAGAATTTTTCTGGAGGATGAAACAAAACAACTATCATTTTCTTCCCAGACGGGCTTTCCTGAACTTCATTTTGTTTTGTTGTGTGTATGGGAGATCAAAACAATCAAATGAGCCTTGGCTCTCAAAACATGAAATAGAATCAATGTCATAAAAGATCTTGACAGTCACATCCACAGCCCTAGTTAGCATATGCTTGGTTGAATTTAAGTAGTTAAAAGGCTGGGAAGCACAAGTAAATCCCCATAGCGGTGCCAATTGTGAAACAGCCCTAGTTCAGGAAATATTAGAAAACTGGAATTACAACAGATGTAACTAATGTTGACCTACAACTATTTTGAAGGTATCTAAAGCTTTGACTTTAAAAAGGAGCCAAACATAATTTAACCAGGAAAACACAATGCTGAGTTGCTAATCACTCCACTTACATGATGATGTGCATCTCTGGGGAAACTTTAGGAGTTCTCAATGGGGACTAAAACTGATAATGGGCTATGAAATAGATTATGGGATTCTTAATATATTGTGGGATACTTTGCTTGCAAATTGCCTGATGAAATTTAGTCTGTGTCCTTTACGACTGGCTGTCATATCATGCAGTAGTGGTTAAGTGCCTGCTGTGTAGGAAATAAATTGCTGCCTTTTAATTAAATACATTCCCAGTAAGTAGACAAGGGTCACAACTGGTGATTTTTTTTTAGATCCTGCAACTTAGGAAACTAAGAATGAATGGGACCTCCTGGCTCACTAAATCCAATTCCATAGTTCTGCACACCGTCTGTATCTTAATAGTTATTTTGTAAACCAGTCAAATTCTGTATTAAATCTACTTTTTTGTGCTCAATTTATTCTGTTATAGAAAAAAGTTGGATAGTGAGAACATGATGTACATGCTTTTTGACCATTAGAAATCTCCCAGTCACATAATAAATTTGTTTTGTGTGTAAACCACTGATTTCTCTACCAGCTTAATCTTTTGCTAGAATAACTCTTCATCCTCCATAGCGTTTAACTCATTTGCTGTCTTTATACATGGCAAAAATAATCTCCTTAAAACTCTTTTTTTTGGTGGACTATGAAAGTCAAATTCTTTTAATCTTCTATATTTTTTCATTCTTTCAATCATCTCAGACTTTTATTTAGTCTTTCTGAAAACTGGTGATAACAATACATATCTTGTATTCTAGATGAGATCTTGGTGTCTTCTGTTCCTTTATTGGAAATATTTCTTGATACTCACTAAAATTTTTCTTAAGGTATCAACACATGGCTTGCAGTCATTCTCTAATTCACTCTGTTTTTCTTAAGGTTCTTATCTGCTGTGGTTAGAATTCTAAGAACTTTCCATTTTATTGTAGACAATCTTGATCCAGTCTTGAAGTAAGACTTACTGCGTAACCTTGCATTTCATTCTGTTCAAATGCATCAAATTAAGTTTTACTGCAATTCTCAAGGTCATTCAGTCCTTCTCCGTGCCATTCTGATCCTTATTTAGCAAAAAATATTTACCTACTACTGAATATTGGGAGTATACGCATAGGTGACAATGTCTGTGACAGAGAACTTTAATAGCCTAAGTTGGTGACTGGTGATCTTTCTTTCATACATGTAACCCTGTGGATGGTTTTATTATAAACTCATCCATAAGGCTATTTCAGTATCATAACCAGTGTATTTATCTAGAAAGAATGCAAACATTATATATAGTGAAGCGTATGTATAACCATGTAAGTGGATTTATATGCACATATTCATTGTATATATAGTTGTCTTTCACTTCTTATATTCCCAGCTATAAGCTCCTTCTTGTCATTTTATCGTTTTAGATTACATCTTGGGTAATACACTTCGCAGGTGGCTGTGCCCTTCAGTCTACAGCACATTTTTAAGAGTACATTTTGACTGGTGAACCAGAAGAACACAAAGCCAGCCTTGCCACGTAATAAAATAGTTAATAATGGATTTTAGATGTAAACATACATAGGGATAATAATGCTATGTTGATTGCTATGTTGATTTCTTTGCTGAATATGATTAAGAGAAGATGTTAGCCCTAAGCTATTTAATGTTTTTCTCAATGAATTAGAAAATAAACTTTAATCCTAGTTGGTAAAGAGAACGCCAAAATATATGTAGTAAGGGAACAGGTCAGTGATACAGGCCTGATCTGCTGGTGACCTGGATACAGAAAAACATTATACAGTTGCCAAATGTAGGATCCTTCTTATAGGAACAAATAATTAGATTATATTTTAAGAATGGAGGGATCTTTTATGGAAATAACAAGGTTCAAGTCTGTAGAATGGAAAATACTTATATTACAGTATAATTTCCTATAGCTTACAAGGCATCTGTATGATATCATCCCTGAATACCTGGAGATAAATCAAAAGAAGTTATTAGAAAAGCCTGACAAGAATGGTAAAACGGTGACCTTGAATCTTCATCCCCTCAGAGATGGTCTGCATAATGAATACGAGGGGATATTTCTTACTCTCCACCTTTCTAATGCAGAGCTTTTTGCCAAAGCTGATGGAATAAATCAGAAATTAGTGATTTGTTAAGATCCAACTAGAGAACTGAAAATGGAAGTTCCAGACTCCTGCATGCTGGTATGGACTGAGACAGGATCTACAGTGAGCTTGCTATTACTTGGTCATTAAGACAGCAGAAGATACCAGAACTCAGTCAACTCTATTTAATCTTGAAATAATGCTAATGTATAAAGAAAAAAACTTATTACAAGACTGATTTTAAATATATACATATATACATACTCATTGCATAGTATAGCAGAAAGAAAAGAAACTACGATCCAAAAATAGTATTGGTTTTTATTTAAGGAACAAAAAAACAAAGTATATTTAAGAAAGATATTAGGCATGTGTATGTGCAACAGTATCTTGGCAGGTAAAAGGAAGCTCTCTGTGCTCCCACAAACTCAGATGGAAGGTGACTGAACCATGAGGTTTCTTCCCCCCAAAACAGGGGGAAGAGACTGATCATTTCAAGAATGTGGAAAAGCAAGCTGGAAAGTGGCACTGAGCCAGAGACTATAAAGGAAATCCTTGTAGCTAATCAGCTGAACATGTGCTTAAGGCCAAAAAGGCAAAGAAAATCTGTGGATGTTCAAAGTCTTACAGAGAAAAAAAATTTGATAAATTTTTGGTAGGGAAGGAAAAACATGCATCTTGCTAATCATAGTAGAGAGGGAGTGAAGGCTCAGATTTTTCCTTTTTCTTTAGATCTTTATGGCTACTCCATTCAAAATAAAAGATTCAATTTAGATTTCATAAATAACCTCTCACTGACTAGTCAAGTGCTTGATATATCTGAAAATAATTCACTTATCTGAAGTCTAGTATGAACTTTGTACCACAATATCAGATTGCTCTTTACAGAAAATTTTATACTGTGTGCTGTCTGGGCCTCTTTCAGGACTCACATTTTGTAGTCATTTACATTTGTGAAAAGCAGCACACTAGAACATTGGTTCATTTTGCATCCATATCACAATCATAATTTGTATGGATGACTACTTAGGATTCAAGGCAAGTAAGAACTGGGACATGCACAAGCCTTTTTGTCCTGCTCATCTGAATAAGTTTATTCCCTCAAGGCTACAGAAATGTTCAAGAAGCTAAGTGCTCACTCAGAACAGAAGTTCTGTAGGCTGTGTGGGGGCAGAAACTACCAAGGAATGTTTCGTATCAAATTTACACCCAACGGAGTGGGGATGAGTAATTGTTAGGTGAGAAGTTGCTATAACTTTGTGTTAGCAGTTCTGAGTTCAGCTACAAGATATTATCTAAGCCTCGATGGAGAGCTGACTAGGTGACTCAGAAAATTAGTAATGGCTTATACAATCATTTCTAGGTCAACAGTTTGTATATATTGAACTTCATTGTTGCAAATCTTCACTAGCTTCTGTGGTCCCTGAATTAATTTTTATTCTGTATTTGTTTTAGTCAACAGATCACTTAAAATAACTGCCACGGCAGGCCTTATTTGGCACAGCTGCTCATTACTGCAGCAGAAACGAAGACCTGGATGGGCATGGAGGATATAACTGCTCTATCAGCCCTAGAAGTAGCTCTTTCAAAGCAGAAATAAGATGCGTGCAGTGTAATATGAAAAGGTAGAACTGAGAAGTTTAAAACCAGCTGAGACAACTGAACTGTCTAGTCTGATACTCCCTATAAGAAACTGAAATTTGCCAAGTTTTCGCTGAACTGACCCTGGTTATCTTGTATAAGTGACAGCCAGAAAGACTTTTAGAACCAGAATCACCCTTGTAAGATGCTGTCGTGGTTTAACCCCAGCCAGCAACACAGCACCACGCAGCCGCTCACTCGCTCCCCCCCCACCCAGTGGG
>JAVKLA010000040.1:1336663-1379756 GCA_034782735.1 Sagittarius serpentarius | reverse complement strand
TCAACATGATCCAGCAATGAACATTTGCGGCTCAGAAAGCCAACTGTATCCTGGGTTGCATCAAAAGAAGTGTGGTCTGCAGGGCGAGGGAGCTGATTCTCCCCCTCTACTCTGCTCTCATGAGACCCCACCTGGAGCACTGCATTCGGCTCTGGGGCCCTCAACATAAGAAGGACAGGGACCTGTTTGTGCGAGTCCAGAGGAGGGCCGCAAAGATAATGACAGGGCTGGAGCACCTTTCCCGTGAAGACAGGCTAAGAGAGTTGGGGTTGTTCAGCTTGGAGAAGAAAAGGCTCTGGGCAGACCAGTAATCCCAAATTATACACAGCAAGGGTTATGGGTGAACCTGTAACAGAGCACTGGGAACTCGGGAGTAGCTAGACGTCAGTTTAGTATCAGCCATATAATACTGCAGTGTATTGAAGGAAGAAGCATTACCCTTTCCACCTACGTGAATATTTTACTCTTCTTTTGTAACTGCTCTATAGAGATATTTACATAGTTGCACACTCTATCTTTCTGTGTCTGGAAATACATTAGTGATGAGTGATCTGTTTGAAAAAGATCAAATGTTTTTCTAAACACTTTATCTCAAACAGTTGATCATAAATGCTTTTGGATTTGGTTTCATTTGAGATGTGGTGATCCCATTGGCTTATAGGAGATATTTATTAGAGGAACCTGTTTCCTCTCTGTGGTGTGGGTTTGAAGGTTTATGAAGGGAGATATTAGGGATGTGCAAATTGATTTGGAGGAAGTGGAAGAAGCAGTTGTTGGGTTGATGCGCTGCAGATAATTGCACTTTTCTCATTGTCTATGTAGATACTTAATTACATACAAGGAAGAATGCAAAGGTTTCATTTCTCATCCAGTTTTTCAGCTTCTGCTAGGACATGAGGTCCAATCAGTACCTTTTATGAGGGTATGGATAGGCATTCATTAAAACGAACACTTAAGAATAAATGTAGCCTGGACTCTGATCCAAAGCCTTGTAAAATAAATTTCAGTTTTTACATTGAGTTCAGTGGACCTTGGATTAGGCTTCAAGGTACTGAAGGTTTAGGAAATGTCATATACACTATACATCTTAATGAAGCTGTAATTCTCTTTCTGGGCTTCCAAGTTCTCCTCCTGTCTTGGAAATGTGTGCTGATATAACCTCAACTGTATAGCCCCTAGTCATCATTGCTGGGACTTACACAAGGGGTTGCCCTACACTCCCCTCACAGTGTGTTGGGATAGTGAGAGGTCAAATTTTATTATTATTATTATAGACTTCCTAGAATTTATTATTATGGACTGTCCATACCACTCTATTATAGACTGTATCAAGCCTCAAATGAACTGAGGAAGTCACTTTATCTGTCACTTTATTAATTTTATTTTAAAGATAATAAACACATCTCTTGTCAACTTGTTTATAGGACTTAACCCACCTTAAAATGAGAACATGTTAACCTAATGCCGTTAAAATCAAATTAGAAATTACTAATGTCAAGTCTTTAATCAGCTTCAGATATTTGACTTACATATTCAAATCTATTTCTATTTCATATCAACCATATATATTTGAAATAACATACCTGTTGTCTATTTTTCTCCCTCTGTGATAATTTCTGAAAAATGGTATAATATGTATTGCCTGCACTGAATCTGTGTAAAAAATATGCTGAAAAAAAAGAGCAAACAAGTGTGCTTATCCCTTTAGAAAAGTGAAGATGATCACTGTTGGCCTGTCATTTCTCTTTTCAGTATGTACTACTTTCAGCAGAGTCCAGGGGAAGAGACTGTGGGGAACTCCAGCCCTCAGCCGTGTTTGGTCCTGATGCAGGGCCCACGCCACCCACTGTCCACTGGATGATCTCCTGCCTCCCCAGAGCCCCTTCTCTGGCTCAGAGGCAGGAGGCTGCCCTGGGAGGCGTCCAGCTCTGTTCCCACCGGCTCCCACCACATCCCTGGAATGAGCTGATGCTCTTCTGGCAGTACATCCCTGCTACTCCTCTGTGATAACTTTACCAGAAGTGAAACAGAATGGAAAGGTACCTGAGATTTCTGAGCAAAAGAGTGCTACTTATTTTAACAGAGTTCTATAAATATTTTATCCGATCTGGGTTCTCTATTATGTTGTGAATCCTGAGAAGGAAGTTCCTACAGAGGTGAGTTTATTAGGAGCAAGAACTACACCCCTCTAAACTGAGGACATACAGACCAAAAAATTTTTTTCCACTACTCTCATTTCTAAGTAATAAAGAAGTATGGGCAATTTTTTCTTTCATTTGGACTTCTCTGTATTTGGAGTGTTTTTGATTCCCAGTAACCAGTTTTGAAACTGACTTATTCTGCATCATTTTCTATGCAGATTTTACTTAGCTCTGCCAGACTGTATCAGATTAGGGAACACAAATTTTATGGGGTGCCAGCCTAGGGGATGGCAGAAGCAGAAGAGCTCTTGTGTAATTAAACTCTGCCTAAATCTGAGGAAGTGACTTATGAGATCTGCACCAAAGCATTTGTTAGGAAAGTCTTTAGACACCTGGAGGACTTATCCTACCTAATTTCAGGCAATAAAGAACAAGTATGGATTTTAGTTTCTTAATATCTCATTAAAGTGGAGATGAGCTCTCCCAGAGAGTCAGTCAGCTTGCTGAAGATCTGAACTGCTTTTCAGAAGTGACTGACTACTGCTGTTTGCTCACAGAGCAAGCCTAGGGTGGCTAGGCTCCTGGTTAAGCTCCTTAGGTTGTATAGGGATGAATTTGGTTTTACGTGTGCTATGACTTTGTAAGTGAAGAATGCAGTCATCCTGTCAGAGCTGGATGTCACTGTGCTAAGGCAGTCTTGGAGCAGGTCTCAGGCTTATCCGTATGCAGGCTTCTCCTGACAGGTGTGGCTGGTTTTGGCACATGCATGTTACACATAGCACAGCACCTAGATCCAGGCTGTGAATCCAGAGGTGTTTAATTTTGCCTATCATTAGGAACCCAAAGCAAGGAAAAAGACCAGATTTCAAATAGTCTCTTCTCAGCATTTCTCACTGCTTCCTACCCTGCTCAATAAGGTGGCTATTGTGAATTTCACTTCAATGCTCAAAAATACCATCTTTATTTAGGTAAATACATAAGCATGTGATCTACTGTTTGTAGATACCTAAATAAGCTTTGTAAATTCTAAGAGTTTGGAAGCTGGAAGTTAGGATATCCACATTAAACTCTTCCTCAACCTGGGATGAAGTCACCTTGTGTGAGAGACTGAAAGACTGAATGTCTCAAACTTTGTGGTGGGGCAACCTCTGCCTGACGCTTTGATCTGCTGAGCGTGGCAGCTCACCATTAAAGAAGGGTTATGCCTGCAGGGAGGGAGAAGTTCCTCCCCAAACGACCCCCAAACCCACAGACCCATTTCCCGAAGGTTCTGGAAGCACAAACCGCGCATGACCCCTGATTAGCCTAATGAGTCCGAGTGCCCGCCCGAAGGAGGGGAAAGAGATTATAAAAGGGCACAGATTGAAGGCTCGGGTGGTGCGAGCACCCCTCCGGGAAGGGATAGACCTCTAGGCTGGCTGGGCCAACGCAGGACCCGGGACTGGTGAAATCTCTTTCCCTCTCTCCCCCTCTTTCCTTCTTTTCTTTCCATAATCCCTACACCTCATCCCTTTAGACATAAAACCGCTGCCCACGTCTGGGCCAAGGAGTGGATCCAGCCTCACCCGGGCTTCTCCCAGTAAGGAGCCTAGAACATGAAGGGGTCCACTCTGAACCCCCTTGCTCAGCGGGACAGGTCTCTTCATGGTCTGCCCTCAATCGACCCCCAAATCAGCAAGGCTTACAGGGTAGGTTTGGTGACCACACCTTATCGTGCCAATTCTTGTGAGAAACCACACCAGCTAATGTTACACTCTTAATTTCAGGTTGTTTCTGTCAAGAATGAAATGTTCAACTGATTGTTTGGTGTCGCTTCACCTTAATTTAGCCCAAAGGGAATTTCGAACTTTCCACAACCCCTCCCTGGTCTGTCCAGCATGGGTTGTGACACCTTGCAACATCAGAGAAAGGTTGTAAAAGAGCATGGCCCTGAACCAGTGTGTCTCTTATATACCCATTAGATCATATTTTATCTTACATTCCACAATAGACTTTTAGCAAAGTAAAGGACCTGTGCCTCAGGTGCATCTGGACTGCACTTCTTGTTTAGAGAATGGAAATAGCTGCTATAATCATCCCCAAACTTTATTTCTGATGATGCCTTGAAGAACTAAATGGTTATTTGCAAATCTGTGTGAATGTCCACAATAATAAAAAACACAAACAAAACCCTCCAAAACCACCACAAAAACAAAACCCAGAAAATTGGTTCTCAGAATTGTCTTTGGTTTAGGACAAATAACAGCTCCTTTTCTAAAGACAAAGTCTTATCTTTTCTGTTTTTCACTCACACAGTTTGTTCAGCTTATTTAACTAGGAAGAAATTATTAGAAGGCAAACAGAGAATTCATTCAGTTCAGGAGGCTTATCCATGCCTTACTGAACTATGAACTTACTGAGCTATACTGAAACGTGCAGTACTATAAATGCCCTCATTGTAAGTTGGGCATAAATATTGTCTATAAATACTGGCTCTTGAATAATACACTTTCTTAAAAAGGTTCAAAGATGTACTGTATTTAAAACTGTAGTAATACCAATGTCGCTTGAGTTACAAACATCTGTTCAGAACATTTCTTTAGTCAGCACTGCTTTTTTTACAAGCAAAAACTGAAGAAAACATCAAGCTATAACCATTACATCAGTTAAAGACTTTTCACACCTCTGTAAGGTACAAGTTTATACAAGCTTTCACAAATCAATAAACTTTAAATGAAAGCCTGCCACCATTTTGTGCACAGAAGCATTGCCAAAATTTGCTCACTGACAGGTAAAAAGAAAATAAATGTCCCTGGCTAAGAATGGGTCTTTTAATTGTGTGTGTAAACTAAGTATTTTTTTCAATCTCTTCTTGGCTAGATTCCATCTCGCTAAGAAAGTAATATCATGGGTAATGCTATCAGAAAGCTGGTGATAGAAGACATCAAAAGTTTTGGTATCAGCAGAGAAAAGTTCATTCCAAAACATCCCTGGAGAAAAGTCTTATGAAGCCTATGGAATTTAACCCTTTACAGTGAACATGTAAGGTTAGCTACTGTCTTGCTTTGATTTGTCTGGCAGAACTATGGGGTAATTTTGGAGGACCCTGCAACAGCACTTCTGTAAGGATAGAGACATGTATGGGTCATGGCATGAGGTTATTTGCAATAGGGATCAAAGGAATAAAAGGAATCTTATTTGTGTTAAGTAACATTCACATTCCTGGTACGGTAGTGTGCCTTTTTCAGAAACGGCAGGTGGATTGAGAGGGTTGATGATATATATGAAACAGCATTAAAAGGGACTTGTGTGTACCCACTGTATTTACATTGATAATTCCTTCTTTGGTGTCATTCTCGGGAACTACCACCATAACATCTAAACACATATTATGGATGCTTTTTGCTTCTTTGTATGTCTTGAATATGTTTCCTATATATACTTTGCTTTCTTTGGGTAATAAAATTCAATAAAGTTTTCTCATTTTATCTCTAAATTACATCAGAGGAAAGATCTAGGAGAGATATGTTCTACCTTTCTTGCCGTGTTCAGGAGTTTGGCTAGGTCAACTAAAGTTTAAATGAGAAGCTAAACTACTTATAAATATGTTTCTGAGGCATTTGTGATTAATTTCTTACTACTTTTTGATGTGATGCTCGTCTGTGATTTTTAATTTTTTTTTTTTATTGTTATGAAGCTAACAAGGGCCATCATTCATCTTGGGGATAAATGCCATCTTTTTATATCATAAAGGAACTTTCTAAATTTATGTTCTGACACCATATACAGTAAAGCCAAGTTTAGCCATACTGTGTGCTTAAATGAATTGCCCTTTCAAAGCAAAAAAAGGATTGACTGAACCCTGGTATTCACCTGGAATGGCCTGAGGCTCATTTCACCACAGAGTTTGTGCAATCACAACAGGCCTGTGCCAGTCCTCAAAACCAAATCTTATTCCTTTTTTATGCCAGTGCAGTTCTGTTATTGTAGATGTTAAAATTCAAAGGGGAAAGCATGATAAAATTTAGCTTTGTCTTGACTAGAGTGTTGGTATAATGTTCTTTGTGAACCAAAAGGAAGCTTGCTTAGGTTAAATAAGAGTGTTTACTCTTACATGCCAACAGATGAGTATCTGGGAAAGACAATGGTAAGGGTCAATGAACAGAGTTACTGTTCAGTCAGAGTACACGACGTGCTGTAGATTTATACAAGTGCCACCCTGTTCCTTCACAACTATCAGATCAAGACAGGTGCCACAGTCATTCTAAGACACCAAATATAGATGACACCTATTCCCTAAAGTCTTTCATTACTTCTTTTGAAGATTCACTGCAGAGCATATGTGATATAAGGTTACTTGTAATGACTGCTTATCTTTTTTGTAACATCTTTTTGTTTTGTTTTGTTTTTGTAACATCATTTTTTGTAACATTTTTACTTTTTTTGTAGCATCTTCAAGTTGTTTTACTAGATCTCAGATTTCAAAATGGAGCTACATGCTACTCTGAAGTTATAACTAAGAACAAGATATTTGATTCCTGCAGTGGTTTGTTCTTGTTTGGTTGGTTTTTTTCTTGTTTGTGCCTTCTAAAAGATTTCTCTGGTATTCAGCTGAACTTTTCTTTTATTCATTTATGAAAGGCAGGGATTTTGTTAACACTTTGATACTTACTTTACAAATCTAATGACCTTATGTGGTGTTTCTAACATCTTCAGTGGTTAAGTGGAGAAGAATACTGACTTCTCAGCAGTAAAATAAATCCTCTAGTTTATACAACACATTTTGTGTACAGAGTGTTTATGAAAAAGTTCATAGAGGGGGTCAAATTCAAGGATACAATTCCAGGAATGGACACCAAGTTTCTTTGTACTATTTCTTCATAATTTAGCTCTCTGGAAGTATTGCAGACAGAAAATGAGGGGTGAGTCGAGCACTGTTCTGCATTACTGCCATTTCTCTCCATTTTTATGTTGCTTTTGGTGTATATATATTATTATGAGAGACTATGCGGGAAGATATATCCATTAAGACAGCATTTTTAAGGGAGCTGATGAAAATACATAGGTGTTTTGTTTATAATTGTAAATATGTAGGTCAGTAACACAAGGAGAACATATTTTTGGGTTTGATCCATGCACGTTAGTCAAATGATAGTTCATACTTACATCATTATTTGAAAAGCAACATTAAAATCCACTGTAAGGAGGGTTTTTTTTTTAATTATTTAGGATTACATCAAGTAAATTAAATTTCTCATCTCTATATTCAGTATGTTAGCAAGCTGCCCTGCTTTGACCCAGAAGTTCACACTGTGGTAACTGAATTGATATGGTTCCTGTCATATGTGATGCATTGCCATTTCTTTACATAAACAGGGCCTGAGAATTTTATTAAAAGGACAGATGAAAACAGTGAGAACTAGATTTCTGATCTGTTCCAAAGCTTTTTTCAATAAATCTAAAAAAAAATTAACATCTTCTATTTTTACCAGTCATAATGTTCCTTCTGGTTGTTTTAGGATAATCAATTTTGGCAATGTGCCTGCAGGAATCTTTTGGCTGTGTATCTTAACATCTTCTAGGAATAGGAATGAAAGTTTTGAAGTTTCTACAGAGGTAAAAAGGATAATCTTTTAACATAATTTCTGAAAGACGCACCTCAAGAAAACCTATATCCAGCTTGCTGAAGAAACATTAACTTCCACATAAACACAGGTTATTAAACTAAGTAGTGCATTATTCTCATGTCGATAATGCTGATAATGGAAATTAGTTTTAACCAGGGTGGCTACTAAGTTAACTGCACAAGTGGAATTTATTTTCTTCTTCTATAAATTCAAAGCTCTTTGTTTAAGGACTACTTGTTTAATTTTATGCTTACCTATTATCAGTTTAGTTTTCAAATGCTGTCTTTATTCAGAGCTAGAAATACCAAACATACTGTCAGAATTGATCATTCTCTGACCCAGAACTCAAAGTGATTGTCTGACTGCAGACATGAACTAGAGTAGGTCACTGTTCACAACAACTGAGGGAGAGATGGAAACAAACAGAAAACCCAACACAGCCCTTGACCTTCTTTTCCAAGGGGCTTTGGTATTCAAATGGTAAAATTTGCTTTAAAGCATACTTTTCCAGATTTGGGGATTTTTTTAGTAAAATCTGGAGTCCTATTCAGAATACTTGATGAATCAAGTTTAGATGAACTTTCATATACTTTTTTCACTCGTGAATGTTTTTTTAATCCAAACAGGGCTTTGTATTTTCAAGCATTATTTAATAGGTATGTTTCACACGTGGTATTCATCTCCTACCAAAAAAGAGATCTCATCAGTTGAAATTTTTTTTTCAGTACAATAACAGTTATTTTATTAATCAGAAAGTGTTTGTTTTATGCCTTTGTGCCTCTCAACCAAACTGTTTATTTTTCTCCCCAGCTAACCTTATTTTCATAGTGAATCAAATCTCCTATTTCAAGTACTGATGGTGAAATATTTTTCCTAGAAGCAGAACGATTACTCCTTTAATACTAGAATAACCTTCCTTGAAAGAGCAACACTAAGATCAAAGGTTTCTAAAATATTTGTCCTCTCTTTTTTTCTGTGCTTTTTTCCTACCCCATCTGATAAAGACTCTTCAGGTGACATTTGTACTGTAACTTTACCATTGAAGGAAAAACTGTAAAAACATTTTCAAAACTCTCAAAAGATTTTTTTTAATAGATTTTTATAGAATAAGTCCTTGTACAGAATACCTGATGGTTATTTGTGATTTGATGAATATATTGCCATAATTCATTTGCTGCTAGTAAGAAATTCACATATCCCAAATATCTGCAGATATATTGCTTATTCTTTACTATAACATCACAGTAGTAGTGCATGATATTGTGTAGTCCCTTACTGTAAGTTTATGTAATGTATGTAAGTACATACTTGTGTAGTTAAAAAAATAAAAGTCCAACAGAGTGTTCTTATGATCTTGCTGTTACTTACCATTTATCACATACAGACAGAATGAAAAACATAACTTTGAAAAATTTGTAGGTTCTTAATTCAGTTAATGAAATAGGATATTTCCTGTTTTTTTCCTTCTTGCTGAAGCTCAAGTTTACAAAATGGACACTACTTCCCTGTAGTGTTACAATTGGCTGCAGATCCAGAATAACAAGTTATCTTTTTTTGTAGTCCTTGCTATAAGAAGTGCATGTAAAGCTTTCACTATTTAAATGTTGCTGTAGCTATTTCTTCATCAGCAATTGGTGAGTGTAAGATACTCATTAAAGTAAAATTTTTGTTGTTCATCCTCGAGTGCTGCCAATTGAATTCATGTTGTATAGAGCTATAATCAACACTGCTCAGTCACTGGTGTGACTTTCCTCTTCATAATTTGCTAAAGTACATGGTTGATGTTCCAGGATGATTACCAGTTCCCAGAAAGCTATTTTGCCACTATTTACGATAACTAATGAAAGCCACATGTGTAGACCTACCTATTTTTACTGAACTCCAAATGACTGTGCAGTACAATTTTTGAAATACATGACATACACTCTGGAGACCGACATGATTATAAGTAAAATTATTCATATACATGCAGCATTTACTTATCTTTCACCTTTTGGAGTCTCCTATCATCTTTTCTTTTTGAAATGATACCCTGAGAGATATTCCTAGGATAAAAATATAAAAAAGATTATGAAAGGCAGTACATTTAGTTGTAGGCAAATGTCATTATAATGAAGACTTCTCCTGACAAAATCATTGCTTTTAATCAAGATTCTCTCAGGCTTGAATATGATTCTGCTTGTCCCAGAAAGGAAATGCCTTTAAGTTTGTTTTATTTCAGACTGGTCTTTTCTAAGAGCACTCTGAGGCCAGCTCAGGTCTCAATCCATTCATTGGAAGGACACTGGATTTTTCAAAACATCGGATGTGCAGCGGGGCTGTCTGAAACGTAGGTGCTCTGTGATGAACATCCCAATAGTTTCCACTGAGGCTTCCCAGTACTGGAAAGAATTCAAAATTCATGTTAGATTAAACACAAAAATGATGTCTCATTTCAAACTTATCTGAATTTTGTGACAACTGTTCTTTGGAATAATGAGCAAGTATCTTAATTTTAATTGATTTTCTTCTTTTTTTGAAATCTACGGAAATAACAAAATGGAGCTAAAGTCAGAACACATATATCCTGACTAGTGCTTAAAGAAATTAGGCAAGAACTCACATTAAAGGCAAAAGTCACTTGTGCTCTCTTGAAACTTCAAGCTTCTATCTCTGTTTTATCCATATCTGAATATTTTTGAACAACCCTGAGTTAAATTAAAAGAAAAAAATAGCAAAATTATCTTTCTGCAGGTAGTTTGTATTAGCAGTCTAATAAATAAGAGCCGAACAATGAATCAGAAAACAATGGTACGGTGAAGGAATAATATGGGAGTTTACTGTCTTATAAAATAGTACTAGCTAACCCTTATGACATCTGGGGCACAGAAAGAGGTTGATTTGATCACTCAAAAATATATGTTTTCTGTGGATAAACTAGCCCCTGTTTGTCTTGTGGTCTTCTGTATAGATTATTTCCTTTTTTTTTCTGACCAGGATGGTGTTGTTTTATATTTATTCTGCACAGATAAGGAAGAGTTTTTGCACTTCAAAGAACAGAGAAATGAGTCATTTATTCACTTGTGTTTAGGAAGTATTTTGAATTTGAAATGATTACGCTTTTAAAGTATATAAACAAGGGTAGAAGGGGAAAGAGCAGGAGGACTGATTCAAATGAAGCAGAAACATAAGGTCCTTGTTTGAAGGCTTGAATGAATCCTTCCTTGGCTAAGAGCCATTTTAACAAAGATCAAGATTAAAACCGAGCAGGGTAAGTAGCATTGCAACTTCTGCTCCAGCAAGAGTGTTTTTGAAAGGCATGTATCTACCTGATTTTCTGAAGAATCTTAATGGCTTGAGTAGAAAGTAAATACGATAGCATGTAGTGAAGAGGGTTATATAATTTTACCTCTATCTGGAAAAGAGGTCCCAAATCTCTTTCAAATCCTAGAACAGTCTGAGAAGTTAGTAAGAGCTTTGGATATATATACACACATATACATGTATGTATGTATTTATACATACAAACACAATACCATTTTTTTCAGTTATTGGATTTAAAGTTTTAGTGTAATTAATATATACAGAAAATGTGCTGTCATTGACATTTGCTGCAGAGTCATATACTCAGGCATCAGTGTTATGGTGATGTGTAATATGAGGTACCTCTTTAATTCATGACTTACTTGGTAGGTTCCTCCTAGGGACAAAGTTATTACAAAGAAATTTGTTATAAACACTGATAATACCAGTTAAAATTAAGTAGTTAAATAGCATACCCAGTGAAATAATGGTATAGTAATATTCAGAAGAAATTTTCTGTCTTATACAGAACTGCTGCGATGGAAAATTTCTCTGGGGACTGGAAGCCTGAGGACAAGTCATGCATAAACTAAAGCAGCTTATGGGTAGCAAAAAGAATTTCTGGGACTTAGGACACAGTGCAATAGTAATGGCAAATTACAACATTTCCTGACCTGAGTCAGCTGCACCACACAACATATGAGAGCAGTTCTCCCTATTTCCTCCTCACATATATCCTGTCTGTTTTCTTATGGAGAGAAATATACAGTGACAAGGAGGGGAATAATTAACATCTTTCAGGGGCTTGCTATCTAATTTAGTATTCAGGAATATTTGCTGATAGATAAAGGCAATGAATCTTTCCTCCCACATCAGTTAGTTTACCAAACACCTTTCTTCCCATAGTCCATTGTATCTATTGCATCACTGTATTTACCTAGCCAGTGGGTAAATCTTCATACCTCATTTTAAGTTGGTGAGTGAGATGCTGCTTAAGGATTAAATCACCACTTGGCCAGGTAGAGAATTTAGGGGCTATGCCTTTCATCTAGACACCTTGGTTGAAGTGTCTGTGGATCAGAGAGGCACAGGGAGTAGTTATGGCTCTAAGACCAGCTGCGAAAGACAATGCAGGAGTGCTTTGGTGGCATGATTTATTAATTTTTTTTCCCTTGAGTATATTATACTATAACCTATATATAAAGCTTATAGATGTCGTATACAATAATACAGCTTCAGGATGCCCCCTCTGAGTGATCTCTCATTCTGATCATCACTACCTGCAGAAGAGAAGGTGCGAGAAAGCCATACTTTGATATAGTATCTTCTATCCCCAGAAGGAGGGATTACTGTGTGAGGAAGCCACTCCGCTTGGGGACTACAACACGGCTCATTTAGAGCCGTTCACAGCTGAGTAGTACGTGGGTGCAGTTCTCGCTTTGCGGTCATTATCTAAAATTCAATGACAAACAGTAAGAAGCAAAGCCAGAAAAAATATGCTGAGGTCATATCAGCCAGTTTACCCAAGTAGTCACTCTGACCTTTTTCAGATGAAGTTCTAGGCCCCTTTTGGTTCAAAACCCTTTTTTATTTGGTAAGAAAAGGAGGAGGGAACAGTTATACCCTAGCTTAGGTGGGTTCAGTACCATTTCTGGGAACTGCGATGCATATATTAAGACTATGCTACATACATTACAGTGAAGCAGGCAACATTTGAGAGTTGAAAAAATACACATGTACATGTATTTAAGTGTATTAAGAAATGGTAAAATATTTTTGAATTGTGATTATTTTAGGAAAATTTTAGAGAGGATGTCAGTTTCCTCAGGAAGAACAAAGTTTAGGCAGGCCATGAGTGGAACTTGTGTGGGTTACCGTTGTTAGTGTCAGGAAGATGTTAAGACATTAAAATATTTTTAAACCTGTATTTCAACCCTTGATATTTTATTGTATGTTAAATGGAATTTGGTTGTTATTTAAGCCTTGTCCCAGGTGACATGATACCACGTCAGGTTAGAGATAGGCAGGAGCCAAAATGAAGGCAGAAATTGCAGAAGAGTCAGGAAGTGGGTTTATGTATTACTCATGGGGAATGGATGACATCATCATTGCTAATCAGTGAAGATATTTTTGCCAGTTACTTAAAATATTAATATCTCCTGAATAAGATGTTTCCTATGTGATATGAATCCACAGCTACCCTTCACAGAGTGTCAATGTCTGAAGAGGTGCCAGGCTAATGCAGAATGCCAAGTGCCATCTCTCAAAGCAAATTCAAATATAGGATCCCTTCTTACAGTTCGCTAGAATAGCAGTCACTAGAGACTGTATCTGGAAGAAGGGGCTTTTATTATAATTTTTTATTAAGAAATCTCATGGGAGCTGTTTATTTGCTTCCCCTCAGAGCCACCCAGCTGTTCCTTTCATTTGTGGTCTTAGGGCTAATTACATAATGTCCCTAATTTATACTCACTGGTAAATCAGATCAGAGCATTACCTGGAGGGCAAGCTCTAATTAGAAGAATTTCAGAACAAATTGTCTAAAGAGCTTGTTTAGTGTGATTAAATGCAAGTGATGGGCCTCTCTCTCCCTGCCCCCTCACCCCCCCCCAGTTTTTAAAAACATGAATATTTACCTTACACAAAAGCCTTGCAGATTAAAAAAAGAATCCCAGAAATGACAATTTTAATTAAAGGGATATAAAACAAATGGCAGTGCTACCCAAGAGAGCAAACTGAATTCCCTGTTTGTGGATATATGCAGGTGAATGCTGTATTCTCTTACTACAGTTTTGATATCTTAGAAATAACAAAGTGGACAGTAAATGGCTTACATCATGGATGAATGGAAAAGAGACACCTGTGAATTCCTGATCATATTGTGTCAGCTGCATGTTGTCTAAGAACAGAGAAAAACAAAGAAAAATCTTCAGTCATTTGTCCTATATAACCTTGAAAATACATGATTTCATCTTTATAATGGCACATACTGGTTAAGACACGTTATCAAAGACCCTGTTGAGCAGCAGAAAGGATGAAGAAGAAATGACCCTCGGTGCTTTGGCTGGGGAAGGTTGAAAACTCCTCAGTTGGTATCACCAAGAGTTAAATAACCTGGAAGTGGGACGATCCCTGTCTTGTTCAAACTGTCTCAAATAGCTGTCTGAAGTTCCTAAGAACAATGGGTAGCAAAGAAAAGTGTGAAGTCGAACAAAAGAGATGTGACTCTTCTGTTCTGCTGGTGGTGCAGATTCTGGTTGGAGACTTTGGAATCAGATTCATCCACCAAGGTGCACCAACAGAGGAAAAGAAGTGACTGGAGATTTAGGAAATGAATACTGACATTTTAATACTCTATCTTGTATTGTGCTTATGGAAATGGAAATTATCTGTTTTACAAGAGAATGAAGAGAGTGATATATTACCATGTTCTTCCCTATTCCTGATCCCTTTGAATTGCTACTGTACTGTGTGAATTTGAGGTTGTCTGACATTCTATAATTAAATTTCTTGTCCTGGGTTGACCTTGAATATGTTGACTCCATTATTCCACAGCAGCTAATGTAAAGTAATGTCATGTCAGCCTTCTTCCTGAAGGGATATCCCACTTGTGTGAAAAGACATCACGTAAACTTTTTTCCCTGAAGAAGATACCTTGAACTCCTTTTTTTACCACCTTCTTGTACAAAAAGAGCAAAAATTTGGAATCAGTACTACGAAGGTCGTTTTAATATGAGCCCACTTCTTGGGCACATTACGGTAATGTAGTAATTATCAGCTGAAATAACATCTCCCCTTCCCTGCCTCTTGATTAGAGACAAAAAGAAACAAATCACGTGAGCAGCGTATGAAGCCTGCTGAATGGGTTTTGAGGCACTTTGATTTGCTCTCAGACTGATCTTTACAGCATTTAGCAACAAGTACCTTTCTAGTCTCCCTAGCTAAACAGCTCTGTTGAGAAAATATTAACCAGGTGACAGTGGTATATAGATTCCTAAAGGAAAATTCCCCATTACAGAACAGCAAATGCCGCTAGAAGTAGGTGACTGCCAAGATTTCTGTAATAAAAGCAGTAGTTCATAACACAGGCAAAGTGAAATAAAGAAAAACAAAATCCTCATGGGCTACAAGTTAGTATATGGTGCCAATCTCCCAGAAGGCTTAAAAAAAATCTCAGAAGGAGAAGAATACTTTAAACTTTTTTTGTTCTTTTTTAGAAGAAAAACACTGTTTGTGCTTTTCTTTTTATAAGATAAGTTCATTTATCCAGGTCTTTGGCTATAGCATTGGTAGACATATCCTGACTAATATTATTTTAACTGGTGAAGTTTGTTCCCAAGAACTCCTGTGCATATATATAGGCACTAAGAAATGTCCCAAAAACTTTCATCTTGTACTTTGAAAGAGCTGAAATTTAATAAGGTGCAATCTGCTGTTATCCTTAATAATAAGTATCCTTGAAAACCTCTATCCATATCCCAACTCTGTTTACTACAAATACAGTTCCATGCAGTTTTAGGATGCACGGGCCCATCTCCTGCATGGAAGAACCATATATAGAAGCTGTCTTAGGTGTGTAGTGTACAGCAAGAAGCAGTTACTTACTATAACTTCTGCTTTTTTCATGCTTCCTTCATAGTGTGCTCCCTTTATGACTGGCCAGCTCTGCAGTTTTTAAACATAGTTTGTGTCTGAGGGATTATGATCTACCTTGACACAGGGAACAATGATTATATCGTAGGGGGAACTTGGAGGGAGTAGAAGATAAGAGGAAGAAATCTCTCCTCAAATTTTATACTTACTTTTAATTGTTTTCAGAGTTCAGTGAAGGAGTAGCCAGCATCTGATGGAACTCAGTTTGCTATCAGATCATAGTGTTGCTACTAGTGAGCCTTTTCTGCCATGTCTGAAATATCTGCTTAGAAAACTCATAGAATCATAGAATGGCTTGCGTTGTAAGGGACATTAAAGATCATCTAGTCCAACCCCCCTGCCGTGGGCAGGGTTGCCACCCACTAGATCAGGCTGTAATTTGGAGTGCTATGAAAATAAAATCGTTGTAATTGTTGACAGACTCATTCAACTTGTCTCAGTTATATGATGACTGGAAGTAATGTGAAGAAAGGTGGTGATAAAATGTCACACTGCATGATACTGGTGTAGGAGTGGGGACAGAGGTGACAACAGCCCCTAAGAAAAGATTTATCTCCTTACTTCCATCTTGCAGAAGCAGTGGTGGTGCTTCCAGCAGCTCTGTGCCAGAGGGAGGTGAGACAGTACCGGAGCTGGTCCCCAGGGGCAATGCTGCCCTGGTGACGTGGAGGCACAACCTGATCCCCTGCAGCATGACCCATGGCTGAAGGGTGGGGGAAAGGATATAGCAGAGATGCACCTACTTTTTTTTATATACGGGGCAGAAGTTTCTATCAGCAGTACACCACTAGGTATGTCTTCTGCAAGTGGTTTGGAGGCCGCCTTCAGGATTAGGCTTGTGAGGCACAGGCAGAGAGGGGTCCTATGTGTTATGGTTTAAGTATATGCATTCTACACCTCCACTTGCTATTCACCCATTCAAGGCCAGAAGAATGGAGGTTTGTGGCTCATCCAGGTTCAAAAGTCACATGGACAACTAACAGAGAGGCAGCAGAGGGTTCGGTGAAGTGTGGCCGCTGATATTTTAGACTGAACATGACAAGCTGCCAAGAACAACTAATGTGAATGCCCTATCCATACTTTCTGTGAGTAATCACATAGTTATCTATATGAACACACAAGTAAGTGTGTTCTCCTTGGCTTGAGGATAACAAGAAAGAGCTAAAGATCCTACCATATGGTTAGCTTTAAATTTAAAGGTAATAAAATACTTCTCTGGAGTGACTGGGGGAGCTTGGACACTCTCCGGCGACCATGAAGATTTGTATTTCGTATGCTTGGTGTGATCTTGAATAAATCCTTTAATCTACCTATGCCTGGATTTTTCTTCCCCAGAGATGATAATAGGGCCTTTCTCTTCAACATTTATTTCTCTTGTCTGTGTAAGCTTCTGGTAAAGGGACTGTCTGTTTATTGGTACTTGTGCAGAATCTAATGCACTGAGGTCCAAATCTTAGTTCATGCTCTAGGTAGTACTGTAATATAGGTAATAATAATATTGATATACTTTGAGGAGTGTAATACATATAAAAAGACTGCTTGGAGCAAAGCAGATGATAGAATTACAGTGAATAGAGATTTAAGACTCTGACACCATAGAGGAAAGTTTTACAGGTATTTTAAAGTGATATTTTAAAGCAAAGATTTCAAAGATATAAATAGCAGTTATGCTGCACACTTTCATTTCCATTATGTGGCAATTAGCTATTATTAGATATTTTTGTCTTTGAAAAATGCCTTTCTAAAACAGATACATAAAAGGCATTGCTGTTCAATGGAATAAAGCTACACGTAAATCTCTAAAATGCATTTAAGATCCTTAATTCATAATAATTCATAGTAATTATTTGTGATGTTCCTGGTTGGAATAAATGCCAACAACTGCCAAATAAATGACAGTTTGAAAGCAGAGGTCTCACACACTAGTCAAAATCAGGCTAAACCTCTTTTTTGACTGCTTCATCCATTAGCCAATTCAATGAACACAGTCAATAGCTAAATCTTGGCTTCACACACCAGAACTTCTGAGCAAGGGAGAGTGGCAGGAGGAAATTTTTAACTTTATAACTGATTCACATTCTTTCTGCTAACTGGTCTATTAGGACAAGTGAAGTTTAAATTGCTTGACTGAAAATTTATTTTATTTGCTCAACCTTGAAGTTAAAACTGTGCTCTTCCTTGACTCTGTGCCTACGAAATGCAGAGAGTTGATAGCCCATAAAATAGACTAACTTTTCACTGGCATCCTATCAATATTTTGTCATCTGAAAAGATCAGGGAAATTAGAATTATGTGGGTTTGTTTCTCCTTGGAAAAAAGATGTTATAGAAAACTAAAACTTTAATTTGTTGTAGTATTTGTTTGGTTGTGGGGTTTTTGCTTTTGTTTTTGTTTTTTCTATTTAAAAATGAAAAATGGTTTACTTTCAAGGGGAAAATATTACCAATGTTTTTGATTGACCAAAGTTTTCAAAAGCAGCTGAGGAATTTGCCTGCAGAACCGGATTGTTGGATGGGTACCCGAACATATTTAAAGGACCTTTAATCATCAAGTTTGTTGGAAAATATTTGTCACTAAATTGTATACTGTATTGAACAGAGGTTTAAGATTCTAGTACTCCATAGTATAAAAAATATACAATTTAATCCATATTTTTACTTTCCGACACACTTTAGGTGAATATTCTAATGGATGGCTGTATCTGAATGACTTGGCTCTTCACTGAAGCTGGTGGTTCAAAGCACCAAACTTATTGTTACATATAATATACCATCCCCTTTCTTTCAGCTTCTCTGTGAATCCCCTAAGAGCTTTTAAATGGGTATAGGAAAGGAGGTGTCTTACAGAGTGTCAGACCTGGCAAACTGGAGGCCAGATAGACAGCAACAATTCGTAAGTTAAATCCCGGGCAGTGTTCTGGGAAGGAATCTTCAGGGATCATCAGTTTTCTAAATAGCAGTTTCAGAATATGTCCTTAACATGCCTGTTGGAAAAAAAAAAATTGTTTATCTTAAAAGTAACTGTCTGTTTACATTCAGCTGTCAAACAATAAACACAGCTATTAACCTTTCTGTTTTAGCAAGTAAAACTACGGTTATTGTGCAGACTTGGCTTTTTTCTTATGCATATAGTAATAAAGAATCTTTACAAGCTGCTTGATTCTAACAAGGGTTTTTTTGGTGATTTTCATCAATCTGCTTTCAGAGAGGTGATGTAATGAAAATTCTAGTCAAACTACTATCACAGGTATGCAGAATCACAGAATAATTTAGGCTGGTAGGGACCTCCAGAGGTCTCTAGTACAAACCCTGCTGAGGGGAGTAGGGCTAACTTCAAAGGTAGACCAGACTGTTCTGGGTCTTACTGAGTTTTGAATATATTCGGGGTTGGAGAGTCTACAACAATTCTGGGCAATCTTTTTCACTGCGTATCCATGCTTATTGTGATTTTTTTTTTTTCTTTGTACCTGATCAGATTTTCCCTTGTTTCAACACGCAGCCTGCAGCCAGAAAAGTCTGTCTCAGCCTTCCCTACCATTCCCCTGTAGGTAGCTGAAGACTGCAATTAGATCCCCCTTAATCGAGCAAGCTTCACTCCCTCACACTCACCTCATGGATATATCCTCCATATCCCTGTTGGGCTTGCCCCACTTGGTCAATACGTATTATATACGGAGGAACCCAAAACTGAGCAAAGAAAACATGACACCAGAAGTGCCTCAGAGAGAGGAATACTCCATTTGGTCTGCTAGTAAGGCACTACCTTATGCAGGGCATCTCTGAGCACTCTTGCTTGTCTTTTCCCCTTTGTGGCGCTGGACCCACCCCCAGTCAGGCATGGCTTAACCAGAAGCCTGTGAGCAATGCCTTCCCTGCTTCACCTTTTGCCAGGTGCCTCTGCAGTTTCTCCAAGCGACCGTTTGTCAATAAAAGGAAGCTACAGTCCTCCAGGCTCCACCACCTCTGTTCCTGTCTGCCCCTCGCTCAAGCGTAGCCTCCGGCTTTCCCGCCTGGGAGGTCTTTCATCTGTCATGTCTGTGTCTCTGCCAGAGCTTGTCTCCCAAAGGTGAGGCCACAGTCCCCAGCCCCGACCTTGGAGGTGAGTTCAGCCACCCCCGCTGGAGCCCAAGACCTCAGGAGCTCCCCCGGGGCCCGGGCTGCTGCAGCAGCGCCAGGGGTGATCGCTGTAGCCTGTGCCCGGGATTGTGCTCTCTGACACATCTCCATCAGCCTCCTTGGGCTGTCACCCTCCATCCAGCACCCCTGGACTCAGCGGGCACCCTCAGCCTATCCTCTCTATTGTTTTCCACGGGGTTGCAGAGATAAAGGCAGATGAAATCTATCCTTAATTTTGAGATTCCCCTGCACCCCAGGACTGAATAGAAGCAGTAATAAAACAGGAGGGCAAAAAAAGAACTTAATCTAGTTGAAAGGAAGAGTTTTTACATATCTGAGCAAATTCTGGCTCTCTTTGAAGGAATAACGAAGATCCCACTGACTTCAGTGGAGTTGGATTTATCTCTGTTATTTATGGAGAATCCCTTCTCTGGTGAGCATCTGGGATCTGAAACAGCCTATAGTCTCTGTAATAAAAAGTAGAAGTTTATCTTCCTTCAAAGTTTTATGAAATTAATATAACAAAAAAAAAAAATCAAACTTTTTTTTTCCCCTGAGGAAATTTGCCTTTAATAACTGGATAGCAAATATATTACATGCAAGTCTTATTCTACTAAATATAAATGGTAAATTTATTAGGTTGACTATTGAACATAACTTTAATAACAATTGATTATTAAAGACATTTTCATTTCACTATCATTGAGTATTCATAGTTCTTACACACTCCTGTTAATTGTTCTGGAATATAATTAATTTAAATTAAGTTGTCTGTGATCAATAATGATGTCACTGTGCCACACGAGGGTCAGGAAAAGTTCATGAAATAAGGAACAGAAAATGATTGTGAATGTATTTGGGAGAGACAAGGAGAAGAGAGATATTTTACAAAGCACAGGAGTGACCACTTGAGGTCTTTTCTTAATACCTTTCTCTAACAGAACACAAGGGATTTGTGGGAATACCATTTTTTAAAAGACAAAATGACATGAATCATGTTGACTTCCTTGCCATGGGAAAATCTGCAGAAATGTGGCCCAGTAAGGTTCAGATAAAGATTAGATTCACATTAGTAAGAATGTAAAAGAAGGTAGGAATAACACCTTAAGTTTTTCTAGCTCAGAAGATGGCTACAAAGGCTATTTATCAATTACTGTGATGATAAGCCAAGCACAGCCATGATAGGAAGAAAGAAACTACTACTATTGTGATGGATTTTGTAAACCGCTAGTCATGGTCTATTTTACCTTTCTTTTAAGGATCACCTCTACTTGAACAAAAGGTGATGCGCTGATCTTGTCAGGTAAAGGCAAATTTTGCGAGACTTTTCTTGCTGCTACCTAAACAGACTATGATCTCTGTAGACTCTCTCTTATTAGAAGAAAACTAACAGTTCAGCTTGTGTGTTTATATCGTGGCATACATATATCAGCTGCTTGTTCTTCCTTCAGTCATATCATTCATCTGTGGAAACTTCAGCCAGTTTAAAAGCCCAGATTTCCTTTCCATGGAAAACAGGGCAGTAACAGAGGTGATCTCAGAGCTGATCTCATCCCAGGATCAGGCTGGTACATGATCTAGGAATGCACCCAAACTCTGGAGCTCAGGAGCACTCCTGGGTCCTCTAGACCAACACAGCCTTATCTAAAGCTGTATACAGCAATTAATGCTCCATTTTGAAAGGTGTTCTGAGATTAAAATAACAGACCTGTGATCTTAGGCTTTTTGGCTGAAGCTGTTGAAACTCTCAAACTGCTTTGATCCTTTTTGCACCTTTTTTAAAAGGCATTTTGGCTTGCTAGAGCGTACTCTTGCAGACCTCTGTGTTCATGCGTGACCAGGTTACAGCTAACCTTTAGAGAATTTAGCAATTGCCTTTTCTATACCAGTATCTGCACCAAATTTCAATGTATTAATAATTTACAATTATACTCTAGACTGCTGTAGTAAAACCATTAGAAAAGAACATGAAAAACAAACAAAACAGAAGCCCTACAGAGTCTAATGACAGGACAATATTTTAAGTCTTTCTTGCATAAATACAATATAATGCAAAAAGCAAAAAATTGCATTATTGAAATAAATGACAGCAGATAAAGCATTCTCAGGTTGGTAGAAACTGGCCCTACCAAATCACTGAGTATCCACCCACTTTCGTCCTTTCCTCTTGGTGCATTGCAGCCCGTGAGACAAGCCAGTGTTTAAACGACAGCTGCTTCATAACCAGATGCTATTTTCTGAGAGACTTTGGTACATTGGATCCTGTTTCAAGAAGCAAAATTCCAGTGAACCGGTATCTGTGATGTTCTAGTTCTGGAACTTGGCAAGCGTGTGTGTGTTTGTTCAGCAATTCTCCAGCAACTTCAGAACATTTTAATGTATGATTTTGATACAGGCACTTTGTTAGAAAGCTTATTCTGAAACCAGTGGACCCTTGAGGGATCTTAATTAATATAAATCAATGCATTAATAAGGAAAGAAGATTTTATTCTACAAGATCCTTGTTCAGACTGACCAATCTGAGGAATTTAGATCTAATCAGAGAGATTTCATTTTTATTTCTATTGTGGTGTTTTAAGCTTTCCAGATATTTCACTGAATTGTTTTTACATCTGCTTTTGCTAACCCTCCTCCATGAAAGTATCTTAAGTGCCAACAGCAAGAACAAAGTAAACAGTGTAAAGTGGTATTAATTTCTTAAGCTTAATGGTGTGCTTAAGAGTAATTTTAATTAGGTGGATCTGTAAAGAATATATTGATTTTTTAAAATAAGTTATTGGAACAGTTTTAACTTTCATTATCATCATTAAAAAAACGTTCCTTCATGAAAACTATTTTGAGCTTCAAGCTCTACTGAACTTGAAAGATTCAGAGCAAAATTCTGCCAGTTTTCATCTGAATCCTTCTCTGGCATATAAAACTTGGATGAGGTTTTGATACTCTTGGTGCATATTGAGAAAATAGGTCCAACCTTCAGATTTATAAAAAAACTGTCTTGTGTTCTTTTTCAAGGATTTTCTTTCTTAATCTTTCACTGATTTTATATGGCCTTGAACAATTTAAATCGCTTCAAAATTTTTTGTGCTTAATTTTGCCTACATATAGGAATGATGTACTACATTATCATCAGGGATGTTATGGGTTTAATTAATTCATTTATTTTATTTTTTTAATTTAATTTTTAAGACACAGCAGTAAATGAGCGTTACGACTTTACAACTGTAACAATTTCACAGTCAGAAACAGAGGTACAACGGTATCTCTTCAGATATTCTTTCCTATTTTAAAATCAGTTCACATGAATCAAGCTTATGCCCTCTTTATTTTCTCTAAGTACTCATTCTCTGAAGCACTTTGTGTGAATAGGTTTAGCTGGCTAGACTGTTTGTGAAACCTGCATTGAACATTTATACAAAATGAGCATTCACTACTGGCCGTGTTAACACAGACAGCCAATCAGAGATTGGTAGCAATTTTGTGCAAATTAATTGACCAATCACATCTAACAGTTTAAATAGCAAATATAATGTGGGACAGAGTTTGACATGTTTGAATAGTCCTTTTGTTTGCTGCACTTAGGCACCCACAGAAAGCTGCTATTCAGGGTAAGCGAGAGTACTGACTGAGGGCTAATCCACTTTTTCTATAGACAAGCGGTTTTCATGACCAAGCTATAAAAATTAAGGAACAATAATTAATTGGATAATTTAAAATACATATCTAATAAAAATATTAGTAATGGTCAGAAGTCTCTCATGAGCAGAAAAATTAGATCATTGCAGAATGATTCACTGTGAGTTATTCACACAGCTGTAGAAATGATTCAGACTGACAGATTGATGGGTAGAACATGCCCATAAAAACAGGATATTCCCCGCTCTGTTATCCTTTGTGTGTTACACATTCTATGGCTTTGACAGATCCTACAAGTACATGCAAAGCAATGAACGTTAGCCAGTAGAATGATCTCTGATTTTCCTGCAAGCACAAAATTAAAGGATATGACCCAACAGGAGCAACTGCCTGAAGAAAGAAATGGAAATTACATTCTCAGTTAATAGTGGAGTTATCAACTGAAACACATATTACGTACTCTTTGGCTTCAGTTTTATGAGACGTGCGTAAAAGTTCAGTCAGCTGATTATTTTTTTTCTGGGCAAGTAACACGCTTCTTAGCAATAAACAGTCATAGGAAACGGGTTATCTTTTTTTATTGAAATCCAGAGTAAACTTCCAATAGTTAAATTAGTGTGATGAAATACACTGCGAAATTTCAGTGACAGGGGCATAATATTTTTGTGAAATAACATGTTTTGGCACTGATGTCTCCCTGCTTCTTCATGTAAGAATAATAATATTTCTGTAGTTTTAGATACATTTTTACTGTTGAAGTTACAGTAATACTGATCTCAGTCAAGTTTAACCTGATGAATTTATAAATAGTTCCTTTTAATTTTTAGCATGACGAACTTTCCTTTATCTAAAGCTAGCTTCTGTACTGGCAGTTTAACAGCTTAATGACTGTAAAACATTTACAATAAATGGAACATAGTCTTCAAAAAGACAGAAAATAAGTCTGTCATTCTTACTTGAATATGTAGCTGCTCCTTTTAACACACCACAGCTGGTACCCTTTGATTAAGTAATGCCTATCAAGTGGATTATTGTAAACGGAAATTTTATAGTGCTTGTATTTGGACAGAAGAAGCTAGATTTGTAGACACATGTGCACTGTATTTCAGCTGCATAACTCAATGAAGGTTTTAAGCAAAGCAGCAGCATAAAATATTTGACCTTTTGGATTTTTATTTATACTCTTCTGAAGCCATCCCAGTAAGATTTGGTACTGAACATTAAATCAGAAGATATTTTGTCTTTATTTTTTTGTATGCTATGGTGTGCTAGGCATCTTCTAGGGAAAAAAAAAAAAAAGAAAAAAGTCCAGTCTCATTCCTCAAAGATCTGTCACAGTATGTTCTTCACCCGGCTCTACCCTTTGGGGTGGGTTATTAACTCAGAAAATTTCACTTACTTAGAGCTCCTAAAGGGTGTTACTTCTTTTATAGACAGGAATGAAGAAATTAGTCCTATCTTAAAGGTCTTGTAGAATCTTACCATGAATCTAAGAATCCTTGGGCCATGGAATACAATAGTTTCGGTAGATATCATATGCATCGACCTCAAACCCTACTTTTCTCTAAGAAATATAGGCAGCAAGCATCACTTCATTTATGATGTAAGTGTTCAGCTCCAATAGTCATTTATAAATCTTGTTCAATTGCTAAGGAGTCTTGACATGCATAGATACCTTTGTTCCTAAAGTTAACATCCTTGTACAGCCTGATCCAGTAAGTATTTACACATACAGAAAGTTCATTCCAAAATCACTGTCCATAAATAAGGGTGGGAGGAGACAGCCAAGATCTTTTTGATTATATATTAATGACTGGAGAAGTTATGCGGGAAGTACTAAACTTGGGTTCCCTTCTCACACTTAAAAATCTCAAACCCATACCTTCCACTTCAGTCACTACTTTTCTTCCAGAGTGGTTTTCAAAAGAGTTTTCTGAACACACTTTCCACTCCTCTTGTCCAAGCTAGCTCATTGCATGGCAAGGAATACAGGAGCCATAGGGCCGGAAGAAAAAAAACAAAAAACCCAAACCCGTCTTGACTCTATATTGGAATAAAAGGCGATTGCTTCTGCATTTTTCAGTACAGTAACATCCATGAACATCACTGGGCATCAGAACGAGAATCCAGAGTCACCTTCTCCATGCTCTCTCTCAGGAATATCATTTGCAGTTCCTGGAAAATTCAATGGCAAATGAGATAAAAACTTTGAAGTCTTTTGGAAAATGAAAACTTAGTCCTGAGAAATAGAGGAATTAAATTTCCTTGCAGTGCCTAGGAGAGCTGCACACACACTGAATAATGTAACAGGCAGCGTGGGTGGGTGTGCATGTGCAGGCAGAACATCCCAGTGCCACTGCTGGTTCACAATGAAAATTCATTCCCAGACATGTCTTTTCCACACAATCATTTTAACACATTCCTCCTAACCTGAACATGTTGAGCACAAAGGAATTTCATGCATCATGCTGTTTATCCTTGACCTTTCCTATTGGGTTCAGGGAGGTACACGTCTTCTACTTTCTCTTGGAAAATTCTAATTAAAAGAGAAGGGAGAGATTTAAATGTGTGAAATTTTAATAAAGTTTCCCACTGTAGCAATTATATGTTATGTCATCCTGGATAAATTTTGACTGAACTAGCTTTTGCAGAATGCCCACCAGACCTGCTTTCACAGGCTGTTTTGCCATCTGCACTATTAAAACATCCCCATTAAGTGTGCTTAGGGTCTAATCTTTCGCAACTGATTACAAATTGTCCATAATGCACAGCCTGAAATAGAATTGCAGGAATTAATTTTTAAAAATTAAACTTGCAAATTCATTATTCCAGAAACAAAAAGATATAACTGGTTATAATAATTGTAACCTGGAAAGGATGAAGATTAGGTTGGTCGCAGACACTGATAATAAAAATAAGATACTAATAAAGTACAATCATTTGACTCTTGGGTGTTCAGGAAAGTTTTAATGTGTTTATATTGCAAGTCTGACAGAAGCTTTTGTATTTCTCTGGAAGTCTGGCTGGAAAATCCCACTTTATGGGAGTCACTGCCCTCACACTGGAGTTGAATGATACATACTCATAGACTAAACAAAAATTACCAAAAAATCTGCTTTGAAAACCAAGTATCTGTTCTTCTAGATATCTGGAAGGGAGAAAGTTTTGCAGTTTTCCTGTATCCCCCTTAACAATGGTCCTGTTATAAAATATTCCTCATTTTTGTCTCTGAAAAAGGAAACAAAGTAAGGGAGAGTCTAGAAGGTACTGCCAGGAAACTGGACATAGAGGTTCAAATCTTGCTCTGTGACTATCACCTTCTCCCTGTTCTGACAAGTCATGTAATATCCTGCCCTGCACTTCAGTTTCCTCCTCAGTTATCCTTACCTATCTCACGGAAGGCATGGTTCCTGTGTTAAGACAGAGGGTGATAGTCACACAGAGCTAACTCAAGGTCAGCTTTGAAGCAGTTGGAAGTCGGTAAACACAATGAATTTCTAGAATGCATGTCTATTGTTCTACCAATAATGTTGTTTTGCCTGTTTAAGGGTCTCTTCTGCAACAAAAAAAGGCCACTGTGGGGATTCTGCTGAGAATCTGGATTCCTAAAATAAGATTTTGTAGCCTGCATCCATATCTATTTAGAAGTAAGAAAGACATGGATGGAGAAGGCAAAGAAGTAAAAGTCAGGAATAGTTCAGGTATTTCTAAATATCAGAGCTGTGTAAAGCCATGAAGGGTGTTGTAAGCCTTGGCTTGAACTGGTATTCCCATGATTTCCAGGTTAATTTTGGCAAAACTGAAACCCGAAGCCCTATGAACATCCTTTAGTTTGAACTAGTCCTGTAAACCTTGAGGTTTCCTCTGCAAAGCAATTTACATCATGAGAGTGCACCAAGCCACAGCAGCTGGGAGCCCTGGCCACTGCAAAAGAAAATAAGCATACGTTGTCATGGTTTGGCAACAGGTTTTTAGAACTATGATGCTTCACTAGAATTCAAACATTCAGTAGGATCCCTACAAATTATGGTTTTGGATGAAGAAAATGTTTCTTTTGAAAATTACTGCTTCCATTTCTAGCATGCTGAAGGAAATGGTATTTTCTGATAACAGGGTAGTATCTACCCTGTGGAGCTGTATGACGTATGCAGACGTCTTCTGCACTTTTCTCCCTTCTGTGTCCATCTTTGTATGTGAAAAAGAGGTTCCTTTCCTCAAAAAAGACAGGGAAAACACTCTATTCAGACTTTTAAGGTAAAAAGTCCAATAATAAAGCTGTTCTTGAAGGAGTAAAGAGAAAGCAGATCCCCCTCAATGCAGAAACATCATCCTTGCATTCCTCTGAAGAATCCATCTGGATTTCTCAGGCTATCAGTATTCCTTGGAGCATTCATTCCTTGGATGTCTTAGAGCTGGAAAGTTTGACTGCCACATCAGGGCTCAGAGTCTCGTCTCTTGGTTCAGGACTCCAGAGTACCTTTTCTTTTACAACTGCTGCCCTAAGAGCAGAAAAGAAGAACTATTGGGAGATAGGTAAGTATGCCCTCATCTAACCCTCAAACGGCTGTCACCGTTCTATAGCGGATGAATAGGGCATTGATCAGCACGTGCCTTCTTACTTTGTGCATACAAAGACATTGTGGTGGCATATTTCCTCTTTCTCTTGCACTTTGCACACCACATCTGTCAAGAAGAAATATGGGCTAGGCAGCCCAAAAGGCAAAAGAAACTGTTTCAGCAATAGGGGGATGACTCAACAGGGAAATGACACAGGGAGAATTCAATGTTTATCTCTTCAGAAGGATGCAGACAGGTAACTGCTCACTCATTCAGAAGCACTAGGTGTGGCAGTTCTTAACTGTCTCTCCCCCCCTCCCCGCCCCACCACCTTCTGATCTTGTATCCAGTCTAAACAGCAGCTCATAACAACGTTACCTAATAAGGCAATGTATTTGAAAAGTCCAAAGAAACATGTGCATCAAGTAGCTGCCTTTCCTTCAATAAGTTCTAAATACCAGGGAGCGAGCTTACTCAACGCTAAACTTGAAACAACTGGGCTGTAACTGTTTGCAATGACTTAAATGGGCAGAGAAAGAATACGGTTCAGGCTGGTGTGAGGCAGAGCATTTTTTCAGAAATACCCATCAGATCTGATTTATTCATATCGTACTACTGTCCACAAGGCAAAAAGGTAGTGCGTATTCCAAACCAGACCAGCAGCAAGAGCACAAGGGAAAGGGAATTCTGGAGTTTGGGATAAGGCCAGAGTGTAAGCAATGCTCAGGATCTCTAGATTCTCTAATACCAGTTCTTTCTGAGCCTCTCAGGAGATGGTTGGCTTGTGCTAGGATCAATATTTAGACTGTCAATAGAGGAAAGCTAAAAAGAAGCAGAAGAAAGCAAGCAAGTGGATGCCACAACATGCTGATTCGTACTTTAAAAATTCCATAGTGACCCTGGTAAATCCAGCAGCAGCAGCAGGGATTTTCCATGGGTTCTCTGAAAAGAAGGGAAATAAAGTCCTCTTTTGCAGCTATTGCCTGGACATGCCTTAGAGATGGGCCTTTCCCAGGGTTGCTGAAAGCCGCCTAATCCTGGCTTCCACCTGCTCCAGCACATCACATTTCACAGCTTGGCAAGTCTCTATCTTTAGCTTCTCAGCAGTGGGACGTTTTAGGCAGAAGAGGATTAAGCAGGCCAGCACAGATTTAAGTGCAGCCTGCAACTAGCCACAAATGTATTATCTGCATAAGCTGTCAGTATTGGCAAGAACATGAAACATGATTGTTGCTTAGCACTATTTTTGATTAATTGGCTTCTGTTAAGGCATGAAGGAAGAGTTTTGCTGCTAAATAATAGTGATAGTCATTGCAAAAACTTCATTGTACCATGAGTGTATAATTTAGCATTTGTTTGAACAAGGGGAACTGAGCCTTATAAAGGAACATGAGGGAAAAGATGACTGAAGAAAATGTACCACACCAAACATTACTACTATAATGTCAAAGTGACATGGCTGACAAATCTAGCTGGCTAAATCAAAGTGTGGGCATGAGGAACTTCTAATAGTGATTTGGGTGCAGCTTATGTTTCAGATTTTATAGTATTAAAACTTTTGTCCCTAAAATGTTGCACATTTTTTTCACTGTGGAGTCACAGCAATAATAGGAACAGGATTTTATTCCATTTTGGTTTTTCTATGAAGACTTGAAGGGGTGTTGGGATTTAGAAATTATTTACATGAATCCTCAAGAGCAGGTGGTTTAAATTGGAAAGACTCATTACTGTGAGTGGGTGCAGGACTCGTATGCAAGCATCTTTGCTTTTGTGAGGGTGAGGTTCCTCTCCTCTTTGGAAATGTTCTTCTTTTGGAACTGAGATGTGTCCTCACTCTGAACTTGGGTTTGGCAGAGTATTTCCCTGTACCTGGGATCTCTGCCAGAAAAGCATGAAGACATGGGGTGGGACAAGGGGAAGAATGGGCTAGCCTGTGGCCAAGGGTTACAGAACCTCGAAGTATAAAACCTTCACTGAAGCTTAATTTCAGAAATTCACTGAAGTTTAATTTCAGAAAAATGAAAAACAATTTAGGGAACAATTCTTCTGACCCATAAGTGGGTTCAGATGGAGATGTGCTGGGCTGGACTCCTAATTTCTGCACATAGCAGAACTCCACTGATGGTAACTGGAGTATTACATATTTATAGTGGTAGAAATGATATTCTAATTTAGACTCATTATTTTCTTTTTTCTTCAGACTTTCAGGGTGAAAGTTAATTATTATTTGAGGTGACATTTTTACTGGATTTTCTTCAGTCAAGTTTGATTTTTTTTTAATTTCTTTTTTTTTTCTTTGCAAAGTTTAAAGAAAATCCATGTATCTGGTGTGGAACTATCACGTAAAAGAAAAAAATGTTTTATGTTCTGAAAAAAAAAGTCACCTTTCTCTGTGAACCCACAACTCAAAACCAGGCTGGTTTTAAACAAATACTTTGTAATGAGGAGGTAGATTTTCCTGGTCTGAAGAGAGATAGGGTTGAAATAATATATGCACATCTATTTAAAAATCATAATTTGTTAGTATAAAGTACAGTGCTGTGTTTCTTTAGGCAGCTATGTAAAATCAATTATCTTTAATGAGCACAAAAGAGTCAGAAATAATGAAAACAAAAGTATTGTATAATTTCTCACCCCCCAATAACTAACCCTTTGAGCACTAAGACTTCGTCTACTATTTAACTTCCATTTGGTTCCTTTTTGTTGGTAAATAATAAATCCTTTTATCTGCTGCTTCCATTCCAGATAGAAAAAAGTCCATTTATGAAGAAAATAGTGTTCTTGTTGCAGAGGCAGATGAGTTAAATTGTGAAGCCTGAGTTACCCAGGAAGACAGGCCTGATGATTGGCTAAAATTCCTTTCTGCTTGTAAATCTGTAAATCTTAAGATAGCTGGTTCACTGTCCCAAATCCTGTCAAAGTAATCTTGGCTTTTAAGAGTAAGTGCTCAGAGCTGCACTCACTTGGAATTCAATGTGCAGCTATAGCTGTTGTGCATGGACATAAACTGTGTAATTACATATGCACTTGTCCCCTAGCTACACAGAAACGGTCACGACACTTGTGAGAATGATTTTAACTGAAATAAACCTTGCCTTTGGAGCAACTAAGATTGTATGCAGACAATGCATCGTCTCTGCCTAGAAGAGAGGTGGGAGCAGGAAAACAGGGTGTGACACAGACTGTTTGGCTTCTACATGCAAATGTTATTGTCCAGCCCTTATGAGTCATTATGTGCAAGGTTCAGACCTAATAAAAATTTTGATTGTTGCTTGAAGCAGTGCGTTTTGTCTAGTAAGACCTTCAGGGCAAGCAATCCAGGGTAATCCAGAGTAAATTCTGTGCAGAGGTGCCCTATCTCTTTGCATTGTTCAACTCTGTCCACACCCCATGCTGGAAGACTTGTCAGAATTGTCTGGTTTATTAGTCACTGTGATTGCTGGTTCGACAGAGCAGCTCCTCCTCCTCTGAGAATGCAAATGTCCTTCTATAACAGGCAGTCATTATTTAGGGAAGTACAGGGGGCTCTGGAGATCTGGAATATATTTAGCAAGACATAGTTTATCAATTTGCGTGAAGTTTCCTCACATCGTGTGTACTGCCATACGCTCTCTTAAATTAAAGCCTAGATATCCATGTGATTGTTGTTGGCATAGCAATAATTTTCTTAATTTATGATGACCTTGGTCAAGTCACAGATATAGGAGATGCTTCAGTTAGTATTAACATTCTTCACAGCCCTATAAACACTCAAACTCCTTGTTCTGATGCTAAGACTCCCACCCAGTTCCTCATCAGGCTCTTTGTATGAGTATCACACTTGAGTTAAAGCAGAAGACCTATGCTGATACATATTAAATTCATCATCTCTCTGCTATACCTCTAAGAATACAGAGAGGAAGACAGTCAGTCTTCATTAAAGGGAATGGCACTCTTTCTGGTTCTCTATCTTTCTTGTTCTAACATACCTTGTCAACTTTCTTTATAATCGCATGCAATTTATGTATATTATTTGAAAAGCAAAACCCAAATTCTCCTTTCAGATCCATTTGTCCATCAATCCCTCCCCTTAAAGTTATGTTACTAATTTGATGAGCAGACAACAAAGCAACAAAATCCATATCTTATTCTTTGACCATATTTATAAAGATTTCAATAGGGAAGATGTTGATGGTCTATATAAAGAGAAACTGAAGTTGGCTACCCATCAAAATCTTTCTCAGAATAAAGTTTTTAAAAATCTGTGGAAAAATTAATTATGAGAATGACAATTATTACCTACAAATAGACAATAAAATGGTTTTCCAAACTGTTAGTGTCCCATTAAAGCAGCAAAGAGATGTGTGCAGGCAGTTTTGGATGAAGAATTTGGTCATAATTCTTGAAACCTCAGAAAAAAGCAAAATAATTTGCACATCAGCCTCTAGCGTTCTGGGAGCAAATGTGGAAAGAGTTAGACTGGAACTTCAAAGCATGTTCTTGAGTGTGTGGTGTTGAAAATTTTGTATACTGGATGAAGAACATGTTAAAAATAAAGTGAAATAGAAAAAGGTTTTCTGTTGTTTGTTTGTTTTAATATAGGATCTTTTTCATACCCATTCAGTTTCGGAATTGCTCACAGAAATGTTAAGGTCACTGAACAAAGACTGTAAGCAAATACACTAAATATTATTGCTAGACAGGTCAAAACAAATAGATGATGACTTCTGAATTTGTGGCTCATATATAATCACATCATATTCTGAGAGATAAATGAAAGAGAAGTAACTCTGAAATTATGCATTATTTTTCAATATTTTGGTTAAATTATTCTTTTATGTTTATATGAATACATATACACACAAATATATATATATTTTATATACATATATGGTGTATCTGTCTGCATACATGTACCTGAAATGAGAACATAATTTAAAAATAAACCTAGGAGAAAATTTCTCAGTGTCTGCAAATTGTCATTGACGTTAACGGAGTTGTATTTCGACATATCAGAGGAGAACCTAGTCTGTATAAATCATTACGGCATACTTTCAGGAATATTGCTGCATTCAAGAAGACACTTAATCACATATTCAATTTACATCAAGGTTAATGTAAGAAAGGTACTGAACTGGAACCCATCAGAATGTACACTCAGTGTCCAAATTTACAGTTGCAAAACAACATATAAGCAAAAGTTAATCTTTATTGTTTTCCTAAACTGCTGAATTTGGAATTTAAATATTTTGTCAGCAAAAGCTGAAGTTCAGAGAAGAGCAATCTAGACGTGTCATATGGTGATGTTCTCATGAGCATGAAGCAGAAATCCCTCAGGTTTACATCCACATACTATAATTAACATAGACATGACATCAGGATGTTAAAAAGATAAAATCTCTGATACTGTCCATGCTGAGCTTCCAGCAGGTTCAGGAATTATCCTGAAAACATGTATTAAAAGCTCCTCTTAGGGTTAATAGGAGTTTGCCTTAAAAAAAAAATAAAATTCCTACCTTCTATATGTCTATCCACACCATCCTCTAAATAGCAAGATATATGGCTTTCTTACAGTGTCAAAAATATATGTGATGGAAAAATGTCTTTGCTTTAAGTGCATTTTGAATTATATTGGCAAGAACAAGCAATATACCACAGAAAATATTTTATTCAAATCTCATATAGAGTGCAACGGAGACACAAACAATTATATTACTATTATCACTATGCACTGGGGCTGCATATTTCTAAATATTTCTACTTTAAACTGAAGTATTCCAGAGCAGGAACACTCATAGAACAAACACAAAAAATAATTAAGATTTTAATCCATAAAATAAATCCATAAATCCCAGATGTTTGAAACATATTTTCAATTAGTCATCAGTATTCCCCGCAAGAAATGGTCTGACAGAAAAAGAATGACCAGCTGGCTTTTTTTTTTTTTGTATGCTGTCTGAAATTTTGATTTCAATTCTTTAACTGACTAAAGTGACACCTATGTAGCTCAGAATAGGATTGACATGTAATTTCAGTCACTTAACTGAGTGCAAATTCCATATGTTTCCACCACAGTTAATTTAGAGAGATGGACACTCTAAACTTGTAATTCAGCTTCAAGGTGAATTGTCTATCATATTAGACTGACTACAAGAGGAATTTAGGCTTAGTAAGTTCCTAATTTAAGTGTCTCTTTTAGGTACTCAAAGCGAGGTTTCATAAACCTCAACAAAATGCTACCAATTTAGAAGAATGAAAGGATACATGCTGTCTTGTACTTTGTATTTCACTGATATGGCAGAAGCACAAATGAACTCTGAACTCTGTTCTTTTCCAGCTTGTATGAAAGGTCTTTTGATACTGAAATATCTTGCTTTTTGCTGGTTATTTGTCATTCACATCTTCACTTGTACTTTCTAATGATCTTAGGGAGTTTATTTTTTTATTAGCAAAACCTTTGCCACTCTCCTTCAAATCTTTAAACGAGTAGCAATAGCTTACATACATTAAAAACATGTACTGTTGTCCACCATAGAAGAAAAATGATCATTTTAACATATTAAAACAAACAAATAAGTACTTGTTTGACAAAACCACCCCAAAACCTTTCTGGAAACTAACACATGATATGACAAGAGGTTTATTTTTCATACCAGTCTCTTTTTTGCTATTGTATATTCAAGTTATGGCACTTGATATTAAATTGCACACAGTCTAAACCACACAGCTCTGTGGGCTATAATGATCTGTCCCTGCTTTGCCCAGGCTGAAGTAAACATCATACATGTGGTACTCATTTCACATAAATTTCAGTTTCTGATCGGTGGTTACTGTCACTTGTTCAAGATAACAAACACAAAATTATGGGAGAGCAATGTGGCGCAAAGTAGCCTGGAAGTTATCCACCCAGCACGTCTTTTATATCTCAAGTTGTAATCCAGCTCACAAGAATGCCTTTCATGTATGAAGAAAGAGGTTATTATCCTATCAGTATACAATCTGTTAATAACAAACATCAGGGGAGAGCAATTCATTTGCCCTGACAGCTTTGTTGAACAGGCTTAGAAACTGTTCTGAATAGTGAAATACATTACGAAAAAGATGTTATTTATGGCAGAAGACAGGAAAGGGAGCTTTCCTCCTGGAATTTAGGAAACTTCAGCCAGCCAAAACATAGCAAAATTTCCAAAATATGTTTGCAAGATTAATGAAAGACAGACCTTCTTATTTTCACCTCAGATTTAAAGGTGAAGGCCATGTCACTTGGTGACACGTTTTTCAGTGGAACATTTTTCAAGGAACAATATTGAAAATCTATCAATTTTACTCATACAAAAACATAGGCAGATCTGAGTTCCTATGAAAAGCTGGTTATTTTATTGGTCTGACCTCTGATTTAATTTTATTTCAATATTGTTAACCTGAATAATTCATTTCATTCAGCCTGCCCTTCTGGTCCTATCTGGCTTTTCTCAAGAAACATTATGGAATAGGAGATGGAGGCAACTTGCTCATGCTTACATGGGCCTAGATGCATAGTCTGCTGTTGTAATGAACCTCCAGACTTACTGTATGTGATTTCTGTATTTGATATTATATTTGTATTCTGTATGTTTGTATTATATGCATATATATACACACACTCCTATACTGAAGGATATTTTTGTTACGGAATATCCTTCTCTCTGATTATGACCATGGTGTTGCCAACAATTACACCTAGAGCTAATAAAACAAGAAATAAAAACAAAAACAAAAACACAAACAAAAAAAGAGGTTAAAACAAATTATGTTCACCACTATTTTGTGGTACCTTAAGAAACGGTGGCACAGATATGGACATGTATCTGAACAATTCAGAAATTCAGATTTTCTAATTGAGTGTACTTTATACAGTGGGATTTGCAGTATATGGTAGATGTGCAATAGATTCTTGTTAGTTGTAACAAAAAAGTATTGAAAGAGTTCAGCAAAGGATACTGTGTGCTCCTTTGATCTGTAAAAGGACGTTCTCCTTGGTTTAAGTGCTTACTTACTTCATAAATAACAGAGGTGGAAACAGAGCTAGAGAATTCTTTCCTTCCTCTCCCTCACCATGAGTGCTAAATCCAGGTTTCCTCCAAGTCTAGCGCCTTCGTTACTTTCCTCTCAGGGAAGCTGCTACCACCTGTGTGGGTCATGCAGTTACAGGTGGGTGTCAGAGGTGCTGCTTGGGGAGGCAGGACCTGGGCCAGTCACAGGAGCTCACTGGGCTCTGACAGCTGCTCAGAAAATACATGTATCAAAGCTGATGAGCATGATATAGCCTTGATCAAGCTGGCTGAGCACTTCAAACAACAGCACAAAAATCCCACTGTTGAATCTGACTTTCTTTGGTTCCCTGTTACATTCCTGTCCTGGTCTCCCATAATTTTTTGGAATGAACTTTTGGTTTTGTACTAAGAATATGTACCTCCCACCTGCAATTTTACAAGTGTGAAATAATAACATCTGCAACCAACCTTTAGTGAAAAGGTCCCTAACAATTTTTTTCACTATTATGTTGTAAAATACATTTATAGTTCCTGCCCTTGTTATTTGTGTTTTAAACTCACATGCCATATTTTCAAAGAAATAAAGTAAGAGATTAAAAAAAAATACCATATGTAACAGTTTAGTTTTTCATTTATGAAGCAAAAGTTACTATCCTTAATAGAAAAGATAATTCAGCAATCCAATTAAAGTGTTATTGATCTGTTATGGTCATTACACAGTGAAAAGATTGACTATGAGCTATTTTCATTATAATTATTTATTCACACCTCCTGGTGTTGTTTTTTTTAATGAAGTTATCAGCTGATGAAAAGGTGCTGAACTTGCAGGCTGAAGTCCACTATTTATGTAAAACAGACAAGTAAAAGCAGAAAATGAGCATTTTCATTTCTTAAGAGGAAACATTTTCTGTAAGGATCCAACATTTCATCTCTGCTGGACTAACAAGGGAAACCCATGTAGGGTAACTCACTGAAAAAAATCCAACAAACTGTATTGTAGGTTTTTGTGAAGAGCACAGATACCAGACAACCTAATGAAGTTAATTACTATTGGGTCTGGAATGCTGACTCATCAATCAAACAATGAACTTCTCCACTCTGTATTGTGTTAGTATGGGACAGCCTACTCAGATAAGAGCTGAAAATCCTTGGTAAAGAAAGCATTCTCTCTGAAGTGATGGCCAAACAGGTATGTACTAAATCACAAAGACTGAACTAGCTGGGAAAATCCGTTTTGCATCTTTTGCCATCAGATAGATGGAAGGAGGAGTGGATGAAAGATTTAAAGATGAATGTTCTTCTACCCCAATGGTATTTTTTGTTATCAGTCTTGTATTTTCAGGATTAACAGTTCATTAATATTAGACACATAGATGCCTTATGGTCCAAATTTCTATTAACTCTCCCACACAAGCTGAAGTGCAATCTACACGTGAGTTCAAAAATTCACATTTTCATTACCAGCTGGTGACTAAAAGACACAGTTATCCAAATCACATGTGCAGTAAAGATCAAGGATGTCAAGGTCTGAGAACTGAAAAAGCTTTGCCCGCAGGTGCATTTTTAAGTTCAAGTGGTTTTTTTATGAAAATAGCAGTGCTTATTCTAGGGCTCGGGTAATTACAAAGAAGGAATTAGATTCTCCAAGTACAAGAAAACATACACCATCACAAGTCCACACACAAATATATTTTTATTCTTACTCCATTTTAAATGATTTTTAGTGTGACCTTTCTGTAAGAGTGAAGACGTAGTGAATCCTCTGATTCAAATGAAGAAAGAGAAGACTGAGAAAAGACAAACAGTTTTACAAGTTCACACAGAAGCAGATTGGTGGAGTTGGGTGAGATCCCTCATTAACACAAAATCAAATGTACTTCTAGAAGAAGTCCCTTTTTTAATCCAGTTTACTGAGATTATAATTCAAGTGTTGGACACAATTGCAGCCCCCACTGCAGCACTTTTTTCTGCTGCTTACTGCCATTTTAGCACTAAAATGGCCACACTAGACTGGCCACATAATGCACTCCCAGGCTTTGAGCCTCAGGCTTTGTATTGTAAACCAACATTTCCCTTTAAATTCTGTATAATAAATTGGAAGTTCTGAGTGTGACATTTTCTCAACAAATAGGTCTGTAGAGGTTGGAAAATCTATTTGGAAAGTCACTGGACAAAGTGACTTTTGATCCAAAAGACTAGTATTAGTGACATTTAATTCAAGAGGGATGCATAGGGCATCCAAAGTGAAAGAGTCATTCAGACAGCTGCCAGGCTTTTCCCATGTTGTGACTACCCATGGTGTATTTATGTTCTCTGTGTGCTCCAGAGATAAAAGCCAATCTTCACTGTTGCAAGACAGATAAAAGTTATTATCTGTGGTATAAAGTTGAAGAACCTGAGACTGACAAATTCAGATTTGCTCAAAGCGACTCAAGCAAAAAGTTGGATTAAGAAACAGTTCTCAACCATTACTATGCTTCATCATGTTTTCTGTCTGGAAATTCATCTTTTTTCATGGTCAGAAAAATTGTGGAAAGAAAAATTCAGAATAGATGTCTTTTCCAGCTAGCTATGGACATTCAGGAAACACAGGCAACTATATGCACACACATGTACAGACATACAGCCCCACACCCACAATATTACACTGTTTTGGAATGTACTAATAGTGTCTTGCTTTTTCTCTAATGGCTTTTATCTGAAAGGTCCTAAAGAGCCCTATAAAGTGTTCAGTGCTTAGAGCTCTGCTAAAACCCAACCAACTTCCTATATATCTGTTTACTAGTGCAGAATAGAGGAAGTTATGCCAAAGGCAAAAAAATAAAAATCCTTGTGTTTAAAAATTGTACGAGATTATTCCAGAGAGTCCCTACTAGCTTCGAAAGGGCACACTAGATTTTCTTTTCTCACGGCATTTCATTGAGGAAGATGATCTCTTTCACCTTAGTAAGAGTGAAGAGATCAATGTGGACAAAATTAGGTTGAACCTACTTCATAAGCCATCAGGAAATACCAGCAGCTAAGACATATTATGGATATTTTTTCCCTTTCAGTAAGTTCTCAAGGTCTTATTCAGTGTTTCTTTTCCCCCATGCTGAGACCTGTGCTGTCTCTATGAGCTGAGGAATACTTACTGGTAACATCAGTTGTCCCTTAATGGATGTTCATGGGCATTAGATTTTGTTTCCAACCAAAATGAAGATAGAGAAAGAACGGCAAATACTTACTCATATGGATGTCTGAGCTAGTCTCTATGACTTCCTGGAAAGTTACAGAGAGAGCAGGAAAAAAAGTTACTAATCATATAGCCCAAATAGCAAAATAGCTACAACAGATATTGTCATTCTGAGGAAAAATACATAAAAAATGCCTAGCATGGGCTGAAATGTCTTCCACCATATATATTTGAAAACTACAGAAATAAACATTTTTGGTTTGCATTTTTGGAGTTGTTTCTTAAGAAGTAATGTTAGACTACAATTATATTAGTCAAAATTATTTTTGTTCATCAGTATCATCTAAGAAGTCACAGCTATTTGAAAGGTTTTACTTCAGTGGTGGGTTTGTTATTATTTTTACAGTGCCAGCAGTAAACTCAATGTTCAAGACCTTCACCTTTTGGAATGAGGAGGTAGTAAAGAATATTTTTATACGTGAAAATATCGTAAGTTGCTTAAAATAACTTTTTATCTTTCAAGAACTTTGGTTAGAGCTCATGGTAAGCCAGTCCTTTTTAAACAACAGACCATCTTTAAAAGCCCTTAATACTTGCTGATTTGGGTTTTTTTCAGAGTTTCAATAAAATAAACCATATTTCTGGATTTCTGTCCATTGCAGCTATTGTCTGTGGATGATTGTTAGATTGGCTTGACACTTTTGTACTAGAAGAAAATGACGCAATCAAGAGGATATAACAAGTCTGGATCACTCGAACACTTCCAAGAAGGCAAATCAGGATTCCATTTTAAAGTGAAAAAGACGTGTTTTTAACTAAAATTGTAAATATTAGAAAATATTGTGATGAAGACAGTTCTCATAAGACCTTGGCACCAGTGAACTCAATGAAGAAAAACTCACCAACTAAATTAAACATGTCTGGATTTTAATATGACTTTCCTGAGATGCATATAACTATGAAATAGTCAATGAGGTGGCAAGGTTACGTTTTCCTTTCTGTGTACTCTTTTTTTATGTTACTGTCTGTAGGCGGTTTGTCAGCCAGACTTCATTTAGCATGTTACAAATAAGTATGCACTGTATTCTCTAATAGAGACATTATCTTTGTTCTTATTTCCATTTATATTTTTCCCTTATAATAAAATAAATTATTCAAATTGAAATGTATCTCTGGGTTTCAGGTTTTTTCAGTTGTCTGGTTGTCATTGGTTTTGGTTTTCATGTGCTTACGACTATTACATTTTAGAAGAAAAAACAAATGCAAGATAATCTCACAAGAGAGTTTTTATCACGTTATATTTCCAGTTCAGTTACCAGTCCAGATAGCTGAGTAATGAATACATATCCAACAAAAACCCTAAACTTCCAAATATGTCAGGGTTCAGCAGAAAGTGCCAGTGTATTTCATACACCCCATTTTGATATCTTTAAGATGTTATGATGCTAAATCCCCTCAGAGGTGTCTTAAGCTAGGTTTTTCCAAAGAGCCTCAGGGTATAGGGAACAGTTGCCTGTTTTCTTTCGTTTCTCCTAGCTATATTTGGCTTAGCTTCAGAAGACTTTATTTTTCCCTTTAAAAGTCCCATGATCATAAATGTTATGTCAAAGAGTTTTGTTTTGTTCTTAATCCTACAATTACTAGCTAGAAATTCAAAACATCTTAAAATGAAATTGCTTTTGGATTTCTGATTTGTGGGAAATGTTTGAAGTGTAAGGTATGAACACACTAAAACATACCAGCTGTTAATGCATTAACATTAAATTTACTACTTTAATGCTACTAACATTAATGTAAATAAATATTTCATATTTATTTATGTTTCTGATAATTATGCCCATGTTGGTAATTATTGTTATTATTAACAATAGGTTTTAAATATGTCTGAAGACATTCTAGGCTAATTCTATAACAGATTACACAAATGTGAAAGTAGAGACAAATCTTAGTTTTTACCAAGCCCCATAAAACCATGTAAAATAGAGTCTAAAGTCTTTACAAGTTTTGTGACTTGTATACTAATGCAAGTTGGTGGATTGGGGGTGTTGAGGAAGACAGGTATAGAATAGTCTTCAGCTTCTTGCCCTCTTCCTTGCCAGTGTGCTCCATCAGGGACCCCTGCCATTTCTCTGGCAGAGCAGAGGCTCTTTCTTTGATTCTAAGATCACACCACTAATGCATCAGCTACATATTATCAAGATGATTACACCTTTTATATATTTTTATCATTGCTTCCAGAAACAGCAAGAGCTTCCTTCAGGCACTATGCAATAGAAAATTATGCATAATACCCATCCCAAGGAATCTGCTATATGTGATAGATAACTATGTCTAATGTACATGTGGGTTTATGTTTTTTTCTTTCAGTATGGGCAATATTTTTTGCCTCCACAGTTAATAAAACTCCTAAGGATAGGAAAAAGTGACATTTAATTTTCTTGGCTTTGGTTACTACGTTGTTGTGTCTACATATGCATGCACTCATCTACGGCTGCTTACACCCACCCTTCCACCCACCCATGTACACACAAAGCTAATCACAGTGTTTTTAAAATAAAATAATTCCTTATTGCCTAACCACAATGGCAACCCTGCCAGTCCATTTGATTCACCATGAATAAAATACACGGAATATCCCCCTAGTGAATCTTTTGGTTAAAATGAAGATTATTTAAAACCACAGTATTTAAGCTTCTGGTAGTTGAGCTGTGTTGTCTTCATTGTGATTCTGAGACAGTGTTAACAGCATTTGAGTTCACAGAGTTCATGAGTCAAGATCATGAAGCACTGCAGACCAAATGTGCTAATCTGCTCTGGAATGTTGCCTCATCCCATCTGAAGAGTCTGTATTTATGTTGAAAACATAACAAAGAGAATTTCTGCTTTCAGAGTCGCTGAAGGTATTTTAAATACTCATCATGCTAGGGATCTCATTTATCACCAGTGTGTTCAGATATCAATTATATAAATGTACATTTGTATATATCACCTAGACACTGGAGATTTTAATCCCTCATCTTCTCCACTCAGTGAATCAAAGAAATAAAACAATCAGTTTTTTGTTTTTTTTTTTTTTTTTAATTTCCTTCCTGCAGGGCTAATTCTTTTGCTTTAAAACTGGGGATCAGTGTATATGAGCTAAGCCAAATCCAACGCTTGGAGTGCTTTTAAGACTTGGAACAAGTTAAGATATATGTTTTCGTATTTAAGAAGGAGGTAAAGAATGGCAGAGAAAGGAAGAATGGGACAAAGAGAAACTGCACTTCTGTAATTATAATGTAAAGTGTATAGCTGCAAACTGTGTGATACTGGCCTTCCCCACAAAACAGGAAAAGATAAAACTTTAGCAATATTTAATGAAGCTGAAATGCTTTGCACTAAACAGAACAAACTCCTTTGGTCCACACTCCTTAATGGAACGTGCCTCTAATTACTTTCTCCAATAACCCATTCTCAATTATGAAGTTTGGTTATAACCTTTAACAGCTTTCATTACTAATATTGACAGAGACATGGCTATAATACAAGTGCACACACGAGCACATTTCCACATTCACATTGCGTTAAAAGATGATTGCAGAAGTGTTGAAAACTCAAGGAATCAAAAATAAGAAAATGCAATTTTAATTCCATCTGCTTAGGCACATCCATTCTGCACAGTTTTGGATTTTGTGATCCGATACTGCCTCAGTCACTGCCAAGGATGAATGATGTACTGCAATGAGCAGTTATTTTTTTCTTTATATTTAAGTTCTTACTAATATAACTGAATTACTGCACCACTCCAGGTGGGGTCTCATGAGAGCAGAGTAGAGGGGGAGAATCAGCTCCCTTGCCCTGCTGACCACACTTCTTTTGATGCAACCCAGGATACAGTTGGCTTTCTGAGCCGCAAATGTTCATTGCTGGATCATGTTGA
>JAVKLA010000040.1:1305265-1335794 GCA_034782735.1 Sagittarius serpentarius | reverse complement strand
ACGGACGCATCTCATCATGTTCCATGGACTTGTGCACCTTCAGGTTCCTTAGATGGTCTCGAATCTGATCTTCTATGGTGGGCGGTTCTTCATTCTCCCAGTCCCTGCCTTTTGATTCTGTATTTCTTTTTTTTTTACTGCTATGGGATATGGAAAAGGAACTATTAAAATCACAGAATGGGTTTATATTTTTAGACACGGGAATGGAAACAAACATCTTCTTAGATAATTCCCTTTTAATTCTTGGAAAAGTTTTTTATTTCTTTCTTTCCTTCAATCAGTCTTAATTAATTTGTTTCACTTTGTGTTTTGGGCAAAATTTTTGGTGTTCTTCGGAAGCTGACAACTTGTTGGTGTGGTTCAGTTGTAAGAGCTCTTGTTGAAAAAGTGAAAAGAGTTCTTTATCTAGTGTAATATTTGCCAGCCTTTGGCTACTTTTGGTTCCTGATGGCCACTCTTCAGCATGTTTTCAGAAGTCTAGAACAAGTCATTTTAAGATTTACTCTTAACTCACACGGACAATATATTTCTTTCAAATGAAAAAGAAACCTAAACAGTAGCCATTGTTTTTAGCAGGATAGTACCAGAAAAAAACCCCAACCCAGAACTATTATGATTAGTATTAAGACTTTTATGGTTACAATAATACTGTCTACATTACATCTGATGTGGAAATAGTTATACTGGTATGATGTATGTTGGATCAGTACAGTTTAATTCCCCTTTGCAAGGAATTTCAGCCTCCTGAGATATTAATTACATTTCAAGTCTTCTTGGAAGAATTTGCTGTAAGAAATATTTTTTTTCCACACAGTAATCCTTCTTGTGAATTAAAAGTAGCATTTACAAGGAAGATTACACCACATCAAATGACCATTGTTATGTTTGAAATATTATTACTGTTTAACAATTAATATTTAATATTAATATTTAATATTTTACTACCTATAGATTAGGCCAATGCCAGTAATAACATGCATATAAGACAGCAAAAAGCAATCCATTTTAGCTCACTAAAAAAAAATCACTTTCTAAATTAAAAGTAAATAACTTTGATTCATATAGTGAATTTAAAAGAAACCTTTTTCAAAACTTATTTGTGGCAAATACATGTTTATCAAAGTTTGACAGGAATAAGAAACTAGATGGTGAAAAAAAGGAGAGGGAAAAAAGAAGCAAGCCCTTTTTTCACTCTGTTACTTAAGTTGATGTGAACTTATAACAGCTTACTTTCTCTGACAGACATGATTAGCTCAGAGGAAGACAGTAAAAGGGATATAAAGATGGAGCTGGGGGGGAATCCACCCCCACACCATTGGGGAGACAGAAGAGAGAGTCTCTATTAAAGGAGCTCCCTTGGTGTCTGGGCAGCATATGAGTAAACACAACAGCAGTCACAAAACTCGTGGGAAAGAAAACAAAAACTGTTTGAAAACCTAGCACTTGTCAGTGTGAGATCCACCCATTCCATCAGAGGAGTCAGGTACAGGGGTTAGGAAGTGAGAAGATCAGAACCTCACACTGTGCTAGGAGAAATCATGACTATAGGAAAAAGACAAATAAATTCAAAGCAATTATTGTGATCCTTCACTTCCTAGGAGTCATCCTACAGGAAAGATTTTGGGCCAGCTATGCAATTGTGTTATAGTGCTAGCCCTTTAAAATTTATCATATAATTTTTTTTGTAAGGCATTTTTATTACAGTACCATAGTCTTTATCCATTATGAAACCCAGCAATTGTCACTATTTATATCCTGGTTTTAAAACAGGCATTCATTTCAAATTTTCTTGAAAATCTTAGTAAGGAATTCAGTGGTTTTTGAGCTATGACTTAGTTCTTTGGAAAAATCCCATACATAACAAACAAAAGAAAATGCAGATGAAGATTTAAGGTATATAATGCCAATCAAATTCTTCAGTCATTTTTTGAGCAGAATATTTAGGCAGAATACACAAATTTTGTTTCTTTACAAAAGGGTTTCCTACTGCCCTTAAAAACAACAGTGACTTTCTATCAAGATTTTAATATGGGATTTCATCATTTTGCTGAGGAGGGTAAGCCTTATGCTGTAAAGATAAAATCTCTGACAGCAATAATCCTTCATGCATAAAATCTAATGGCTGAAGTCAGAGCTTTAGTAGAGTTAAGGTCTCAAACAACATGTCTAAAAGCTGGAATTTCCTGGCTTTAACTAATGAAACTTCTTATTCATGGCAAAGGAATTGTGTCCATTTGTGAACTTGGCCCTAGGTATGGAAATAAGGCCTTTTCAGTTTAGTTTTATTTTATTAATTCTCCCTGTGTAGTACTGATATATTAACATCAACGTAGCTGTCTAACTTGCCATTTTACTCAGTGTCATAGTAAATGACAAGGACTTTTCAGCTTTTTGAATAAGTTTCCAGCACCCAGACATTTTGTCTGAATATATGTCTGTAATGATCACACAGGTGTAAAACACTAATGCATCTTCTGGCATTCATTGTTAAGTGGACAATTATCTCATTTACTTTTAAGTGTTTATTTTGGAAATTATGCATATTGCATAACAACAAAATAAGACTGTGAATTTCAATTGAATGTACATTGAGAACAATTTTACAAATGGTGTTTCTGATTTTTCAAGTTACACTTCTTTGATAACTTTCTACCTAAACTGCCAGAAGTTAAACATCCAAAGATAAGGAAATGGTTGTTTTATTTTTTAGCAGTTTCCCTTGCCATAGTGAACAACCTAGTACATTTCTTTGCAAAGTTTAAGAAAATGACTTTATGTTCCGTCTCTCCAAACCATAACAATAGACTATCAGAACAATAAGTTACTGACTTCAGTTCTGTTCCTAAAGGGATATTATCTCCAAACTTAAAAATGAAATAAGGCAAAAAAAAAAAGAAAATGTAACAGAAGGATAATTAATACTAATTGCATCTTCACTGTCAGCCTCAACTGACACCAGCAAGATTCTCTGCCTAAAATGGCTAAGGACAACCTAAAATGAAGTCTTAATCTAACGGATGACCTTTGCCAATACATTAGCCAATACATTTTCTGAAAATATGACCATTCAGCAAATAAAATCACACAGATGTGAACATCAGTGTACGTGCATATATGTGTACCTGCACAAAGCCCTGAAAAACCTCAGTCAATCCTTCCATAGACAGCTAAACTTGCAAAAGCCCTGATTTTGATATGCATATGCCAACAACACTGTCCTTGCTTTGATACATCCTACTCCTGTCAGGGAGCTCAACTCTGGTGAAAATGTGTACCTCTGTAGTGGATGGCTACATAGAGAAAAGGTTTCTAGAATGGGCAAAACTATAATGAGGATACTTACAGAGCAGTGGTTCCACCACTATATGAATTAAAATATACTTCCCTTCCAGTTCACCTATCCAGCATCTCTCATACTACTTCTGCTTAAAATATGGTAAGAGAATGAAAGAGTTAAGAGTTGATTACATTTAAGGGTTTTGTAGACATTTGACTTTACGCTTCAAATACCTTCATGATAACGCCTATGCTATGACACACACAGTTACACCCACATTATCACATAGCATAAGAATGTTACAAGACTTTAAAAAATTATTTCTCAATCTCATATTGAATAGGCATTTGCACAATAGAATTGTAGAGTTTTATGCAAACGTCTTCTACCCACCTACACAAAAATTTGAATTAAAATGGGTAGAGATGCAGACAGGCTATTTAGAAAATATCAAGCTCATGAGATATATGCAGATCAAACAATTCTCTTAAACTAGACATCCAACAGAGACAACAAGAAATGATAAAAAAATTCAAATAAGCTTCCAAAACACAACCCTGCAGTTATCAAAAGTGACATTACCTGTGCAGTAATTAATGTACTTAATTTATTCAAGGCAGTTCAAGATTTGCAAATAGGACTAATGTCTGACTGAAAGTGGAACCCCAGAGGCAAAATGAAATAATCAGACGCTAAGAAAAAAATAATAGCTGTACACGAAAATGTTAGAAACCTCCTAGATAATATGCATGACATGTTCTAGTAGGAGATTAGAGTTCAGTGTTCTCACTGTTTTCTCCAGACAGTACTAATTTGTTTCCAATTAGTAGAAATGTACTGCAACTGACTTAACAGACTAAAGTGGTCACAGGAACGTTGTCTCCACTTGCGATCTTGCCACAGAAATCTGTTCTCCCTTGTGCTACCTTGTTCTAAAAAATTATACCCAGTCTGTTGTCTGCTTGCCACATACTCAGTCTTTTTATTTTATTTTATATTATTTTATTTTATTTATTTTATTTTATTTTATTTTATTTTATTTTATTTTATTTTATTTTATTTATTTCATTTTATTTTATTTTTTATAGGATATAATTTGTGAAAGCACACATTAATTTAGACAACCCCTCAACCACATTAGATGCCACTACATAAGAGAGGATTTGTAGCTGCTCTGGTGGAAATAATAATGGACTAATTGAAACCAATTATAATACTGTACTTAAGCCACTTGCAACAGTCTGCAAGGATCTTGCATGAGAATTACATACTGAGCAAAGATTAATGGACTTCTGTTCTCAATGTGGTGGTGGTGTTTTTTTTTTTTCCAGGCAGTTGTTAATGCCCTAATCTTTAGTAGGAAAATGTCTTTTGCACTGTTGTAGGAGTAGGTAATTGTTTCCTTATGAGTCTAATCTTTCTGATGCCTTTGCAGTGGCGTGTGAGTCACCCTTGGCACTGTAGGAAAAGAAGCTGCAGAAGGTGAGAAAGAGCACAGTTTCTAAAGGACAATAGTGGACCTTTGCATTGAGGTAACACTGTTGCTTGTCTTTCCAAATAAAAGTGGGGAATTTTTTCTAATTTGTTCTTTCCCACTCTTGCTAAGCTGTAGTGAAAAGATCAGGATGTGGAAGAACTGTTAACATCTCAAAAGAGAAACCAATTCAAGAAACAAAAATTAAAAGAAAAATAGCAAATTTATACTCAGAAGATCCCACTATGGATGCAACTCCCCAGCTGCACAAAACATGTCTTCAGTATGGCAAGGATGCACTTAACTTGAGTGGCACATGGCAAAACTCAAGTCTAAGCCAAGAACCTGGTCTGACTGGGCAGGAGATTCATTACCACTTCTCCAACAAACTTTGTGAAATCAACTAGGTAATGGAAGGGCAAAACATCAGATACTGGAAAATGAAGGGCTGTACACAGAATAATTAGAAAGTTGAGAGATATAAGTGTTTCAGGAAAGAAGCAAAGACTGAATGCCTTGCCAATTCATGCTAAATGGCAGGTAACATTTTCCATTATTTGGCAAAGTGGTGCAGTGATAAGACTGTGGTCTGAGAATAAGATATTCTAAGCTTTACTTTTGCCATTGACCAACTGTGGGTCATGTTATAGGCAGGTCACTTCAACCCCCGTGCTCAGATTCTTCAGATGTAAATTAGGATTAAAATATTCTCTCTCCCTCTCTTTTTTATTTTTATTTTTAAAAATGAAATACACATCTCTACCAAATATGAAACATTAAGTCATCCTGACTATTTCTTAAATTTTTTCCTCTCTTACCATCTGAGATTCTACGGAAATAAATAATATATTGCAAACTTAGATGAAGATATCAGTGAATTTAGAAATTTATTACCTTTGTCATCAAGTAAAGGCTCTGTAATATTATGTTTTGATTAAAAAAAAAAGTCTGTTTGCTTAATTTACTATTGTCACTGGGAGATGAGATTAGATTTTACTTTTTCATAGCCCCAGTTTTTGTCACTTCTTGCAAAACCATTACTCCAATGTTGCCCTACATTTTCAGTTAACTATCTCACCAAATGGACAAGGAACTTCTAGCCTCTATTAAGCCTTGGCCTGAGCTGCTTGGGAAAGTCGCTTGACATTCTTCTGCCTCCGTTTTCTCAAGTTTAAAACAAGTTTGTTAAGGGTGATCATCGCCTATTAATGACTCGGCCCTCTACCTCCTAAATAGCAGCTGCCTCCAAAGTTTTGCTATTTATAAATCATCCGTTCTCATTGCAAATGCATTTATTCACAACCTTTCTGATCACTTTAGTTAGCATATTACCATCAGAGAATAACATATACTTTTCCTAGATATAAATAAGTTATTTTTCAACTTGATATGCTTACAGCTATAGGCCAAATAAATAAAACCAATTTATGTTAACAGCCAGCATTAGTTTACATTTTTTTTCCGTTGTTTAGAGGACTGACAAAAATATAATATCTGAAAATCAAAGTCTTCTTATCAGATTGCATGCTCATTTGCTTTGGTTTTGCTGCCTCATTTTGCAACTCTTGCTACTGCCATGCACAGCAGGAAATTCAGCTGAAGTCAAAAGACTAAGAAAATAAACAAAGCAGCTGCTTTAGAATACTTCAGACAGGGCCAAGTCCTGAGTTACAGGGCCAATTAGCTAAAATAAGAAAGGTGAAAAATTAAAACAGTATAAAAATACTTTATATCTGTCCCATCATAAAGAGTATTTTATTCAGTTTTTAATTCTTTCAGTGTTGGGGTTTTTTTTTTAAATGAAGGAAGATTGATGGAGATTGTTAGTTGAAGACTAAGGGTATAGTTCTGGTTTTGGGCACATACGTGTGGTTCCTATTTGACTCAGAAGAGGCCTGAGGCCACAGTTTGGCCCTGAGTGATTTGTGACAGATGGTGAATAGCAAATAAATTCTCCAAGAGGAGATCAAGGGCTTTGGGTAAGCATCTCAGATTCTTGCCTGGGAAGATGCAAGGGCTTTGTTATAACTTGTATTTCAGTAACATTTACCTGTCATTAAACCTTAGATAAACACAGAAAGCATGAGGATGAGAGAAATATATTAAACAAATGTAGGCACAGATGCTAAAAGTTGTTGCTTCTGACTGCTGACCATTGTCGTCTTCTTTAACAAGGCACATAATCTAGCCAGATGTATGGACTTGGTGGAAAAGGGAGACAGCTGATGGTTTATGCATTATACCAGAGTGACCAGCCCAATGGACAACACAAAACCTTTTGCTGAGAAAGCCCTTCATCGTGCCATAACCTTGGTATGATATTGTCAATCTACTGCTGTACTGTGCCGAGATGCTTCAGTGTGCCTCCATGAAAGGAGTTTACTGTAAAATAAATGTGTTTTGGAAATGAGAACCTTTTAAAAGTAATAGGTGCAGTATCTAGAGTTGGGCCTGGTTTTAGGCAAAGGCTGCTAATGGATAGTGCAGAGGGCTTATTTTAGAGAAAAATGTGTTGTAGACATTGACTGGAAACAGGTACATAGATTTGCGAAGACATACTGTTTACTGCAAGTTTCATGCAAACATGTGAACCAACATCCTAGCTAATGTTCTATTGGACTGTGTCATTTCACTAAAAGATCACTTATTCAGTAAAATAGTTTGGCAGTCTGCAACGTTAACTCCAAGAAAAGCAGGGCTAAATTGACGTTACCAGTTTCACACTGTACCCACGGTATTAGTTTTGACACTGACTGCATGCAGGTAGATTATAATGCATAATATTGATCTGGAGGATTTTTTTTCCACTTCAGGTGTATCTTAGCTTCTAGCCTTGATCTTAAAAGCTAAGATGGATGTTCAGTATTATCACCTAGCAGAAAGGGTAAAAAATCAATTTTATCTCCTGGTGCTTCATTCCCTTGTCTTCCAGTGCTCGAGCAGTGGGGTTGTAACAACCGTCAGCATAAAATCATTTATTAGCTGATGTTATGACAACTTCTGGCAGATGAATATATTACTATATGTTGATGCTCCTGAAATCAACTTTCTGATTAAACATACGAAAAGACTATGGCAAACAATCAACTCTTTTTAATGGAGTAATAATTTCACAAAGCACTGTGTTGCAGAAGGAGAGTAGCAAGATCTAGCTAAGAAAAACCTATGTGTGAGCCATGCATTTTCCAAGACTGATGGTGATAGATGACAGTTACTCATAGTTTATGGATTTTAAAGGTGACCTGAACACATGAAAAAGGACAGTTTCAAAAATTTTGGCTTTCTACTTTCCAAAAGGTAATGAAATCAAACAAAGGAAGGATTCTCATCTTTACTAACCCTGTGCTAAGTTACCAGAAAAGCTTTGATTCATCTTTAGTTTGAATTCTAGATGTAGGTTATTTTCTATTAAAATCTATTGATGAGTCCTCTAAACTTCATTGGAGGACCTCCTTATCTCACAGGATGCCTTGGGACTGGGAAGTAAAAACTTGCCTTTCCACCCTGCTTTCAAGACAATATTCAGCCATAGTTGAGGATTTGTGCCACTATCCCTTGTTCTTTCCTAACCTTTTAAACCTCATTAATCCTTTCCTGCCATGTCCTCTATAACTCAATTTGTTAAATGCAGGCCTCATTCAGCCCTTCACTAGCCCAGTAAATCTTTTTATGTTTAATTATTTTACACAGATGTAGTGTAGATCAGAACCTAAGAGAAACCTTCACTACTGAAAGCAACATTGAACTGTTTTTCTTCATCATGTCGATGGTTCTGTGCTCATATATAACAATTTCTTGTACAATATTGCCTACACGATACAGATAAAAATGTAACAGAACAAGTTATCAAGCTACACTAACAGTATTTATGCAATAAATTTATTCCTTTAAAAAGATATCATGCAGGCTGCTGGCCTACCAAAAATGCCGAGACCAGGTAAAGATTATAAAAAACATATGTTATTCTGATGTTCCTTAAAACAATACAGTAAGGGGTAGTTCTGTTGAAATGTGCAGAATTTTATACCTACTTAAACTCACTGAATGGCACTGTAAATGACTGCATATAATGAAATCATAAGAGGATTAGTGTTTTACATATTTTATAAGATGGTATTAAAATGCTGTTAAGACACCACCTATCTTTCTTAACCTTCAAATAGAATCCAATCTACTTCTGACATTTTCAATATTCCTATTAAAAATGGAGCCCAAAATCATGAGATTAGATTAAACATCAAGGAATGTAAAATAAATGCTATACATTTACTTTTATGCTTCTTTCTTTCCCCTTTGCTTTCTTGTTTCTGAGCATTCAAGGTTATTAAAAGAAAGAACTGAAAGAGTTTTTTTTTTTTTCAAATGGCTGATATATTTGTGAAAAATGATAGCAAAAGCAGTAATAGTAGCAATAAATAATTAAAACAGCCAATACCAGCATATAATGACCTGACACCATGAGTTGAAAATTATGAAGAGTTAAATGTCAGGATACATTTCTGTGGTTTTGTTTTTTCTTTCTGTTGTTTGTTTTTTACAACTCAGCTTGTATTTATGGAGGTTTGACTTTCATTTTCTGCTTATAATCAATATATATTTAAGCTCTTTAAAAGCATTTAGATGGTTTATGATTATAGATGTATGACCATGCATTATTAAACGTAACTTTCAAAGCAAAACTTAGATGTTTATACATCTGCATAAAATGTTATAAAACAGGCCCATTGTTTTGTCTTCTAAGGACTTTAATAAAATCCTAAAATTTTAAAGAGTCTATGTTTTGTATTTAAAAAGCAAATATGTTACTTCAGTGTTTGTTAAGTGGTTTCAGTCAAGATAACCTTCATGGACATTTTTGCAGAAAAGAGTAGCGAATTATCTTTTTTGTTATATTTAACAGAAAACAAGATCAGAAATATATATCTCTGATAAATTCTTTTTTATATCAGAATAAGATAACATTATATTGATTTGTGTAAATTTTAAAGCAATTTCTCTTGATTTCTATCAAGGTATCCTCATTAGCATAAACTCTAAGAATAAGTATTTAACTGAGATCAAGTATGTAGACAAACCCTTTATTTAATTGCCTGCACACTTTAAGCCAACTAGCCATTCATTTCTGTACCCCAAGATTTGAAATCAATCCTTTTTTCTTTAAGAAATAAAAAGTGGAAGCTTTAGCAGCATGGAGTAGATTACTGCAGTGCATGGAACTAAATATAATAAACCCCCTCATTTTAATGATGTTTACATATGTGGCAACACATCTATGAAAATTATTCAGATGTGAGCTGTAACTATGAGGACTGGCACTGAAGCGAGTTGAAATCCCTATCAAAGATAATTCTATACCTGGGAAAATAGTAATTTTGTTGTGCGGCAAATTCTGTGTATATGGTGGAAACAGCACCAAGTAACAAAATGATAAGGCATAATTCTTCGCTTCCCTCTATGCTGTTGCATGCTGTCTCATTTTTTTAAAGGATAAAACACACACAAGCACACACAGGCTATACTTGGAATGGCTGGGATATTTAGACTCCTCTAGGGTTGTTATATGCATGTACCATGCTGATGAACCTGCTTTTGTGGTGGTGTTGACATCCTTTCTCTTCTCATCTGGCTGATTTTTTCCATTGCTTCTCATTTATGGACAATGGATAGTGAATATAATTGTATCGTCTGCCTCCATCTGTTTTAAGGAATGAACAGAAAACTTGGACTGTAATAGAAGACACTACTGTTTTGTCCCAGTGAGAACATGTCCCAGTTTTGTACCTGTACAGGTAAATAAATCCAGGTATTTAGCAGAGTAATGTTATCCTAAACAGTAATTTGCTTATATCCTCAGCTTTGTCTGGGTATTGCCCTGGTCTCCCACAGTAGCAGATGGCAGAATAGAAATAATTCTGTTGCAAAAAGAGCATGCAATTAAGAAATTAATTTGGTTTCAATAAAATGACCATATTCATAAAATCCAAGAAAAGAAAATAAGTAACTGTAATAATGGGTTTCAATTCATCCCCTGTGTCCACACATCTAAATATTAACGTGCAAAGGAAATGTGGCTGATCTATACTAGCAACAACCCTTCCAGATTTAGGTCTGTGAAGTTATTTGTCTTCAGTCAAACTGTAAATTGTTCATGTCTGATAATTGTCTATCAGGGAGAAAAAAAAAAAATAATTCTGGAAGACCAAATAGAAATTCAGTATGAAATTAATTGTACCGTATTCATGTACTTGTGCGTGTTTGAAGAGGTGGGTTTCTGCAGAGTGTAATTTAATGTAGGACTTACAAGTAGCAGTGAGCTGCTGTCATGAAGCTGAAAGAAATTAGTCAGAAGAACAATATGTGAAGATACAGAAATCACAGCATATCAAAAACTCAGAAAGTGGAACTTATCATTTTTGATATGTTTCTGTGTGGACCGTGTGCCACACATATTTCTGGAATGGTATTTTAGGATCTGAGAGCATATTTTTTTCCCTTAAGAGAGCAATGCTTGTCTTAAAAGGACAGCTTTGCCTGAACTGGTTTTTTTAGAGCTTATATTTTTACTTTATCTTATGAAATTCAGGCCCAATACATAGGGTGATATAAGTATTATTTAGATCTGACCAATTTAAAACTTTCCCTTGAAATGGAAGGCCTGGACTGACCTGCACTTTAGCAACATTACCCCTTAATCTACATTCCTACTACCTCAAGAGAAAAGCATTGGTTTTTTTAGGATTTTGCAATTCATATACCAATTTACTTCAAATCACGTTCAAGAAAACCACACATATATTCATAAAAAACCCCTATAATGAAAACAATCTTACAATATTATGCATTTTAAATAACTATTGTGATCAGAACAGTCTGAGGAGTATTAGCCTATTTCAAACACTAAGAGCCTAAGCTCTGCTTTCAAACAGCACATAGGCAGTTAGATGAAAAGGGTCTGTTGCAAAGGGCCAAGTCTAAGAAGCGGCACGTTCCCCAGATTGCCTCACCTTCCATGGAACTGCAGCACCTGAAACCCAAAGCAATTCTGAACTCCTGAAAACACCTGCTTGTACTTTATCTTTTCAGCTCATGTCTGAGCGGCTTCGTTTCTACGACAGCCTTGTGATGAGGGAACAAAAATAAACCAAAAGACCATAGTTAAGTAAAGTTATGTAAATGTCACACATCGAGTAAAACGTTGTTTCTGAGTAGAGAAATGTTATTGTCAAGAATACTACTGGGCATGTCTACAAGTGCTTAGAACACTGTTTTTTTCACTGTTGTTTGGAGTGAACAGTACTGCCACTTCATATACACCTCCTGGGGAAGATCCTGGCATTAATGTTCAGAGGCTAAAAGCTTCACTTTGAAACACAAGAAAAGGACTACATTCAATCAAAAGAATTACTCTCCATAGCTATTACACCTTTGTCTGGGGATTTAAATGGAAAAAAGAAAAGAGTGAAGCAATTAAGGAATTAATTTGCTGACAGTTTCTCCACAGACTCTTCCGTATGTCCCTAAATAAATTGTTTAGAATAATTGCTAATTATTCTGTGTTGCACATATAAAATAACTTAAATAGAGACATAATTCATTTTAGAGGAGACTAAAGGATTAAAAAAACCCCACCAAAACCAACAATCTGTACATCCTAGTTTGGCATTTTACCTCAACAAACCTATTTAAAATTACATGGAGGGTTCCCTAAAGAATAAACATACTGAGGTGGGGAGGGGATGTGTATGTACATACAAACAACTGCTCACTTACTGAGTAGTAGTTCCATGTATTTGAGGTTTACTAGCTATGGGAAGCATAGGTGCTTATTAATGTAATTAATTCTAAGCGACAGAGAAAATTCTTAGCTTCAAAAAATATCTAAGTTCTTGGTTATCGTTTAGCTTAGTTAAAAAGTTTCACAATGGTTTTAAAATACCACCTACTTCTGTTTCTCCTGCCAATCTTCTAAAGGATTTGGGACAAATTCTTTTTCTGTGTACACTTATTCTGTGTTTTTGCTGAGGTGTAATAATGGAGTTTGTGACTGAGCACTGAGGATGCCGTAGAGCTAGATGCTTTTACACCACAGGGATCAAGTTCTCAAAGTGACTCCTACTTCTTTCCCTCTCTTAAGGAGAATGACAAAGGATTAGGCCATCTACAGAGATGTCACATAGCTCTGGGGATCCCTGCTGTAGATACAGGGAAGTGAAAAAAATACTGTTGAGGTTTGGTTTTGGAGTACGAACTGATTAAAAATGTGATCCAGCATGGTGGAAATTCACACTGAAATACAGGTCTTGCTTTTCATTCCAAATACTTTTCATTTATTCTCCATTCAGCTTGACTCATGTCTTATGGAAGAAAAATCCCAATATTTTCAAATGAAAATGTTGTTAAAACTTTATTTATAGAAAGTGTAAATCATGTAATGGCATATAAAATAGGTAACTACCTGAACTGATTAGTAAAACTAATTAAAAACCAAAATACAACATTCATTCTCTGCCTTAGTTTAAATCCAGGGTAAATCATGTCTTCTGTCTTCCTTCAGGGTATTGACGCTTCTCCTCAGAACTGTAGGGTACTCATAGAAACTCTTTTTCTCTTTCATTTTGTGATTTCTTATTGGTGTCCTTTTCAGATTTTCCAGGGAAACGAAGCATGTGTCTGAAACTGGGCCTCTGAGGACTATTAATGTGGCGCCTAGAAATCAGCACAGGTGGGTTCCCACCACATTAAACAACAAAAATAGCCCACAGAAGTTCTTAATATGTATTGCAGGTCACTGCAAGGGAAATGGCCTTTAGCTCAGTTGTGAACTTTAGCTAGCAGATATCTTCAGACATTTAATTCTTTTTGAACTCCACTGAATTTGCTTCATGTATCTAGTCTGGTCTACTTCAAGTCTCTCAGTTCCTCATTAATACAGTGATATAGAACACACATAGAAAAATACTTCAAAATTCCATGTTACCACACACTACTTTTAATTAAACTAACTCAAAATGCCATAGACATATCTATAAATGTCCACAAATGTTTTTATCAGAAGCCAATCACACGAGTTCCTGATTTTTCAGTTTTTCTGCTTGAGAAGAAATGCCGTTTTTTAGTAAAAATAAAATAATAAACCCCCAACAAACTCATTGAGATTTGGGATGAGGGTCAGAACCTATATGCATCTAGGAAGTTAGGGGTTTGAGGCCTTTCCGTGAGTCTGTGCGTGGGTACCTATGTATTTACAAAAATAAGAAAGATGATTTCCTTTTGTTATTGTCCATTTACTTTAGGTTTATTTCTGAAGCTTTTTTCACATTTTTATAAAGCATGTACGTTGCAAAAAAATATCACTTTTTGAGTATCTAATTGATTATAAAAATATAGTTTTGATTATATCAAAACATAAAAATGTGGTTATCAGAACTGGATTATCAAAATATCCTTTTGAAAATATCTAACAGACAGTTGATTAAACCATTATGATTCGCTGTGCAGTTGGACAGAATTCTACCTGTCTGGACAAAAACTTTATTTTTGCCTATTATTTCTCTAGAATTTTGTTCTGAATTATATAATCATATCGCATTGCATATTGTATAGCATAATCTCCCATATCTAAATCATATCCTGGAGATCTACAGCAAAGCACCAGGTATATGCAGGAACTCTTACCAAAATACCATTTTCCCCAAACAAGCGCTCTGTCACTCATACCATCCCTGCTTTTTTTTTTTTTTTACCATCTGTTGCATTGCTAATGTATGATGCCATCCTAATGCTTTTTTAACTACTTATTCAACATCTGTATTCCAGTTATGATTATCATTGCCATCTTCAATGCTGTATTGTTACTTGCAAGGGGTACTAATGCCAGAGACAGCACTCGTGAGTGGCATTAGTTCCATCCTTATACATTTTCAGGGTCAGGTGTGTTTAACAAGTCTTCTGTTGTTAAAGAATATCACTGGTAATAAGAAATGGAATTAAAAAAAAAAGTAAAATAAGGAAACTGCAGTATGCCTGTTCTGCGGCTGTTTTTCATTCCGCTTTTTCTAATGGGCATAGCAAGAGTTTAGGTTGTAATCCATAACAATGCAGTATTTTCCCATTCAAGGTGACTGCAAATTCAATTCTTCCTGGCAGCACAAATTACTCACCTCTCAAGTTTTCCTTCTGACACTGAAATCGGTTGCACAAGAAAATGTGTCTAGCAGCCTTGAAATGGAACCAGACAAATTGTAAAGAAGAGTAGCAAGGCATCTAAGTGCTTCCGCGGCATCTTGCTGACAGATGGGAGCTGTAACACCAGTCACCAGCGCTTGCAACTCCAGTGCAGTTAAAGAAAAGGAAGCATTCATCAAGCCATTCATTTCTCATTCCTCAAACAGAAGGCTGTTTACATCATGTCAGCAAATGATTACCCTCTGCTGCTGTTGTTGTGCTACCTATTGGAAAAGGTGAAGAGGTTATGTTTTGAAATCCCATGGAGATGTTGATTAAGGAAACAAAAGAAGCTGGTTCTTAACACCCAACACCCCCCCAAAATAGGAAGCAGGCATCATCACACATCTCTGACATGAGAAATAGGTTCTTCTTGGGGAGAACAATGAATTCAAAGCACAAACTGCTTACATCTATCAAGGGAGAACCAAAGGATCTACGCACTTTCCCTTCCAACTGGGTCATGTCTTTAGATCCTTTCTGTGGTTTTAGGTCCTTATTCAGCTCTTATCTGAGAGCTGACCTGGAATGGCATAGATCCCAGATTTCCTTGGCTGCTTCTTCAAGTTTCATTAACTGTGCCAATGAAAACAAAGCTATATAACCTGTGTGGAAGTCTGCAAATGTGTAACTTTGTAAATGAGTCCATATTGGATCATCACTGGAAAAAAATAAGAATCCATAAACTGAAAAAATTGAGAACTACTGTTTTAAGCATTGAATTCCTACCAAGCTTAGGTTAAAATGTGCTCAGGACTGCTAGGTGTCATCCAGCCTTTGCAAAGTCTTTGTCAAGACCAAGACTTAGTTTAACAACTCATGAATTTTCGAGATTTGGAGCTAAAGTCTTTGGCTCTCAAAGAAGACACATGAAATGACTCTACTGTGAAAGGTAGAACTTGGCTTATTTGAAAATATGAGGTGTAACTGTGCACAAAATTATTGTGGTGATTTCCATGCTTTATTTTAGTCTGGGCTGTCTCCCAAGACTTTTTTTTGCTTGAATATGTGCATTTCACCACTCTTGAAGAGCTGATTTTTCTCCCTCAGAGATTTAGTCTAATATCTGGGCTTAGATACTTGTTCAGAAAATTACTTCATATGTATGCAAAATAGAAAATAGTACAGTTTAAGCAGGATCAACATGATAAACTGCTATGTAAACAACTTAAACCTTCCACCTGTGTGATGGCTTTATTTCACTTTCCTTAAGCTTTTAAAGTCTAGTAGACTTCAGTGCATTTTTTGTCTTGGAATATGAATTCTATTTCAAAAATGTGTAATTACTATTCAAAAAACTCATGCATTCTTATTGTAGGGTAATTTAAATTTTAGGATTCCAGGACCGTTGCTCAGTAAGTGAATATTATATTATGTAGATTATTTTCTTCCTTCTTATTCATATTTATCTCTAGTCCATCAGAAACTTCATCCTGTCTCAGAGTGGCAAACTTCTACCACATACATTGCTTTGGATTTCTTTCAGTTCAGCTGTGCACATTTTAATTGAGACTGGTTTCAGCTTTTCTCCCATGCTTTGTGAAGTGTGGCTGCCTTTCCTTCTTATCCTGTGCAGGCCGTACACAAGTAACTGATACACCCCGACTTCTGCCCCAATGTTTATTTCCTCTCTGTGCACTTGAGTTGCTCCCATGACATAATGTAGCTCCCAGCACTGAAATTCTGTTATCCTTAGTTGTGTCCTACAGGAGAATTTTGGGTTCTGCATTGTTTCAGTTCCCAGACATGGTCCCTGAAGGGGCTAACCTGCACATGAAAGCTCCAGTGTAATAAATACAAAATTTATCTTTGTGAATATCGGAGATGGAATACAGCTTCTCTGAATGTTTATATTTATAAAACTGTCTCAGTTTTATACTCAAAGAAAATGAGCAGCCACATCTTATCCATGTGATTAACCCAAAGTTCACATTCTGATTTGGAAAAAGATGAAACTACATCTAATATTTTTCTCTCTATTATGACAAATTCATGTTATTATGACAAATGTAATCATCCTTTTCAAGTTTTTTGGGACATCAGTGCCTGTAATTACTGTGTCTGCATATGATATGAGTTCTCTAGATGCTTCTGCAATGTTTTTATTCAGAAGATTGCAAACAGAAAATACCATGTATATATGAGGAAGCTCTCATATTGATGAAACAGAGCCAGCTTTGGAAAAGATACAGTATATAAGACTATACAAAAATACAGAAAGAGAGTAAGACTTTCATATTTAGCTGGTATGCCCAAGGTGGAAAACAGGAAAAGGAGAAATAGAAGGTCTGCCGGGTATAGCATGTAGTTCTGTTTTGCCTATATGGCTGAGCTACTTCCCCACATCACAACTAGAGTCACCCCCGGTAATTTTGGATGTAAGAAAAATGGACAGGGTCTTTATCTAATAATTATACTCTCAGAAAACTAAATAATCATACGCAAAAAACCAGCACTATTAGGAGACACTAACGTCAGAGTCGGAATGGAATATCTAATTTCAAAGTCATAAGTTTAAAATTATGTGAATCAAGAATATTAAACAAAAATATTCAGTGCATTGATGAATTAGCTGCCTGTTATACAAACCTTTCATCCTTCAATTTTGTTATATAATGTATATTTTTGTTATTTGACATAACATATTAAACCCAATACTGTGTAAAAAATCTGAACCTCATAACAGCCCATCTGAAATACCCATAGTACTTTGACTGAACATGATTGTAGACATGGTACACAGAGCAGAACAGGCATGTTAAACATGAAACTGTCTACTTTTACAGCAATACTCTAACCCCTGTTAGCCACAAAGATTTTGAACAACTGGGCATTGTGTACAGACAGTCAGCTTGTCATTAATACAATACAACACAACACTACTTTTCTTATTTCTAACCGATGTTTATATGCTATTCAGCTGGCAGTTCCCCTAAACTTTGCTCTGTTTCTGATTCTAAACCTCAGGTGCATGGTAACTTACCGCTAAGACTAACTTCTGCATAGGACTCTGCTAGATTTTATGATCCTAGGTTAGGTAATTCACACCACTGCTGATGATGTTATGAATGGCTGGCATAAAATGAACACATGATTAACTTTAACTAAGTCACAGACATTGACAATAAAAAGAAAATTGTAATTTGCACTGTGTAAGTCTAGATAGTTTAAGCAGACCCTACTGAAAACCAGACTGTTTTGAATGTATGTGAAATTTTTAACCTATGTCAGGCAAGTATTTAAAGACATACAACTAAGTGTATATATATAAATCAGCAAATACCAATACACGATCTGTACAGATATGAGTATATAGGTGGCGGCACTGTTTCACAATCAAAACTTCAGCAGTATCAATGGGGCAACAACTATATGCCAATGTTAAGCAGGGCATATATGGGGCAGGTTAATGCATACTTTTAATAAGAACATAATACATTTCTACATCTGGAACCCGTATACCACCTGAATTCAGCCTGGGGTTAGGTAGTTTTGGATTGCTGACAACATTTTTCTTTCATCTTTAAGCTGGATTTTCAACCTCCTCAAAGGAGCATGATCAGACCTAGGGTCATTGTTGAGTTCTAAAAACCCTTCCAGAAGCCATTTCAAAAATCATTCATGCTACACCGCACATCACAAAGAACTGCAGATTATTCCATACCAGCACCTGGAGAATTCCTTCCTTCCACTTGAGAAGTTAAGAGGTGGAATTGGTTTGTACACTACTTCAGCACCTACAGAAGAAGATTTAGATTCAGACTCAGGTGCAGTACTGATGTGACTTACTTGGAGACTGTAGTCTTTCTCTAAGTCAGAATGACAGACCCTTTTCTATGTTTGGGGAAAAAAAAAAGAAAAAAAATGTAATTATTTAAGCAAAAAAGTACAATATGCAGTACCAATATAAGTAAGTAACTATGTTAATATATCCACAGAAGAACAAAGGGGGAAGCAACATACTAGTGATGAGGTAAGCTAGAAAATCATTGTTAATGAGAGTTTGTTAATACATGGAGAATGTTCCTGTATCTTGTATCAGGACAGAAATCAATGAGCATTATGGTAAGAGAGGCATGAGAATAAGATAAAGAACAGACCTGCAAGGGATTTCCAGAGATGATCTAGCTTATTCATTCTCCCAGGCCATAACTGTTACATCTTTGCCTTCCTAATAAAAAAAAAAATTATAAAAGGCAATAGCTAGGAGCACTGCAAATCAAAGCAGAGATGTATCAGCTCTTCACTGGCAAGGAGCAAGACAAAGATAAAAAGTGGCAAACTGTGGTGAACAACTTCAGGGGCTGGTTGTGGGCCCTCACCTGAACACAGCCAAAACTAGCAGCACACCAAAGTGACTCAAAATATTAAGATAAAAATGAAATAGTAAAAAACCCATAGCACTTCCTTATTAAAAATATTAAGACATTACTATTTAAAAATTAATATACAAGAACTATATAATAATAATGTCAATTATAATTTAATAATTATAATGCAACATGCAGTATTTTTATGGAGTATATATGACAATTATACGTATCATTATCATATAATATATTATATTATGTCATTTACCATATATCTTATAATAATATTAATATATTAATTTAAAATGTTTCTGTTAAAATTACTAAAAATATCTTACTGTCTGAAGATACTGAAATCTACAATATGTTCTTTAAGAAAACCTAATCAGGCAAGAAACTTCACAACATGTTGTTTAGTTTGTCTTAATTAATTATTAATGGATGAGAAGAGTTTGGCCTTATTTCTCTCTTCCCACCTCGCTGATCTTCTCACTCACACCTAGCTCTCTTGTCTCTCTAAATGATGCTGCTATACTTAGGGCAAAATCTTCCTACTCTACTGCTCCTGCCATTTGGAACAATATTCCTGTAATTCTTTGCCTCATTGTCATAAAATCATCTGAAAAGCTCTCTTCTTTTCAGGTCTGTGAGTTTTAGCTTCTTTTTCTTTCTATTGACCTTCTAACACCATATCCAGTCTATGAATGCTTATATCGAGCTATGTGGCTCCTAATACCAAATTTTGCATAGGCTTAGTGTATGCCTCTAAACCTAAACTAACCTCTTTGCAGAACAAATAGTGTATAAAAAGTGTATAAAATGCACCCCTTACAGATATCACCCCATAAAATTGATTCTATTCATTCATCATGCACAGAAGCATTCTGTAATACGAATTTAGGTAAATTAGGAACCTGTTGATGTAAAAGCATTACCTAAATTAAACTGGAATGATGTGTTACGATCAGAATCACTGACTATTTGGGAATATCTTCAGTACATGTTTCCAAACTGATGCATTATCAGAATTTATGGCTTAATTTTCAAAGTTGTGCAATCCCACAGGCTAGCAGATATCTTGGTTGCCCATGCACTTAGCCATTTTAATGAGTAAATAACTTATTAGATTATTCACATAGCAAATTGCTTTGCATATATACTTACATGCGTTCATTGCTTGGTTGTCAAATTCCCTTTGGTATTTATGGACACGAATAAAGGTTTCAGTTAATTAGGAAAAATCGATTTGTGACTTGTCTAAATTTCTTCTTACAGAGAAACTTTAGCTTGGTTTTGTAGCTGGGGCACTAGGCTGTGAACTTTGTGATTATGGTACTGAACTTGGTGCATTTTTCTCTTTAAGTATAAAGCAAAGAAATACAACATTCTTAACAATCTTCCTTTATAACAGTTCCCAGGGTTTGGAGGAAATGGGTCACTGGTGTTGTTAACAGTATTGAACAGTTCACTGATGCGAAGAAATATATTTTTTCTTTCTGACATTGCAAAAGTAACTGAATAGAAAAGCTCTTGTTCATTGGCACTTAACCATACTGTCTTCTGCCAGTCATGCAACAAATACATTTAATATTTTTTTCAAAAAGAATCAACAGAATTATACTACTAGACAACCCAACCTTTAATGCTATGTTCCATTCCTGGATCTGTCAGTGACTTACTGCTTAGCCCTGTAGATGTAGTTCATTTAGCCAATGTACAATTTGATATATTGAAGCATTTAGAGTTTTGATAACATAATTTGCTTAAATATTTATGCAACATGGCGTGTTTTGATGTTGTAAAATACATAAGAACATATTGTACTTAATGGTAGGGCAAGCAACAGAATGTTAAGAAAGCTGTTTTGAATAATACTTTGCCAAATGTTAAAACTTTCATTTTCACCTCTTTTTCTTTTTTTATTTTTAATTTGGGTAAAACATAGTAATCAAAATCGGAACCAAATTATATACTCATGTCTGTGAGAGCTGTGTGTTTCAGTGAAATGGTCTGTTAGTGGTGTGCTATGCAATAGTCTTACAGAACATATTAATTCCAATGAAAAATAGATAAGAAAAGTAAAATTTCTGAACATTCTTACACAATGCCACAATCCTGAAAATCTCCAACTTGTGATTTGCTTTATATGCCTGATGGATTGAATACAAGTTACTCAAACATGTAAACTTATTCATATGCTTATTTTGTTCAACATCAGAATCTCAGTCCTTGTAACACTGTTAAAATTATATAACTCCAAAACTCTTGTTTGATATTCTGTCTTTTGTATGAAGGCTAACCACCTCTAACTATTCAGTTTAAGGGATAATAATTGGAAAGTGTTTCTGAAACCGACTTTATAAAACATTCAGTAATGAGCAATCTGTTACCATAGTTGCTATTAAAAAAAAAAAATTAAAAAATTATATCATTGTAAGAGTATTCCTTTAGAAATAACACCCAAATGAATGCTGACTTACATTTGATCTAATATGAGCATCAAGGTATTATGCAAATGAGAAAAGGTGAAGTAGACCCTGGTTTTCCCAAGGAAAAGAGCACATCCTTGGTACTATGCCAGGTTTACTGCTGTAACCCAACAGAAATGACAGTAAGAAAGTAATTCATAACAGAAGTTTTTATTTCCTCTGTAAGATAAAGGGTAAAGCAACAGGATAAAGAAGCCAAATCCATCTGAGGGCAATTTTAGAACAGAAAATGTGTGTCTGCATCTGAGCTTTGGTGATGTTCAGGTAATCATGATCCCAATGCTTTGACCAGGATTTATTTTTAATCACCTCTGTCTTTTGGTTCACAATGTAAACATTAACTGAGATGAAAGTTTGAGGTAATTCCTAAACTATAAAAAGTATAGTTTTCCTGTTGCCAGTTAAAGACCTAATGGTAAGACCATATTGATCCATTTGGTTTAGGGATAACTGATTTTCAGATTTCTGAGCATGGAAAATCTTTGAGCACATAAAATATTAAGAAGAAATTCTTCACCGTCAGGGTGGTGAGGAACTGGAACAGGTTGCCCAGAGAAGCTGTGGACGCCCCATCCCTGGAGGTGTTCAAGGCCAGGCTGGATGGGGCTTTGAGCAACCTGGTCTAGTGGAAGGTGTCCCTGCCCATGGCAGGGGGGGTTGGAACTAGATGATCTTTAAGGTCCTTTCAAACCCTAACCATTCTATGGTTCTGTGATTCTCTGATCGATAAGCAAGAAAAAGAACATAATATAGACAATTTTGTCGAGTTCTACAATTTTAATCTTTATCAAAAAGCAATCATATTCAAAACATGCCTTTTTATTATTTTTTCAGTAAAATAATATTTCCCAAACAGAATTTGTTGCTTACGAAGATGAATGCATTTTACACATTGTTCTAAGTAAATTTGTGTCAATAAAGTCTCTATAAGACCGTAAGCAATTCAGTCATCAGCTTTATTTTAAGATTAGACTATAGTTCCTAGTATTGATTTCAACTATCAAGAACTCTATTATGATAAAATCCTCCCTTACATGCAAGGTGAGTTAGGAGAGACTCTTTTGGAATATTTTATGTAGCAGGTGTTTCTATTTAGTATCGGTACTCATACAGTCCTTTGAATAGGCAGGAACTTTAATGGCCTTCTATAGCATCTGCAAATAAATATTTCAAGTACATTTCAAGTAACACATTGTCACATTGTTTAGAAGTTAATCATGAGGTAATATTAGTGATCATATGGAATAGCATCTGTTAGCATCAATCACCATAATTTTAAGCGCTTGAAACACTCATGAAGAATTGGAAATCCTTCAGAACAAAGTAGTTCTTGATAATTTTTCTAATAAGCAACATTTAAAAAAAAGACCAGGTAACCTATGTAGCATGGTTTATTTTTCATCTAATTAACACATATATAATATATATATGGCTAGTGTGAAGATCTCAAAGAAAATAGTAATATTTAACTGTTGAGGGATACTGAAGATGCAGATGCAAAACCTTATTATTCAAGAGGCAGAAGAAGTATTTTGTTACATATCACAGTGTGTCTTAAGCTATATGTCTCAGGGTGATTGCAAAGGTGCCTGGTTATCTGTCATGCATATACTCTTGGCTACAGACTTTGCATCACTGATTAATACTAAATTGTAGATGATCCTACTTGTTATGCATATCTAAACATTTTATGAGTTGCTTGTTTTTGTCTTCGTCAAACATTAGATCATTGTGAGCAGATTTCATGTAACAAGGGATAGGATCTGCATGACAGAACGTTAAGAAGTCTTCTGCTGCTTAAGAGAAAACTTTAAAGTTAATTTTTTTTGCCAGCAGCCTTCAGGTAAAAAAGCTTAATACAGATTCAGGAACCCTTCTGCCTGCATGGTAAGACAACCTTCACAAACAGGCCAGTGTACCTGGGCTATCTTGATACAACAAAGTCTGTAAGGAAAGCGTGCCTGCCTTGACCACTGGCTTTGTAGAGAGTGGTGCGAATCTCTGTGTACATTAGCCAGATATTTATGAGGCGTCACAAGGTGCTTTCCAAAGTACACACAGAGCAATGTCATTGGATCTACCACAAGCACTCTGTTCTGCTCGTAGGTGTTACAGAAGTACTGCCCAAATGCATGGGGCAGGAAGCGCACAACCAACCAGAGCTATGTGGAGTTTCAGAGGAAATAGCAGATGGAGAGATTATAACTATATGCGGTGGAATTTGGCCAGGACACTGCAATTAACACATTCAGCTCTTCTGAAAAGCATTATGTGATCTTGAAAAAAATGCAAGTAGTTGGGATATGTTTCATATCTCATCCAAAACCAGTGTACTTCTCACACTGTGAAACTCCCTGAAACCATAATGGAAAATACATAGGCTATTCTCTTAGAAGGTACCAGAGGTACCTCGTAGTAACGTGACTTAAATGATGTTTCTCCTAATTTACAAATGTGTGAAAGAGAAGAAAATTAGGTCTTGGGTTTCCTTACTTTCCTCCTTGGGAGGGGCAATAACCTCATGAAATCCTAGCTCATTTGTTAGGCATTTCCAGAGCAGAGTAAAAGTTGTGCCAAATGTTGCAATTCACATGTGGTCTGAGCTAAGAGACCCCAAGACTATTTCATTTACAAGGATATAAAGTTTACTGTAACTTGAATCATGATCACACAGGGGAAAACCTGATTCTCTATTCCCCATATTCTGAACCTCCTTGATACTGCCTGAAGTACTTTCGGGTTGCCTTTGTTCAAACCACGCTCTATGACATGGATTTTATCATGTCTAATTGGAACTACAAAGCCAATGCAAACACATAACATTACACATTACTTTTTGGAGACGTTTAAAAAGACTCTGTAGTTTGGTACATATTAACTATAAATTAGTCTGAAAGCTACAGTATACTACAAAACCAGAAATACATAAACACCTTCTGATAATGCTGTGAATGAAGTAGCCAATTTGCTTTAAAATACTAAATGTAAGGGAAGACTTAATCTGAATAATCTTTTGTTGTTTCAGACAGGGATTTTCTTCACTGTTTTAAGGTCTTTGTATGTAAAAGATGTTAATGCTGGGGGTATCTAAAGAACCGAGGGAATGAATCCTAATGAAAAATGGTGTTAGCTGGATATTTACATCTCTAAAGACCATTTTGACATCTCAGCAAAAGACAGTCCATATACATTTAGTTGATGATTTAGGCTGAAAAACTAATTAAGTATTTTTATTTAGTTTAATAGCCATGCCTGAAACAGAAATTGAATTAATATCTTGAATGAAGTTAAAAACATGTATTTTTTCACATTCTTATAAAATTAAAAACCTCTTTATATTCTGTTGGGGCATTTTAAACAAATCAGAGCAACAGGAATGACAACCTGAATTTAGACTGTGGTTTCATCATCTGTAAATCCACTGTATAATCCAACAGTACATATTTGATCCAGATCAGACAATTACATTCCTGTCAAATTAGCCAAAGTACATGTTATGGAGTTTTAATGCTGGCATTATGCCAGCTGTAGAAGGACAGATGATACATGACTTGGCCTGCCCATTCAAAATTAATGTATCATAATTTTTTATCATATTTAAACCAACAGAGTAAATTATAGCTGGTTAATATTTTGTATCATATTGTATATGTATCAACATTTCCAAATCCAAATTCTAAGTGTTTAAAAACTGGATTTGCTGCCCTGATGACCAGCACCCAAAAACAACAACAAAAAAGGTCGTCTTTAGTGGCCAAACCCTCCTCCACCATCAGGAAGAGGAGGCACAAGAAGTAGAGCAGTCACAGAGTGCATGAGAGCTGAGTTCAGTGCCCGCATCTAGCTCTGAGGTCTCAAAAACTATATTCCTCACCTTTTCAGAAAGGTTTACTAATCCTTCTGCCATCTGCTGTTCAGGGTGAAATATTTCTCAGTCTTTTCTTTTGATGCTTTTCTACTTCGTATTAGAAATATAAAACCACAAGACAGCCTGACAATTAGGGCAAATATGTGGGACACTGGTGTTTCTGTTCTTCTACCAGGGAATGCTTGAGTATTTAGGAAGAAGCAAACCATCTTTTTTTAGAAGAGAGTGACTGACAGGTTCTTTTTTTTTTTTTTTTTTTTTTTATTAGGGTACTTAGCACATTCTAATAAGATTTGGGAGATACGTGTATGACAGATTCCAGGTTATAATTTGATTTACATTAGTAGTGGTTCATAGTTTTTCTTCTCAAATCGTGGCTGATCTGAATCATGAATTTTCCATAAGAGATGTTCATCCACTTACTCTTCTCACTTGCTCCTCTCCTCTCCTCTCCTCTCCTCTCCTCTCCTCTCCTCTCCTCTCCTCTCCTCTCCTCTCCTCTCCTCTCCGTGTATTGAATCCAGCTCTCCAGAGTCTCTGTACAGCATTCAAAACACAAAAGTACCCTGTTGTCTACAGAGTCAAATGTGAACTCTGACTGCAGCAGTCTACATGGGATTTGGTTTGGCCTGGCAGACTATTTGAACAAACACCAAAATTTGAATCTGTACTTTCCTGTAGGTCATGGGGGTTCAGATTGCATGTTTAGTTTGAGGCTGTATCTTGTTAAAAGAGATTGCCTGCTTTCTGACAGACAGATTTGGCACAAAACCGCAGCAGGATCAGAGGACCACAATGAGCCAAGCCATGATACTTACCACAGCCCCAGCTGAGAGCCTGGACCAGTGTGTTGCAATTAGAAACTACTGGTAAAACCTCTGCAGGCAGAGAACTAAAAAAAAAAAAAGATTGCTATCAAATACTGTAAAACTCAGTTTTAAAGAAGAAGGTTTTAATTTTCAAGTATTTTGCTTTTTTTTCTTCTGAGTGTGTGAAATGCCCGTTAGAGCGGTACATAGTCCAAGACGGAATTTATCATTTTGAATTATTTTATTCCTTGAGCCCTGCCTCAGAGGAAAAAGAAAAAAAGCCCAACAAAAACCAGCTTTTGTTTTGTAACTTTGTATAACCTATAGTTCCTTCTTTCCTTCTTTTTTCCAGTTGCTTTAAGCTATTAATTTTTCCAAATGCAAATGTGCATAAGAATTACTGTAAATTCTTTCCACTCCAACAATTTGTCTGTAGATCACTAGAGTGAGAAAGCAGAAGTCACAGCAGCAGCACCAGGTTTCTCATGAGAGAAAGTTCATTTCTGTGCTTGCTTGCTTGATGAACTCTATCTTTCACTAAATTAAAAATAAGATCTAATATTAAATACCAATGACAATTACTACATTTGTTTTTTGTTGTTATTAGTTTATTTTTAAATGAAATTGAAAATTAAATGTTTAGGAAAAAGAGTATCTGTTTACATAGCGCTTGGCCAATCAAGACAGATCTTTTTTTTGGTCTCCACTAGCTAAAATTTTAGACTAATCTGATCAAAGACACAAGATTACAATGATTCAAATAAGAGTATGATAGTCCTCTTTGGTTCTTTTACTCCCAGTTCTCAAGTGTTTCAGTATGATTATCTAGACAGCATATTAAATATATACCTTTCATACAGATTTTAGGAGATGAAAATGCCTTTTATTTGAATGAGAACTTGATTGTAGGTTCTGGAATGACACAGTTTCAGAATAATGGCTCTCTACATGAGTTCATTGGGTTTACTCATTTCTGTATGTCCTGCATATAAATATAGGTAAGTGAATGTGACAAAATGACAAAACCATGAGAACTCTTTGGGACTGCTCAAGGGTCTCCCTCAGTCTTCTCTCAGCATTCCTCATTTTTAGCAGCAATGCTTCAGCCACTTCAGTTGAAAGTGGTATCAAACAACTTTGTTGAGGTTTGTCAAGACAATTCTGTTATGCAATACTTCCAGCTTGTAAGAGAGGGTGGACTAACCTGTGCACTGTTATAGCAATGACAGTTTTATTATTGCTCTTCTTATTCAAGCTTATTTGAATGCAGTGCCAAACCTTGAAGGTGGTGTCCCAATGCACATTCTCACTCTACGTAGCTCTTTTTAGTTTTACCTTGTCTTCCTTTAAAAGGTTCTGTTTCAAGAAAAGTCAATCTCAGCATCTACACTTCAGTTATTTAAGACTCAATTCCAGGGGGTGCGGTGTTTAAAAAAATAAAATCGGAAAGTCTTATTAATTTCATTCCTTTATTAGAACAAATTAAAGTACAATTTTGTTTTTGTTCATTTTAAACACAGCTGGTCGAGATCACACAACATTATATTAATTAGAACACAATTCCCCCAGACCTGCTGTTATTGCAACAATTCATTAAACAGTCCAGGTGTAAAATATGAGGGATTTGATTCCTCATGGGATTGGTAAGAGCATATGGAGTTTTTCACCTCTAAGTTGTTGGTGTGAATCCAGCCTGGGCCAATAGTCAGCAATTCTTGAGCTGTTACTCTGTAATGACTCTTCTGTAGCTCAGGGGATATGCCTAGGTAGTCGCAGTCCCATTCCCAAGTGTCTTAACACAAAATTTCTGAATGTTACCTTGACATTTCCAGCCAATGCTATGAACAGTAAAAATAAAAATATGGACTGGTTTCTTTTCAGTGGTCCAGTTTTCAGACATATTGGGATACTTGGAGGGATGATGTTCTGAACTTATTCTTTCAGTAGCAGAATGTGAATGGGATTATTTTCTAATGTTTTTACTCTAGCATCTTCAGCAAGCACTACTTTCAGAAATAAACCATATTACCCCTCACCATTATTCTAGCTAGCTCTTGGCCCAAAGACCAGAAAAAATATTTCAAGACACAAGACCTTACATAAAGAAAGGCTCAGTTTCTGTTTGTCATCAAGACTTTGTATTTTATTTTTCTTGGTAAGGATAATTTCTTTTATTGAAAGGAGTAGGGTAAGCCATGGCAGTGAATTGCCTCATGTTCCAATGTCCTGGGAGGGTCTGGTCTTTAGTTCATGTAAATGGAGGTTGATGAAGGGATGATACATAACTGAAAGAAATTTGGGGGCACTACTTACATAAACAAATGATTAACAGCAGGCAGAACCAATTCTAAACTAATTTTCTTTTATGAAAAATATTTATACCTCTCTGGAGAATCCTTGAAAAGGTTTTTTTATGTCTAGTCTGCAGGTCTATTTTTTAACTTTTCTAAGTCACCAGGCAAATGCTGCGGTTAGGAGTTCTGCTGCCATCTGATTGGGATTGGGCTGCCCTTGCTGCTTTGATGTAACATAAGTTTCTGTGTAGCAGGTGGTCTTTCCTGCTGTTTATAGTGCAGCCTAGGGAGGTCTGTCAGATGTAACAGCTCTTCTTTATCTGCTTGGAATTTGGGTAAATCACAATGGAACAGATGGAAAATCACTCACGTACCACCACAGTCCCACCTCTTAGTAGCAGCTTGTAAAATTCCACAAACGCGCCCAACTCCCCAAAAGAAAGGGAGAAAAAAGTCCAATGGGTATGTTTCTGAACTGCTGGAGGATATTAGATTTGTTTCTACACAAACCTATACCTCAGAATTAGGAAAAGAGAACAAAACTAACAAACAATTGAAATTATCACAGCTGTTCTGTACATATATTTTACAATTACATTCCAGATTTCTGCAGGAAAACATTGGGAAACTGGAAACTATTCCCTAATCTTCTGTGTCAATTCAAAATACGTTCCCTTCCCTTCCCTTGTTTTTCTTTCCCTTCCCTTCTTTTTCTTTTTCCTTTCTCTCATTCCTTTTCATTTTTCCTTTTCTCCTTGTCTCCTCTCCTTAAAATTTGACATGCTTCTCTAATTAATTTTGTAAGAAAACTATTTCGTGAAACCAAATGTTGCTAAGATTCTTGCCTAAAATAGCTTTCTTTTCTTTAATGAGAAGGTTGATAAACATTTGCAAAAATCTCCCTCATCCAAGGTTTTAAAGAACTCTTTCATGTTTTAAAAGATGCCAGGAATTAGAGAGGTATTACAAGCATAATACTTAAAAATTACGTACTAAAAATAATGAACAAAAATTCTTTTAACGGTAAAAAATCTAAGTAAATTACTACTTCAGAAAAAGCATTCTTGATTCTGAATGGTTCAGATTAAAAAAAAAAATATTTTCCTTTTGCTTACCCAAACAGCGATCTATTTAAAACCAGTAACATTCCTAGCACACTAGCTACTGAATTTACATTGTATACGTGCCTGTTCTGTGGGTGATAAACAGGGAAGTGACTTCTTTCATAAATATGGCATGACCACTGTGGTGGGTTGACCCTGGCTGGATGCCACATGCCCACCAAAGCCGCTCTGTCACTTCTCCTCAAATGGACAGGGGAGAGAAAATATAACAAAAGGCTCATGGGTTGAGATAAGGACAGGGAGAGATCATTCACTAATTAATGTCACAGGCAAAACAGCTCGACATGGGGAAAATTAATTTAATTTATTATCAATCAAACCAGAGTAGGATAATGGGAAATAAAACCAAATCTTAAAAACACCTTCTCTCCACCTCTCCTTTCTTCCCAGGCTCAACTTCACTCCCGGTTTTCTCTGCCTCCCCCACACCGGCGCAGGGGGATGGGGAATGGGGATTACGGTCAGTTCATCACACATCGCCTCTGCCGCTCCTTCCTCCTCAGGGGCAGGGCTCCTCACTCTGCCCCTGCTCCGCCCTGGGGTCCCTCCCACGGGAGACAGTCCTCCACGAACTTCTCCAACCTGGGTCCTTCCCACGGGCCGCAGTTCTTCACGAACTGCTCCAGCGTGGGTCCTTTCCACGGCAAGCAGTCCCTCAGG
>JAVKLA010000040.1:1273993-1304636 GCA_034782735.1 Sagittarius serpentarius | reverse complement strand
CAAGGTTTTGGTAGCGGGGGGGGCCACAGGGGCGGCTTCTTTAAAAGTTGCTAGAAGCTTCCCCTGTGTCCGATACATCCAATGCCAGCCGGCTTTAAGATGGACCCGCTGCTGGCCAAGGCCGAGCCAGTCAGTGACGGTGGTAGCACCTCTGGGATAACAGATTTGAGAAGGAAAGTGTGCTGGGGATCAGAAGCAACAGCTGGAGAGGAGTCAGTCAGCAATTGCCCAGTTTCTTTTCATTTTAATTTTATTTGTGAAAGATGTAAATGACAATTCCCTGTCTCTCAGGAGAGATGCAGCTACACAGTATACGTTATGAAGTGCTCAGATGGTTTGATACTGAGTAGCATATGAATTTATTTCTGCATTAATATTTGACTAAAAGAGTTACATTCACTTTTAAGTCCTTACACTTCTATGAAGTAATGAACATTGCTCCTCCCATCTGCTTCAATCAACAAGTTCACATGATTTTGGAGCTGCAGTCAGTCTACTTGTGAAAGCATAGGACAGAATTAAACTAATAAGGCGGACTTATTTATCAGCAATACTACATAAGCTCAGCTTTACATGATGTGTTTTATTTTAATGTATGGAGATTACATTACGTATCATGAAGCTCCGTTATATAGGGGAGATTTCTGCTATTGTTATCTGATTCTTGTATCTAATTCTTTGTAACAATTCTTTAAAAAAGGGAAGATTTTCTTTAATTTTTTTAATTAATTACCAGGATTAGATTTCGTTATATGAGTATATAGTGCTAACACAATGAGATCCTGATGTCTCATTTAAGTCCCTAGACACCATCATACTAAGAGTAATAACATTACAAAAATAGAAATTTAGCTTATATGCAAAGCTATGACAATAATTGATTCTGTTTTTCACATATACAGAAAACTTTTCATCAGATAGGGAGATCTGAGAACTGAAGCTTATTTCATTTGCTGTTACCACTGGAAAACAAAATCCTTTGTCAGCTACTTGCAATGCAAAGTCTTTACCGGAAAGTAAACCCTTGCCTTCAGGCATTTTCTCCCTCACTGAACTGTTTCCATTAATTAAAGGTAGCACAGAAAAAGCTCTGTGTTGTCTGAGTAAAGATGAAGAGAAAAAAAAAAAACAGTGAGTGAGAAAGAGACGGAAAAACGGAAGTGTCTTAGCAATTTCCACTTCTTCTTTGGAAAGTTACTTATGTTTCCTTTTTACACAGCTCGCTTCTGCCAAGAAGAAACAAAACGAATAAAGGGGTGCCCCATCAAGCATCCTGTGTGTCAGTGTACTGTAAATTTCAGAGCTATATGCCAGTGAAAACACACACTTCAAAGAAAAGCAGAATTGATCAGCAATTGTGGACTAAAAATAACAGCTCTTCATTTCCAACTAAAAAACACAGCTGCTAAGTGCTGATGCAGCTTTATATTTGATATGATCTTCAATGTAACATTTTCTGACATATTTAAGATTAGTAGTTGAGGCTTTGGCAGGTTAAATAATAACTTTCAAAGGCAGTTAATATTTTAATTTAAGACCACCAGTCTGTGCTATCTTGCCCTGCAATAATTATTTTCTTTCCCCTGCAGAGCCCGGTGTATGTAAGATCACCAGATCATTGTCAGAAGAGGCAGCACCGCCCAACAGTTAGAAAAAAAGGCTACTAATGGGGTGTTTAGGTCACTCTGGAAATCTGGGGAAACTACTTAATTGTTTTGGCTCTGATTCAGGGCAAAATTTAAGTATGTTTTTAGTGTTTAACTTGTGCTTAAGCCCTGCTGATTTCTGGGAGTTATGTATTCATGTTTAGATTGCTGTCTTGAACAAGGGTACTTCCCTATAGCAAATTACTTTATTATAGTACTTCCATCTTTATAGCAGTTATGATTGTTTTTATTCTATCAAAACATTCTGAAATATAATTACTGTTTCTAAGGTGGTTTGACATCTTGGGGCAAATTTTAAAATACAATTTTAATACACAATTCAAAAGCTAAATGATAATTTTACAGAGAAAAGAACCTGACTAGTCTATGTTCATGTTGAAAAAGTGAATTTTCTAATTTGCATAAGTATTTGTATTGCACTAGGCAAAGACAAATTCTGTTAGAAAGTCTCAAAATTTAACACCATGTACTTGAATATGACCTGTTCTACTGCACTGAAAACTATACATCATGTTAAGTGATAAGCTAAATATCTACCTTGAGGCACAAAAAAAATCAACATTTTTGACCTTGTGACATTTTTCAGATATCTTGCACAGCCGGAACAGATTGAGTGCTGAAAGACTTTCTGAGCAAGACAGATAGAGTTTTGAAAGGAGAACAAACATGTATTTATGTCTTATGCATCCTATTCTGTTGTATATAACTTCTTAAACATATTCCACCTCTGAACCTTGTTTTGAGTGTCTGTCTTTCTTTGAAAAAATAAAAAAGTCAATTAGAATAGCAGCTACAGCTGAAGTAAACAGTCATTAGGCATGTACTGCCACTGCCTGTGCATCCGACTTGAAAATACTGTTGTGTCTGCAATTCAGCATTTCAGTGTCATGTCTAATGACTTTTTTCCCCAGTTTCAGGGCCTCTAAAATATTGCTGAAAGCTGAAATCTTTCTTTTGCTTGAACTGCTAATTAGTTTTGTGTATATGGGATTTATAAAGTACTGTGTGTTTAAATCATATCTCAGATTAGATCTGCCTGGAAGTGCTCTACATTACAAAATAGATAAATAAAAGCAGCATACTAACAAATACAAGGTTTGTGACTTACAACCATGCAGATCTTATGGATAAAATTAATCTGTAAATCTTTTACCCAGCAATTGTTGATTTCCCCAGTCTTCTTGTTTTAATTGTATTTCCTTTGATTAAATCCTTTATTCAACCTTGAATGGAATCATAGTTCTGGCCAAGAAATAATGAAAACAACACGCAATGGCCGGGCTCTCCATCTCCTTGGCTCTTTTGCTGACAGAGAAAGGTTTGTACAAATCTTGCACAGCTTCTGTCACCTGATATCCAAGTTCATTGCCTAAACAAGGGAGAAAAAGTATCCACTTGACGATAAAGCTTATATTTTCATCTTCCTTAGATTTTGTAGACATTGTCTTATTAGGAATCCAGTCTGTCAGGAAAAACAAAGTCTACGCAAAGAAATTTTTATTAGCTCTGTGTTATGTTACGGTACTTTTATTAGATGGTGACATTCCTAAGACAGCACCTGCTGCGTGTATTTGGGCTGTTAGCCAGAAAAGAAATAAAAAAGAAATGTGTGGTTTAAATCTGAGTGGCAATGGGCTTGCATTACTGTAACAAATACCCACATGCCTGAACTGTTGGAAAGTTAGAGTGAATCACAGTTATAAGCATTGGGGATAAATATATGTATAAGTGGCACTGTTATCACCATAGCTTTCAGAGCAACAAAGATATAAAATGTCTCTTCTACCTCTGTTCTCCTTTCCCCTGTGAATGTGACTACTGAATGATATTTTCTACCCAATATGCATGAAAAGAGTGAACTTTTTCTTTCCTTCATCTGTGGATTTGTTAGCACACTCTGGCCCATTCTACTGCCAAAGCAACAGAATCTGTAATGAGGAAAAAAAACCCCGAAATTCTATTTTTCCTTATATCCCTGTAAATCTGGAGTAGCTCTAGATTTACTACTGTATGAATGTGGCTGAAGGCAGAATTATGTCTAGAAATATTTGTGGGTTTCCAGGGCTGCTCAAAGAATAACTGTTCTCCATGTGTTAAAATTCACTCCCCAAAGCCAAAGGATCTTGCGAATCCAACGCAAATGTACTCTTCAGACATGATATAAAAGATCATTTCTCATTTGTGAGTTCTGCATATAATATGCTGGAAGGGATATCTGGATATATGATCAAATCTAAAAAGCAAGCAATAAAATAAATAAACTCAAGAAAACAAACAGATACTAAACTAGAAAACAGTAGGCCTTTTTTATTCTACAAATCCGGATATAGAGTTTTCTTTCTGAATTTATATTGTTTGTTGATATCCCCCCCCAACCCCCTGGAATACAAGGCAGATGTCATAGAAATCATTTTCATGATTCCAGATCAAGATCTGGTCCCTCATAAAAAGAGGGAGCTTCTGCTTTAGAAACTAATGTCTAGCAACAAGATTGTCATTGAAAAAGCCAGTAAGTAATGTTCTGTCTGCTTCTGGCATTCATCACTTTCTCAGAAAAGCAGTATTTTGGCCTTTGAGACATCTGTCTTTTTAAGTTCAAGGGTGTTGATTTTATGGGATTAGTCCAGATGACCATAACCTGATGTGAGGCAAGTGCAAGTAATTCCTTGGACTTTTAATGGGAGATGGGTAAGATACAGATCAGTTGTTCTCTGTGTGATAGTCACACTCCTCTGACAAATATAGGACGAAAGCAAAAATTTCATAGTTTGAGTAATGGTACTTAATGGAAGCCTATTATTATTGCTGCAATTTATTTAGCATCTGCCTCAATGTTTCGGGAACTTTCTAAATATTCAAGAAAATTCCTACACTTAGAAAACTCACAATGATTGGAACTCACTGAGAGGTCCTTGGCTATGTTCAGAAGGTATGGTTAAACCTTCCCTCATAAGAAGTGTTATGAGGTTGGTGGTAGAGTGAAGGCATAAACTTCTGTAATGCTGATTAGAAAAATCTTATGCAACTTGATGTCATTAAATTGCGACCAGTTTTTCAACTAGTGGAAAAGTATGTTTGCCTGGGACTCTGTTCCAAACTGTTCCAAGCTTTTGGGGAGGAGGAATGGATGTCTTATTTTTCTTTACTCAAATGCTTCAAGTTTTAGAGAAAAGAGTGTCCCTTTTCTCTCTAGATGAACTGTACAACCCAATACAGAGTGGAGATTTTTGTCCATGATTGGACTTCTCAGTTTTTCTCAGCCATATTAATTAATAATAAGAATAATGATGACCTTCCTGATTGACAGCTGAGTAAATTATTTCACTACAGTCTTTTCACACAAGGTACCCTGCAAAAAACTTCCAGTGAGCATCTTGCAAAATGTACGTGGGCATGGGACCAACCAGTGATGAGCAAACCTAAAACAATTCAGAAGATGCTCACTTCCCTGAACCTTGGGCAGACATTCGTGTCTAGGCACAGCACACATAAATCTCTTCTGTGTGTGTAGGTAGGTATGATTTCACAAAGATCAAGACTGAAGAACTGGCCCCCCCCACGTTTTCCAGCTGGGCTCTGATAAACTGCCTGAGATTGATACATACCTGTATCTCCTGGGGCTTCTAGGTTAGATTTTCCTGGAAGATTTCTAGTAGCTTCCAGGAAGTATAGCCTTGAAGATGATGCAGTATGTCAATACTTGGCATTCCTTGTGCTCATCTGAACTTCCTGTATCTCAGTTTATCCTGCTGGAAGAGAGGGTTATTGATTAGTGGTTTCCCATTTAATATAGGAAGATCAGGTTTGTTGGGATTTTATCTAACTCTGTGAGCACATAAAAATAAGAAGCTTCATACAAGACTAAGTATCATGCTCATTATTTATATAATCCTTGAATATTGTGATTTCATGTTGGGATGACACTACTGTAGACAGTTGTCTTAGTGGTATTTCTGTTTTTCATTATCAAGGCAAGTGATAGGTTAAGAACATGGAAGAGAAGATAAATACTCAGCAGAATTGGATAGCTATGACAAGAGTAACTGCCCTTATCTTTGTTTAGCAAATTATATCAACCTCTAATTCTTTCTGGATAAACCCTTAGTGTTTGGGGTTTTTTTGTTTTGTTTTGTTTTGTTTTCCTCTCTAGGTGGGTTATCCCTACTGTTATTATTTAATGCAGAGGTGGTTTTAATAGACTTGTGAAAAATGCTGACAGATGTTGCATTACTAATTTAAAAACATATAATACTGAAAGAAAGCTCTGCTGAGCCACTGCTGATATGGCCTTTATTTTTTAAGTAGTCCTATTTGGATCAATTGCCTTGTTAACAACAACACTTTGCTCCCATCACTCAGTGTTACCTGCTGCATTTTCCGTGTCCACAGCAGGGAGGTTGGAACTAGATGACCTTTAAAGATCCCTTCCAACCCAAACCAGTCTATGATTCTAAGAATAACGTGCACAGTTTTCTTTTTACCTCCATTTCCTTCCCAGACTGGGATGTTCTTTTTGACCCCCCTACACAGAGGTATTTACATTGCTACAGGTCACATAACCTTCAGTTATCCTTTTTACCTCTGTTGCAAATGAGAAACAACAAAAAGCTTTTGTTTTTGGCAAAAGAGAATGTCACTGAGTTTTTGGCAAAAGAGAATGTCACTGAGTACCTCCCAAGCAAGCGCTTCTTTAAAAGGCAATACACTTACTGTAAACACAGATTTTTTTTGTTTGACACATTCCCAGTCTCTATGCTATTTATTGCTGCAAATTATTAACCTCAGAAGCAATGCATATTTATGCAGAGAGTGGAAGAAAATTAATTCATCATCTCTTTGCATTTCGAATGTTGTCTTTTGTTCTGGTCTTTAAAACAAATTCTGCATGGCAGTGTTAAGTAGGGATGTTATAGATCTCAGGGTACCATGTTGTAAGTAAATTAAAGAGTGCTGATGGGTTACTTGTCATGGAAAGGCAGAGAGCTTGTAAAGGAAGTCATAGTGGCAAGGGCTCCTGTGACTCCTAGGGAGAATAGGCTTTCAGGACAGAAGATGCAGCCCTTGTCATAAGTGTAAGCTCACAGTCACTGTCAAACTTCTCTAGAGAAATCATGAAACCATGGTACTTAGAGAACACACAGGATCGGTAAAGGTTAATTTCTATGTTTCCCAGAAGGAACACTGGGACAGAAAAAATGAGACCCAGGAGAAGCACAGGGAAATCTTGTCAGTACAATAAAAGAAAAATTCTGTCAATGTAAAGGCTCTTATGAATTAATTCTTCTGCAGCAGTGTTCAGAGTGAACCAAACCTCATGCCAGGGCTTGAGGGCTCTGAAATTCTGAGACTTTGAAGTATCTTCGAAGGTAAGACTCTGATCTTCCTTCAAGGAATGTAATTTTAAAATCCAAATTACATAGATGTGTGGCTTTGGGTGTGGGCAGGGAGGGGAGGGCTGCTTTTTTCCCTGTCTAAAATTTAGTAGATCTGCCTGTCTGTGGAGTGTCTAGGAATCCTATTGTCTTCATGAAGCACTACAGTCTCAGAGCATTTTAGAAACTGCAAGCATATGAACTAGTATCGTACATTCATCTTTGTTCTGTATGTTATGTCCTGTCCCCCAACAATAAACTTTTTCTTCTGTGAAAAGAGTTTTAAAAAGTAAGATTGAAAAGAGATTATTTTTTTCTTAAATATTATTTTTCTTAAATAAATTTTTCTCTTCACCATTTTATTTACAAGATTACGCTTAGGATGAAATGCTAGATGTTGGTCCTAACACTCACTCATTTGTTCTGCTGCAGATCATGAATAATTCAATTAATATTAATGAAAATACAGCACTATCAATAAGAAAAATGCAGCCTACGAAAGTATCTACTTATGTCACCCTATTTCTCTGTCTTCCCCCACGCTCCTGCTTTGTAAGGAAATGCAGGAGGGAGCTGGGGAGAACATCTTCCAACACTCATTATCCTTCCCTGTTCTTCTCCAGAGATGTGTCACGCATCCCATTTTCCATATTTGAAGGCATATGGTAGGTATTAGTGATAATAGCTGCAGCATGTTGATCCTGGCCCTACACACCCTTGGTTGACACACTAGATTGTTGAATGACATTTACCTTGACAAAAAGAGTTGCATGTGCCTTTTCTTTTTCCTCTTTTAAACACATCTAGCTCTTCCCTAATACAAGTGAGGAATAGTTTCTGTTTGGTTTGTAACTGATTTTCATACTATTCAACAATGAGATGAGTACTGTCTGTAAGATAAATGGACAAAGCTGGGCAAGTGTCACCAAAACAACTGATTGGATTGCTTTTCTGCTAGAGAAATAGCTGCTAAAGGACTGTGATTTCATCTGGTCTTTGTAGTTTGGAATATTTTATAAATCAGTAATTATTATTCAAAGGCATCTCCTGTGCTGTTGAATAATATTTTGGGCACACTGACTTATAATTCAGTGTAATGTTTCTATGCAAAAGATAAGCACAGAGGAGGACAAAAATGAGGATAAACTGTACTACATGAATTGGGCAGTAGTGCCATTGGAATATGCGCACATGGGAGAACTCAATGTTTCATATCAGTAACAACTTTCCTTCCAACTCAGTCTGTGATCTCTTTCTGGCCTTGACATACTCTAGACCAGAAAAGGGGCACACAGTCAACAGCAGCCATAGGATATAACAATTGTTTATTTAAGATTCTGTCAGGGCTTTCTGTTTGGTTTTGGTGTCTGTTTATTGAATCTATCTCTATGGGAGTAAAATATCTGATCAATTTCTGTGACTGTAAAAAACATGCAAGAGAATTAGAGTTAAATTGCTGTAGTGACTTGATAGATATATATGAAGTTTTGGAGAGAACTGACATGTGCTGAAAAGCTGCTTCTTCAATAACAAGGACTAACGGTATCAGAAAGAGAAAATTTATCTTGGGTCATACAACAGAGTTCTGTCTCTCCAGAATTAGTATAGAATTATTTCCCTCAATGTATTGATAAATGCTTTTATCAGTCCAGTTCTAAACTGCATAAACTATGGAGTCTTTACCCTTTTCTTTGGGTCATTAGGAAGTTACTTGCACTCTTATCACTGGAAAATATTCATAACCTTTAGTTTAGTTTGTTTTCTCGCTTTTAATCTTCTCTTTTTTGCCAAGTTAAGCAAATTTGGACAGACCTTTTGGACAGACCATAGCTCTCAAATTTCTTAGGGTCCTTATAGTGCTAACCTTCATACTGCTGTGTCATTCTTTTCTTTAAAAACCCACAGTCTTCTTCATTAAATTTTTCTTGCTGAGTTGCAACAGAGCTTTGAAAAATGAATTTCGGTTTCTATTAAAAGCATTTATTACTTACAGTTCTTATTTGCTCATCTCAGTATTGAACTTTTGTCAAAGGAAAAAATGGAATAAAACCCCCTAGACTGGGTTTCCACCCTTGCTGATGCAAATAGCATTATCTCACACAATAAATTCCATTGACTTCAAGCATTTTTTATTGCAAACTATAGGTCAGGTACAGTCTTTGGATTGTATACTTCATTTGAATGGTACTCACAGATATCACATAAAAATTACTTGAGAATGTACTTGTACATGTAGACAGAGCTTCACTTTCACACCTTTTGCACTGTTTCCAGTAAGACATGCCCTGCACTGCCTTCCTCTAGAGTCACGGAGTCTCAGGGCTTCTGAAATGTAGACCCAGGCGGTATGTTCAACCGGCAGAATACCAATGTCTGTAGATGTTAGTCAGCTGTCTAGTATTGCTCCTACTCAGTGGGGAGAGTTCAAATTAAACCACTTACAACAAAGACAATGAGTTACATAGGATTAACACCCCCGCATACTCACAGTGTGCCTGAATTTGGACAAAAAATTGCTGCGCATTTAAAAATATTATAGTGGACATTTCTGATTTTGTAAAATATTTCCTCACTCTTTCACTTGTATGAGAATGGAGGCAGTCTTGTCTATGAATTCCTGTATGCCAAGTTGTGATACTTTATTATCTTCCTAATCGTCTGCTAGTTCAATTGAAGTAAGTAGGGGCTATTCATGAAAAAAGTTACTTGAATTAGAGTATACTAAGTAGTAGTAATACTGTGACTTCAGTATAGTTGCTCTCTTTTCTGGCTCATGGATACATTTTAGACATAAATAGTCATCAATGCTGGCAATTTTTGCAGTAAAGGGGAGTTTTGTGAGGGTTCAGTGAACTTTTCCAGTTTGATTCAGAGAGATCTTAACCACATAACTCACTTAAGCTTGCATTTTCTCACTTGTAACTTTCTAGACATTTTTCTTTTTTTTTTTTCTTTACAAGGCCATTTACCTCCTCCCTCTTCCCTGCCACACCACAAAGGCATCTTTGTAGCGGAATGTTTAAGTATTAGACCGCATGTATTCCCAGGATGTAATTCTGCCTTGATAACTGACTTGATATCTGATGACTTAATTAGATAATCATATAATTGCAATAAGTAAAGAACTTGGGCAAAACAGAATAAATCATTGAAATTAATTTTTCTTTGAGAGGAAAGGGTAAATTTTGAATTTCATGACCTTAGCTTATCAGCATCGCTAATTAGACCTTGCCTTTTAATAATCTTCCATTAAAATAACTGCTGAGAGTCTAGCTAGATATATTTTTTACTCAGTGAGCCTTTAAGTGATGAACAGAAAGAGTAAAAAAATTTTCCTTCTTCTCCCTGGTGAAAAAAAAAGTATATTCCATTATCCCTATTGCCCTTTTTTTTTACTTTTTCTTTTCTTTTTTTTGAATTTTTTCCCTTTAATTCTTTTTTTCCCCTTTTTTCCTTTTTTTTCTTTTTTTTTTTCTTTTTTTTTTTCTTTTTCTGGCTGACAGGAAGAAATTTATTAAGACTGAGTTAATATGATCTACAAGTTAATTTGAGACTAGTGGGTATAGGTTTCTATTTTCAGTTCCATTTTCCATATCACAGCAGCTAACTCCTAAAACTCTTGCAGAGTCTTTCATTACTCAACAGTCCCATTTGAACTAGTCAATTTTGCTGGGGGAAGAGTTTTAGATTTGACCCATGCCAGACACAAGGTATTCCAAAGAGTTGCTTTGCCCAAAATTTTTATTAGCTATGGTATGACATAACCAAGGGTGTTATCTGATAGTCAAGCAATCTATCATTTAGGATTACTCAGTAGGTTTGTGACTATCACTGCATTAAGCATATGAGTCTTGTCTGTTGAGAAGGATTTCTGTTTTAATCTCATCATCTGATATATGTTTTTATGATGTTTATCATTAAAATGATCAGAAGGAAAAGACTATGTGGGACTTGCTTAAAGGCATTTTGAGTATCTGAGGGATCATTTTTTAATCAGCATTATTTTCAGAGACTGACTTTCTGTAGTTTGTCATGAGTACTAGATAGATGATCACATCTTTGAATCTTCTCCTTGTTATAAATGCCAGAGACGAAATAAAGAATGATGCAACCTTCTCAAGCTCTTCTCTGCCTTTTTTTTTTTCTTTTCTTCATCTGTACAGCCAAGATTTATAAGCCTGACTGCCTGCATTGGGCTGCTCCAAATAGTGTTCTGATTTCATAGATGCTGACAATTGGATCAAGAACTCTATATCCTCCAACTGACAAACTAGTTTTATATTGTGGGTCCATTAGTCGTTGTCTTTCCCAAAGTCACCAACACTGCTTCAGGCATATGTGAACTAGCAGGTTGGATAGTAGTTGTGGCAGCACAGTCAGGCTGTGAAGTCTGTCAGGGAAAATGAATAAATATTAAGATCTTTAGTCAACGCTGGTATCTGTGCTACTGAGTTTATATTGCTATCTACAGTGACTGCCATGTAATCATGCCGTATGTCACACAATCTGGTCTTAACTTCTTGTTTGTTTTCTTTTGGGGGTTACGTTCATGTTCCTTTTGGTCTCATCCAAGAGCAACAATATGTTAATAAGGAAAGGGACTTCCCTTGGAGCTATTATTAACAAGGAATATAATTTACAATATACATTAACATATTCAGATAGAAAATTACTTTTGCCATTACAGATGTGAATTTGCTGGCTCTAGAGAAAGGAGATTATTTTTGAAAGCTAGTATTTCCATGCTTACATTATTGATGTTTGAAAGCAGCATTTTGAAAGGCCCAGTTACCCAAAACAGGAAACTTCAAGAAAACCTTACCTTAGTAATGAAGTGTTGATAAGCTCTGACTGGTCCTGAAGGCGGGTGGTATCTATACACATCTTTGTATGAGGTATCTAGTCCTAACAGAGCAAACCCATGGCTGTACATTTCAATTTTCATTTAGAAGATATTGTTATTTTAACCCAGCCCTAGCTGCTTCAGAACCACTGAGAGCAGCAAAACTGAAAATCAGATATCAGAGAAAATAATAATTCACATTATTTTAAATGTATGGATTTAAACCCAGGCTTTACAGACTCACTCAGAATCTATGAGGTTCAGGGATTCTGGTCCTTACTGTCTTGCTGAAGTAAGGCACTGGGAGAGCTTTCATCATTTCCCAAATGGGTCCTCAAAGCCACAAAGCTAGTGGCAATATGTCCTCTGTATCTCACATGGCTGTAATAACTGTAATAATACTTTAGGTTCTGCAAGAGTATCCTGGTTTGAGGATAGTCACTCCCCCAGAGATGCAATGCCCTCATATGCATCAGATACTTAACAAATCAACCTTAACATAAACGTAAATCTAAGAACTGAAGTCTAGTTACTAGGCAATTACTAAATACAGAGAAATGTATAAGAATTAAATAAAATCATGCTTACAATCTATTTTTGCTTTAGATTTTAATCTAAAGAGTCTAAGCTACAGTTTATTGAAGTTAGGAAACTCTGTTGAAATAAGGCAAAAGTATTTTTTGTGCACTTGGAAACTACCACAGCAACACTCAGAAGTGTTGTACAAGGCTGACTGCAGTGAGAAGCAAAAGCTGACACTATGGCTTAGGGTCTACTCCTAATAAACTATAGTGTGAAGCAGTATGACATGGAAGGATCCACAGCTTTCAAAATCAAGTACCTGCTTTTGAAATAACTTTACCCTTTTGTCTTGTGGTTTAAGATTTAATATTGTTCAGAAAGGAGCCACTACTATTTTCAAATAACAAGAAAAGAGCATTTCTGTCTCCTGTAAATTGTTCATTTCTCTTTTTTTTTTAAAATTACATAGTAAACGTCATGAATTTTTTAATGAAGTTATGAATTTTTTATATCATTAAAATGATAGCAAAACCAAAACTATACAGTTGGCATGCATGCATGTTTGTGGGTAGCACTAATAAGCAGTTACATGTGAATCATCGTCTGGTGTCTTGCATTATTCTGTGCATGTTTTAGCATTTTTGCTGAAATTCTTTTGCAATTAGATTTGTTGACAAGAGATAAGAAAATCCATAATAGATTCTGGGTAAAACTAATTTACTTAAACCTAGGCATTTAATTTTTGTCTTTGCAGTAAATCAAATGCCTGATTTTACACAAGAAGTATTCCAAAGAAATCAAAAGAACTATTCATGTGGTTCAGACCTTAATTCTTAGCTTGGCCATATTCATTTTAGAATGTAACAGACCAAATCCAGGCTTCTTTATTCATGTTAACTGGTAACAAGTGTTGATAAAAATGTATATAAATATTTGCTCAAGACTTCAGTTTTTTTTAAATTTCAGTATGGTTATTTAAAGTTACGTATATTTTCTTCAGTATGGTTATTTAAAGTTACGTATATTTTCTTTTTCTATCTCATAAAATACTTGCAAGCATTTATTGGTGACTTTTACCAGGAAAAGTAAAAAAAATTACTGTAATCATGAAAACATTTCTATTAAATTTCTGTGTATTCAAAATTATTCAGAAAAATCCTACCCTTTTAAGCCCTTCTTGCAGACACAGTCTGACAGACAGGTAGACAGATGGACAAATAGAATTGGCAGATAGGTATCACAGTTTATTTTCCTAGTGAATAAGTCGATTACATTGGGAAAGCTGGCTGTGCAAACACAGGGGATTGAAGAAAACAGATGGTATGCATTCCAATGCCTGGTGGCTGTTTGGGCATTAAACATTTGTCTGAACCAATTCCCTGTAAGTACAGAATCTGTATCTTTTAATATCTTCAATTAAATGAAGACCCAGTGAGTGGGGAAATAAAGAAAGGAGAATGAATTTTACTGCTTGTAATGTCATTTAAAAGACTTAAGTGTTCTTTATGCATTAAACCCAGCAAACTGCCATGGGAAAGTCTTTGTTTATAATGAGGGTCACATAAAGGAAATGATAAATACTTAAAAATAGAAATAAGAAAAGGTAAAACTTCCAAGAAACTATGCAAAACCAGTTCCAAAATGGTTTATTCTTCCATGAAGATACTTTGCACCAGTCGTTTTTAAGAAGATCCTTCCCATTCCTGTTGACTTGGTAGAAACATTAATGTGCAGGTCTGCTTACAGATGGATGGTGTAGTGTAAGCTCTTGAGTTTTATATTACTGCTATCCTAACAACAGAATCAATGACACTATACAAACGTGGCTCACACCCATCACCTGCAATTACAATGAGTTGCTGTTCATTGCATACGTGGTTGTTGTTTTTAAGTCACTGAGGATTAAGAAAGAGAGAAAAATGTGCTACAGTCCAAAGTCATGAAGGGGAAAGTGTGTGAGAGTCACATACACTGTATATTTATTTACTTATGATGAGCCCCAGCCATGAGCCATCAGCTTACAGTTTCTCTTACAATCGCCTTCATTGGCTATTCATGAACAGGTCATGAATAGCAGGATTATATCACTTTGTTTTTGCTTCCTTAATAGGAGCTATTAAAGAGTCACTTTTCAGATTGGTATTATTAAGTGTTTGTTAGGTTATATTTTACGAATAGTGCTTTCCTTATTCAGAAGAGAACAGCATAGAGAACTGGAAATGGTTTGAGAAGTAATATGGACATCAAATTATTTGTAAGACAGGAAATAATTGGTATACATTGGCAAATTTAGTTTGAATAAAAGAGCTGAATACCAGTCTATTGCAGGAAACAGAACAGTTTAGATGGTTATTTTGAACATATCTGCACCTCTAGCATCCAAATTGCCTATATTGCTTGTCAGGCCAGTAGATTTTAAGGCCCAAAAAGGGCATTTACATCTTAACCTAATGACTAACAGACTATAAGACAAGGAATTTCATCAAGTGATCCAGAGTGAAAACCATAAGTTCATAATATTTTAAAGAGGCAACCAAACATATCCAAACTTCAATTTGTGTTGAAACCACCTCATTTCACGGCATAAAAGATTTACTACATCCCTAGGTAAGATGTCCCAAAGGTTCAATAGATTCTTTGTTAAACACGTTTAACATGATCCTAGTCTGAATTTGTGTAGCACTGTGTCATCACTTTTTGGGAGTATTGTAATTAACTAAGGACTAAGAACAAGTGGAAAAACTTGAATACGACAGGGCAACAAATCTTTTGCTATGGTAAACATCAGATAATTTCTTGTCTATAGACAACAAATTGTGGATTTTCTTGCTCTCAGTTGTTTAAGAACTGAATTTCAGAACCTTTTTTCCAGGTATGCGTAGTCTGAGAAGTACAAGGTAAAATAATATATTTGTTTGACTTATTAAGTTCCTAAGGGTTCAAAATGTTGGCATCTCACTTACAAAAGATGTATTAGTAATGGTGATGAATTTATGCCAACATGATTATGCTAGAAATAATCAGATATTTTTTCAAAGGTCTTTAAACCCTTTTTTATTCCATGTGATCTATGTGGAACATAAGCTGTGCAAATGTCAATTCAAAAAAAGAATTTTTTTTTTTTTTCTTCACAGTACAATTTTTTGGGACTTTATTAATTATTTTTATCTTCCGTTTGTTCTGTTTCAGAACAGTAAATGCATTATCAAAATTTCAGCATTTCTTTTCAAACTGAAGATCAGGTGTTAGCCACACAATATTCATAATGTTCCTTTACTCTTGAAATCTAAAATTTATCATTACTTGGAAAAAAAGGGAATAAGAGCTACAGGAAACACAAGAGAAAATTTAGTGGGGAGTGACAGACTGAATAAAAGGGTTAATACTTAATTAGAATACTTCATTTTAATTAAATGAGAAAACAACATTAGAATTGAAATAAACATCATATCAATCAACCATTCTCAAGATTACATCCAAAAAACTCTCACAGGGTACAAAGCATGGCTGTATATCTGTCCCGAAAGGCTGAAGGGCAAAAGGAAGCACACTAGGGTTTGACTAGATGTATTTGTTTTCACGGAGTTAACAGTGATTATGACAAGAAACCTCAACTATTCAGCTGCTCAGTTTTTTTAGTTTTACATAATATCATGTTTGTTCAAGCACTGAAAATAATAGAGGTTCACCTAAAAATAAGAGATCAGACCCCTTTTGTCTTCTTTATTAATATAAATTTGAAATAACGACAGCTAAATCACATTCAGTAGAGATCATAAGATCTTAGGGTAATTCAGATTGGAAGGGAGCTCAGGAGTTCTCTAGTCCAAGGCCCTGCTCAAAGCAGTAGACGTGAAATCAGCACTTGTATCTAGTCTGATCTTGAGGACTTCCAAGGATGGAGGCAGCTTAACCTCTCTGCACTACCTCTTCCAATACTTGATTGTCCTCGTGGTGAAAAAAATTGTCCTTACATCTAGTTTGAACAACTCTTGTTTCAATTTAGGCCTATCTTTCATCCTGCTATTACACACCATGGTGAGGAGTCTGGCTCCATCTTCTCTGTATCCTCCATGTAAGTGTTAAGTCCTCCCGAAGCCGCCTCTTCTACAGACTGAACATGCCCTAGGCCCCCGACCGCTTTTCACATGGCAAGTACTCCAGCCCCCCAATCATCTTGGCAGCCTCTGCAGAACTTCTGTTAGTTTATTGACATCTTTCTCATAATGAGGGACTTACTTAAAAACTGGATACAATATTTCTGATGTTGTTCTTATCCTCAGAAATGACAAGTAGGGATGTGCGCAAAACCAGATTGTCAAAAATGTGTGACAATATGATTTTGTCTTTTGGAGGTGGAAGAATTTCTGTATTTACAAACAACAAGGCATTAAACCTTTGTCAGCAAACACTTTCATAATGTTGCGGAGTGTGCACAAATGTTTTTGAAAGTGTGTTAAAGGCATGTGTAGTCAGATGGACTGCTGGGACTCTCCACAAGAGAGACTGACACAAACCCTCAAGAATGAGGGTGGACATTGCTTCTCCATAAGATGCTATTACAGAAAAAAAGCATCAATAAGAATGATGCCTTTTCCAACGCAGCCCGTAACCTAAGCAAGATTGCAAACAGGATGATTTGCACAGCACGATCAATAGAAAAATGAAACATAACACACAGTTCAAAATCTGCTTGTTTCTCTTTCAAATAGCGGTGAGAAAGGTACAGATTTCTTTTTTAAACCATTTTTTTTTTTAATTCCCTGATCTTCTCAGAAGGCAGCACCTTAGATGTGAAAATATCTCACTAGCTTACAGAGTCATATGCATATATGCCCATACAAACCTATGGTATATCCCCATTTTTGCGAATACCACAATTCTTGCTTAGATTTGCAATATTACAGGCATGGTGACAAGTCATGTCATATTTCTATGCAGAAAAGGAATATGGTGGGGAGGAAACAACAATTCCTAAGATGGAGTAGTATACTAGTGCAAAGAGACTATTGTCACTTTCCATCAAATCATACTTCCAAATATGCATATTCAAGAAAATTGTAAAATTTCAACACTCAATTCAATATCTTTAACTTGTTGAAGCATCCAAGACAATGTATTTTTCCCTTGTAGCTTTGTTTCAGACTCATATACAGATTTGTATTGCCCACAGAAGTTGCAGCAATGGCAGAGTAACACAGCGATTGTTTCAAGAAAATGGAAACTGTGCCAGGGGGTTTTCATTCCAGGATTTGCTTGTGCAGTTTTCCATTAGCATCTGCAGTTTGCCTTTGTGAAATTGTTTAGGTTATATGATATCTCTAACAGACAACTGGTTAGTAATTTCTCCACATTCTCCCATCAGAAGCACAATAGAAATCTTATCTATAAGAAACTAAAAAAAATCTCGTCCAACCACATGGAACCAGCAACTCAGAAATGTACTTGCACAGCTAGAAGTTCAGAGATGGATATAAACTTCCAGTGAGAGGCCTTTTTTTTTTTTTTGATAAAGAATCTAACCTCAAAGTTTAGCTTGAACCCCCACCTGTGAATTCTAGTTGTTCTGGGGGTTTTTATTATTATTTTAGAATCATCTTTGCACTGGGGGAAAAAAATAGTCACCATACACAAACATGTAACTAGTATCTTCTCCACTATAAATCCAAATACACCTATCACAGCTTACAAAGAAAGGACACAATAATTTTTTGTTATATATTTGATTGGAAGCATAAAATCTGGCATTTTTTTTGACAATACTTAAGAAGAAACAATAGAGTTCAAGTTTCCTTGTTCTTATTAATTATACCTGTGCTACATGTCAGTCACTGTCAAATTTTCTTCTTTGAAAAGGGTTTCCAGCCCTGTGGCATGCATGAAACTGTACCTGTCTTTTCAACCAATCTCTGCCTGCTCCTTGTAAATTGATACCTCTGTTTTATTAGCCTTAGTGCAACACAGTCTTTTGTGGTGAAGTTATGCCTCCCCTCCTCCTTCTAATGAATAGACTTATTGTTGAAAATTTAGTGGTTAAACTTTTATTAATCTTGGCTGTCTGCAGAGATGCAGAAACATGTTGGCTAGTCAGAAAAGAGGCTCCTTTTCATGTGGCATTACAATACAGATAGTTTTTAAGTTCTGTTCGGATGCCAGACTCAAAACAGAACATACCAATCTCAGTCATTTTCCTGTGACTTGGGGCTCTACGGGTGCATGCCTGGGAGGCTGGTTGCTGAATGAGCTTAACATGATCTCAAGGGAAGAAAAGGGGGAAGTTATTTAAAAGAACTAGTGTATAAGTATAGCAAAGGGGTTTTCTACTGACTAAAAGGGCTAATTGTCAATTACAAAAATGGATCTGAGAAATAAGGACACTGGAACCAATAAGGCCCAATAGTTACATTTCTGGAAGGAAGATACCAAATAAAAAATTTGTGAAGAAAGTGAACTTTTTATGAAAGCTGTGAGAATTTGAAAAAACAAACCAAAACCCCAAACCAAAATACCTTGTAGTTATCTTTGTCTAGTATTATTCAATTTCACCTGCTAAACCAAAAAATTAATAACTTGCGAATGGGAAAGGATCTTTTTTCTGTGATTTTTTTTTTTTCAATTTTACAAAATCTTTCATTTTCCCTATTTTCCCTCACAGTTCTCATCCCTAAAATATATCTACTATTCATGATACCGGCTTGCATTATTTGAATATGATGCACTCAGCAGAGTAGGATCCTTAAACACATTCTGTCATCCAAGAAGTACAGCCATACCTGCGTGGAACCTGATAACTTTTCAGCAGCACACAGCAGCTTGACAGAGTAGTCAGGGGCAAGAAGGGCTGGATCAAGCTGAGCATCTCCTGAATCGTTCTGAGAGCATTCTCTTACAGGACTTGTGAGACGCACCCCGTTTCCTTTGGGCTTAAGAAGTTTCTTCTAGGAAATGTCACGTAAATCTTGTCTTTCTTCAGTGCTGTTGTGTCACTGTTTCCCCCCACACCTTCTTCTCCCTCCCCAGGCTTGTATTATGCTTCTGGCTAGTTTTAAGATACTTGTGACAAGAAAGAGATAATATTTTCTCCAACTGTTTGGTAGGAATAAACATAGCAGTTCAGGACAGCAGATTTCAAAGGTGGTATCTGCTTTTTCTCAGGTGAGTGTTAGAGTAAGCACAGGTTTTGGACCTATTTGACCACCCATTTTCATTGAAGTCAATTTGTTTTGTAATACTGAAAAGCTACTGATCTGACATTTCATTCTGAGCTTGTTTGCACTGCAATAAAAGGGGGGGAAGCTGCAGAAAAATCAGTCCCCGGATTGTGTGAATTACAGTCTTACACTAGAGCTTACTTTTTATATCAGTGCATAGTTAAGATACAGTGATAGTCCACCCTGAAATGTAACCCAAACCCAGCTAGCAGAGTAGAAGGCTTGAGAAAGAAGGGCTTAAAATTATTGCTCACAGTCTGTCCTACCTGAGTGTAGCCATGTCAGTCTAAATTTACCATTCTCCCTTTCTCCCTGCAATCTGAGATGCATTCTGACTCTCCTGGTGTTACTGGGTTTGGGGACTGTCGGTACAAAGGGTGTGTGGGTAGGCAGTAAAGAGGAAAACAGCAATGATATGTGTATACAGTGGAGGGTAAATGTGTTACACAGCTGTTGTTTTGCTCTGTAAGGTATGAGTAATCCTTAGAGGGTGAGACCTAGGAAATACAACAGCCGTGGTCTGAATGGCCTGGTGCCACCAGAGCAATTTCCTTCAAATGCTGATTCTATTCAGTGTTAACCAATAGCATATGAATCATCTGGCCAAATTCATTTCAGATGTACAATTCTCTTCATTCTATACATTTGATCACTGGCTAGGATTAGGTGAAACGTGTAGAATGGTGGTATACACTTCTCATAAAAAACCCTGCATGTGGCCTTGGCTAGGGAGGATGGATGTAAATCTTCAAGAGCAAAGAGAAGCACTGGAAATTGTGTGGTTGTGACTTTGAGTTGATACTACAGAAAAAGATTCTATCAAAAAGAGGAATAGTTTAGACATTACCTAGCAGAACTGTGACAAAATGATATATACACCCTACTAAGAAGAGTCACATGATAATAAAATCACTATTATTTTAATTGTGGTCCTTACTGTGTCACATTTTCCAAGAGATTGTCCTGAAATTGTACTTTTGTATGTAACAGTCATGACTGAAGCTTATCCTTTTTTTATCCTGTAGCAGTGAAATTGGATGATTACTTTGCGGTCCCTCTGCCAGTGCTTTACAAGGCCTTAATCTCATTGTAGAGGTAATAGACTAAGGCATATATTGAGTACACCAGGTAATTAACTGGAATTGAAGTAATTAAACAAATAGAATAAGTGGCACTTCTTGTAGGCAGAATTTGAAAAAGATTGGTAACATGAATGATCATAAAACTGTTTCAGAAGCATGGACAGGAGAGACAGAGGATTAAGGCTGTGGTAAGGGGGTAAAGAACAGCAACCCTGTGGAATCATATTGGCTTTTTCTGAGTGCTAAAGAACATCTTTCCCAAGTTATGTTCCAGTTCTGCACGCAAACAATTTTACTAACATAAGGAAAACTCAATCAACTCTGTGTGTAGGTAACTAAATTTTACTCATATATACTCCATCTGTTAAAATGGAATTTTGTATATACATCTTCCACAGTAAGTGGGTAAGTTTCCAAGGTTGTCAAATGGCTTTTAAAATGTCTTGAGATCTTGAGGCTAGGAGCTTGGATTTTATATTTGGGTGCTGGGCACTATACACTATTCTGCTGGCCACCCTGAAGAACAAGAAGGCCAAATAGCATCCAAGGACATTGTATAAACAAGCAAGGAAGGGATGTATGAGAGCACCTAATTTGAGAAGCAAGGGTTGTCTATACAAACCTGTGAATATATAAGAGGAACTGGAAATGTAGGAACTGAAGCTGAGTGACTATCAGAGCATCAAGATACATGAAATAAGTTGCATAGGCTTTATTCTTCTTGATAGAAAAACTGTTACTGTGCCAAGTCTTTTGCTCTTCTTGTTCAGGGGCCAGCTGGGGGCAAACAATAAGACCACATAGCCAGACCCCTGTGAAATAGCACTCCTGAGATTCTCAGTATCCTCTTCAGAAGCTACACAAGGACTGGACAAGGAGTTTTCTGGTTGTGTTTCTATTATAGTCAGACACACTTTATACTGAGGACCTCATAGCTTCCTGACTTGGGACATTCTAGAGTGTCCCACGGCTCCTTGCATCTCCCCAAACTCACTTTTCTTTCTAAAAGGGCAGGTGAAGGAATGATGTGTATCTAAGTTTCTACCCACACCGTATGAACTTGCATTGCTGGTGTAACACAGAACACATCTGTCCTGGAGAACGCACATTGTGTCTGTCTCTTAGTCTAGATCTTACCAAGTTAGACTGTTATTGTGCTTTCAGGTGGCTTGTCTGAAGTTAGGCACTCCGAGAGAAAATCAGGAGAGAGGAGATGAAGATACAGAAATTGATAAGACTGGAAGTACCAAGAGAAGCTTCATTTGGTATCCACATCACCAATTCACTGGAGTGAGCATCGTGACCTTGCATCACTATAAGGTGGAAATTTAATTCTCTCTCTGTCAGAGCCTAGAGTTTGTCTATATCTAAAGTTATCAAGCTGACTACAAGTTCCACATGTTTCAGATTATAAATAATGATGGTTATCACTAGACTAGAGTTGGACTTAAAAAAAGGCCCTGCTTCCGATAAAATCCAGACATTGTAAAGAATTACAGCAATATATAATTATATATAATAATTAAAATGAAGATTGCAATCTCTTCTTTCTTCCACATACTTTTCTTCTGTAGTTTGTTTTTTTCAACAGCCCTTCTAACAAAGAGGAATCCTTTGAGAAAAATTTCTGGTGGATACGAATGACAGTAATTCTATTTGCTAAGGTTGACTAATATAACGGCCAGTATTTTAAAATTAACTTTGATGAGTACTTCTGTCTACAGCTGCTAATCTGTTTTTAAGAGATTAATGTAACCCTCACTGAAAATCTCTAGGCAGGGATAGATTTGATTCCTAAATAAATTAAAGCTAAATCTAAATAGAATTAGCACATGATTTGAATATGAATGTTTGCTAAATTGCTCATACCACACCAGCAAGGTATTTCATGTCTTGATATGGTTCAAGGAATAAAATACTTTCTGTCTTGCTCCTTCATTCTTCTTTTACATTGTTGCCTGTTTGCTGGTGTGAAATTCTAGTAAGGATCAAAATACCAGGCAATATTTTTGACAACAAGGGTTGAGGACACAACACCAGATTTGCAAAGGTACTTTGGTTACCATGCATACAGATGTGTTGTTTAGCAGCATTTTTAAAAGATCTGAATAAGTTGGTTTGTTTTAAATCACCGGTGTTCAGGGCCCAGCATAGGAACGTGTCTTTGAAGGAGCTGGCTATATGAAAGTTTATACGTACAAATGCTTTTGTGAAGCTGGATGATTCTTCATAGAATTACAGCCAATAAAAGAATAGTGCACTTTTTTAAATCCCTTGTCAGTTTTTGAAGTATCACTAGAAAATATGACACAGGTATGTACTGTACTAAGTTTTTTAAAAGGGCCTGATTTATTTTTTTGCGAGGAGAGCACTAGTAGCATTTATGGATACACGTGTTACGTGAGATGCAAGGTAATCACATTTTAGGGTGTCACCTGATCTTTACAAAGTAAACCTCCTTCCTAAGTGCAGTAGAGCAGAACTGATTGGGTCCATTATAGTAATTTGTGCTTTTCTCTGGGAGATACTAAACTGCATGGACTTTCAATAGGTTCCAGTAAGGAAAAATCCTCTCTGGACAGAAATTGCACACTTGGCAGCTGAGATAAGTTGAACATGTTTCCTGCTGGCTCAGTCAAAACTATATTCCTCTAGTAGAATTTTAAGTATCCCAGATGAACTGTGTTCAAAGTCTAATTCTCACTGAAGTTGAGGAAAATGCCCTCTACTTATTAGTTCAACCATAAGACAGCTTCACTCTTTCAAAACCACAGGTACACATTGCTGTTTTTGCAGAGCAAATACGATTGTAGCAAGAACTGTCACAACTTTTAATACATACATTGTTTTTCCTCAAGATCTTTAACTAAAAAGATTAAATAGTATTTATAACTGTTGACACTGGAAAGGGATTTTTCCCCCCCTCTTTTCCTTATATTGGTTTAGGAAGGTATACATTTTCTTCTTATGCTTTTGCTGTAACCTTTCAGAATAGATTCTGAAAGAAAAGAAGGTAGAAAAGACTGAAAGTCAAAGTGTGAAAAATAAAGATTCCAACACATATGATACAAATTTACATTAACTTTTTAAAATAAATTAAATCCCTTCCATTTTTCAAAACCTGCTTTGTTGGTGTTTCTATAGAATTGTACTTGCAGAATTTAAGCATTTCATGTTTTTTCTCTTACCAGTTTTACATAAATAGAAAATAATTCAAATCTTATAAAATCAAATAAAAAAGATTTTTCTATACTTTATCTATTAAAATGTGTGGGATTTTGATTCGTTTGTTTCATTTATTCAATTATTCTTTTTTTTCCTGTAAGTTTTTTCCTTTATAGCAGAAATCTAATTATCTCATAGCTGTTATCCTCTGCTCCTTGCTGATATGCAATGCACTCTTCATGCATTGTTCATTAAAGTCTTTACTGTGATCCATGATTCTTGTTCAAAGACAAGAAAAATTGAAAATTAATGTCAAAAAACAGAGAGAGATAAGTGTGAAATACTGTAGAACTTTACTTATATAGCATTGCTGCCTATGAAGTTAGAGCTAGTTTTTTAGAGCATAGTAGTTTCTTTTGATTTTATTCATTACACAGTGGCTAAAACTAGCTTTTTCTTACCAATGATGTTCTGCCCACTTTGCATTCTGTGCCCTGCAGATGACTTGTATTTTGACTAAAGATTTAATTGGCCTATTCTGCCTTAGTGTGAGACTATCTGTGTGTGGTGCAGGTGGTGATCGTTTAGATTGGGTTGACTGGCCCATCAATCTTTCTGTGAAATACCGTAGTATATATTTATTTATTAATATGTCTGATGATGATATTTATACTTTCCTGGGCTAGTTTTAGCACGTAGAAAAAAAACTGAGAAATCAAGAACTGACTATATTTCTTCTTTATACTTTGTTAAATAAAATTAATTGTATTTTAAGAAAAAAGACTAGGAGACAGAAATTGACAGCAATACTATCATAAACTATTAGCATACCTTAAATAATGCCAAGATAAGCTATATGATGCATATCTTGTTAGTTCCAGTTATGCATATAATTCATGTTTTACACAGAATTATTTGCTTCTAATAAAAAATTTGCTTCTAATCCAATATGTTATTGTTCAGACAAATCTGTGGTTCAGTAGGGGAAACTGGCAGGAGGATTTTTTTTAACCTAAGGATTGTGTTTCCACTTTCAACCTGCTCCTCCTCCTCCTCCTAGAAAAAGAACCCTCTACTGCTCAGAAATCAGAAGGCACAATATTAATCTAGGTGAAAAAAATCTCAGCTGAAGATCTTCTAAGAAGGTTTAACTTTAACTCCAGCATCTGAGGAGCATATAATGAATGCTGGTGACCTATTTTTTGCTCTTTAAAGCTTTATGAATCGTGCCCTAAATCTCAAAGTCATCTACAACATGCTTTCTAAGAGACTTTAAAAATACAGAATTGGAATGAGGGCAAGACTGTAGTGTCACATCATTCAAAAGGAAAATAGCGTATTGTACAAATTTCTGGGATAACAGCAATACCTTTTCTTGGCTTTGAAATAAAGGGCCCACTGAACATTTACTGTTCAAATGTCAAATGAACAGTTTCTGAAATCACACAAGTTTCATCTCCACATTTTTATTTCATAGTCTGACAAGAAGTCATATAGAAATGGAAAAGCTTTCACAGCTGATCCAGAGATCTTTTAACCCCAGACATACTTACAGCCTATGAAGAGTAACCCAGTGTCCCTGGTCTATCCTGCATAAGGAAAGCAGGGTAAGCAACAGAATATGTAGAAAGTCTGAGGCTGTTTTAATAATTTCCTGATGGAATTGCAACAAACCAATGTGATTAACAGATTGAGATAGACTTTCCCAATGCTTATTAACATTTTTGGCATCACATCGATTAGCTAAACCCAACTGTGACAAACAACCAAGTGTCATTGTATGTAAGTAAAGTAAGAAAATGAAAGATTGCCTTTCTTTTACAATTCTGTTCAGCTGTCCAATCCTGTCCATCAAAGTGTATAAACCCACCCTATCCTTCAAAACACAAATGCAATGGGACTTAAGCGACTACTTGCAAGTGAGCATATGGTTAGTTTTGCAGCACACAGACACACTTCAAATACTTTGCTGAAAGAGAACTGTTATGTAGCAGTGTCACACCAGCCAGATAGCTGTTGTAAAATTTTAAGGGGATAAGAAAAATTACAGCTAATTTAGATTTGAAGAAAATAAAAAATGATGAAATAAATTATAAAACAACAGTAGGGTTCTTTTTATCCATTTTAAGGAAATTGGTTAATTTAGCAATTGAATGCAAATATGCCTTCTCCATATGCCAAGAAATGTCAAATAAGTGTGGTATAATTATTCTGACACTATTCAAGTATTATTCTGCGCAATCTAAACACAATCTTAAGTTTTCCATGAGATAATGTGGTAGACAGATTAAAAAAATCTTCCTAGCACTGAAATAATCCAACGTTAATAGGTACTGGATTATTATAACAAGTTATATATGTCTTGTATGTATTTAAAAGCAAAACAAACACAACACTAGTAGTAAGACTGACAGTTCAAACAATGAATTGTCCCCTGTCTCTCTAGATTAGGTAAAAATTTAAGTATAAGAGTGATAGGAGTGTTTAGTGTGTTCTACACTCCCATGTACCATTCTTCAGTTGTCCCAGTATTATAGATGTACTTTAACTTTGAGACCACTATAAGGTACTAAGAGCATGAAAAGAAGTTAGTTTTCTAAAGGTCATCGCGTCCTCTCTGCTGAGATCATTAACAATGCAGCCAGTATGTGTTATAGTGATAGACTGCAATGTAGGTAACTGTCACCTTCATCAACACGTTACACGTCAAGTAGACTTCACAGGACCAAATAGTTGATATATTCTCTAGATTTTCTTACCATATAGCTTTCTTAAACACAAGTGGTATGAGATGGGGTGCTGGCTAACTCTTTACGTTAGTTATGGATTTCTCCCTAAAAACATGACTAAGCACTGTGGAGACAAGGCATATTTGTACCTCCTGATAGAATGTCAACATCAGAAGGAAAAGATACAAGCTTTTCATGCTGTTTTTTCTTACCTCAGCAATATCAAGGAAGTTTGTCATTAGGATACCCCTTAATATCTCTCCCTATGTTGCATTTATACACTTCCATACATTTAGGAAAAAAACCCCAAATGCTCTAAGGTTGTCCTACCAGATGGAGTCTGAAAATTAAGTGTATCACTGTGCACATGCTCCTTATACCTCCACCAGCTCATGTAGCTCAGGAATAGAAGACAAGATATTGATCATGTTAGAATCCCAGGAATAAAAGGTAGTAGATAAAAAACCTGATGATGATAACATCTTTGTTCTTATCGAAGCAGTGATGGACAGGTTGCTAATGTATTAAGATATCTTATTTGATGGATGTGCCATTCTGCAAGTTGGTGGTTCAACATTAACTTTAATAGAAAGAGACATCTTACTGCTGTGCCTCACTTTTAAAAGGATTACCATAGCTGCCTATACTCAGCACTGAAATTGGACTGAAAGAAGTGCCATATCCATCCATCATTGCCAAATGATAGATTTTCAACAGTTCTTAACAAAATTGAATTGCTTGGACAGTCTGCTGAGATAAATTTAATTCTCTTTGGGAAAAAGAGTATTCTTGGCCTTGGCAGCTGAATATCAACCACACAAGAATTGTTCATAGAGCAGCAATTTACTGCATAGTGGAACCCCTAAATCTAACACCATAGTTGTTTTCCTACAGTTTTTTAACTGCTTTTCTTTTCACTTTTATATTTGCTAAGAAGATACTATCTTCCCATGGTTTTAAATATGCTTTGTTTTTTTGTAAAATCTACCTTAAAAGAAGGTAGGAAAAGGAAATTCTATCTTAGCTCTGTTAACAAATGGGTGTTTATTCCTGCATCTGAAGCGAATAATGGAAAGAATACCACATAATAAGCAGAAATTTGTGATCTTAGAACTGGACAAAAAGTGGACAGGAAAGCAAACAATGCTATGTGTCTCTCCCACTGTCTTCTTCTAGCATGAATTTAATGTATTCAAACACAGGCCCATACACATAACACCAAGTTTGAACCAATTCCAAGACCTGAAATCAAGCACTGGATTTTTATTTAATTGTTAAAATAGACTTTTACTCCATCTGCTTCTGGATTTTAAATAATTACTGGACCTAGAAGGAATTAAATATCCCACTTACATTTAAAGAGATTATCCCAGAGTACTCCCATTCTAACATGGCAGAGACGTAATGTGTGGCGTACCTTGTAAGGAATATGGTCTGTTCTTTGGGACCTCCAGAACAATTATCCAAGCTAAAATAATTCTATTATTCCTCTATCTTGCACCAGGGATTACCTCAGTGCTCACACCTCAGATAATACAGAAGAGGATATCCAGTACAGAATGACATAAAGGAAGAATATTTCCAATTAATATCATTAGTTAGCTAAAAATGTGAAGAAGGTCAAAAACAGGACAAGATCCTATGCTAAACATTCAAACATTAGATGGTCCATCTAATGAGGCAGAAAGAGAAGGGCAATTTTCAAGAAAATATGGCAAGGAGTTAAATTGTAGTAGGTCTTCTGGCCAAAAAGCCAGTGTTATTTTTCTACTGTGCTTTGAAAAACCTAAATTTAAAAGCAAAATTAAATATTTTAAAATAATTAATGTAATATATTACTATTGCCAGATATAAACCATAGTAATTCTTCATATGTGCAAATACTATTGGAAACATTCAAAAAATGTTAACAGATCAAACTAATGTGCAAGAGGAGATACATCTGCTTAAATTACCAGGATTTATGCTAACATACTGTATTTTAGTAGGTGCTATCACTGAGATTTATCTGATAGGTGTGCAGAACTTCAAGACCTTTACAGTGATACTGTAATTTTGTTAATTTTAAATCTGAACAAGCTTTTTAAAAAAATATATATATTTTTTAATTCCCTGTTCTTTTCTTGGATACACATTCCTCATGTGCTATATCCCACATTAAGGTCCCTGAGGTTTAGAGGCTTACAACAGAAAAGTAATTTAGTAATATAATCTATACATAGAAAAGACAATTCAATGAAGAAGAGATTCTGAAAATGAGTTTGAGTTATCAGAAAATGTCCTACTTTATTATTTCTCATATATTTTCTGATAACCCAAACTCATTTTCAGAACCCATTCTTCATTGAGCTGTCTGTCTTCTCTATGAGTTTTAGCCAAGAAAATCTTCCAGGCATGCTTCTTTCTTGGTAAGTTTGTTTGCTAGTCTACATTTCTGCATTAAAGGCAGTTACATTTCTGCTGAAGCTTGTTTGGATTAAGACCTGTTTTCCATAAAGTTTGAGTGTAACTTATTGAACATCAGTGGAAAAATAATGCTTCCACCAAGGTACCAAAAAATACCAGGATCATCCAGAAAAAGAGCTGTCCTCATTCATTCCATAGAAGTGAATGGAATTATTTTATTGTTGTTAAGTGCAATCATAAAGCATGCAAATTCCATGTAGCTTAACCATCTGGGAAAACAATCTTTTCTTCTCCAAACAGTAACTTCCACTACTACCATTATTTGAACTTGAATTAAAAATATTTGTTGCACCAGCACTCGAATAAAGAAGCTTGTATCAAGTCTGTAGTCTACCTGTTCTACGTAATGTTGAATGTACATAGTCAAATCCACCTCCTGATATTGGCATCTTTTGACACAAACCTTTAATGCTACCGAGCATTTCTAATGTACAACTGAATGTTTGCAAACGTTACTGTAAGGGTTTAAGACACAATGTGAACAAATTTAAGAGATAGCAGGCAGTTGGATTTATACCAGGTTTTTCTGAAGTAAGAAATGCCTGTGAAGATCAATTTTTTAGGATCTTATTTATGATGTCAACACATTTGATGCACAGATGCAACACTAAGTGTACTCAGGTACCTGATAGTGATTAAATTATAAATGTGACAAACTTGTCAATTGATATCTGTAGTAAATAGTTCCAGAATGGTTTTAATTCTACATCTGACCATGTAGGAATTGGATAAGAATCACTAATTATTACAACTGTACACACCTCAATAAACATGTTTCAGAGTGTTTTTCTCAGGTTTTTCTCCTCATCTGTTTGCAAAATCGATTTACATCTTCAGATTATACATATAACTTGTAATATATAGATATCAATACTTCTTTTTTAATCAAGCAGCTGCAAAGAGTCAGCAGTTTACTCTTTGTTTATGATTATGCAAGCTTTTATAACACACTGATTATGAGATACATCACCTGAGGAGCAAACCAAGCTTCTAAGTAGCACAATTGTAAGTATCCCCCAAAGCAAGCCAGTAGGCACACAAACTATAACTCATGAGTGATGAGGGACTCGGCAATAACACGCTGCTGTAAATAGCTGACTCTTTACAAACACAGTGCCACAGTAACCAGTCTGTTATAGTCTCTATAGACTATATTACAGTAGCCGTGAGCATCTTTCCAAATGTGAAGCTGAGTGTGCAGAGTTGAGGAGATCATGAGTGACCTATAACAACAAAGCAGAATGCCCTCAAAAATGCTGTATGCAAGAAAAAGAAATATTAGGAAGCATTTCAGCATAACATTTCACAGAGCTACTTAAAATCTGGTATGTCTGTCCCAGGAGATTTTTCTGATATTTTCATTCAAAGTTATGGAGAAAAGAGTTATATTTTTTAATATTTGCCAGTGGGCCTGTGTAATAATGTACTGGAAAAATTTGAACTGTCATGGTTTAACCCCAACCAGAAACTCAGCACCACGCAGCCGCTCACTCACTCTCCCCCTCCCAGTGGGATGGGGGAGAGAATTGGAAAAAAATAAAGTAAAGCTCGTGGGTTGAGATAAGAACAGTTTAATAGAACAGAAA
>JAVKLA010000040.1:1183434-1273893 GCA_034782735.1 Sagittarius serpentarius | reverse complement strand
CAGGGTGTGATCAACATTCTTCTCATACTAAACCCAAAACACAGCGCTGTACCAGCTACTAGGAAGACAATTAACTCCATCCCAGCAGAAACCAGGACAGAACAAAAATCCTTTCTGAAATACTTAAACACCAGATTTCTTATTTTAGATATTACATATTTTTGTGAAGTTTGTAAGATCATCCCAGCTCTCTGCTTTCTTAAGTTAGTTTCCCTTTGGACCCTCTGATACGATACCTCTTGAGAATTACAAGATGGCAAGGTCAATTTCTTTTTTTTTATTTCCTCAAATAGATACTTTAAATTAAAATTTAAATCTTTGTGTACAAATTTACAATTCTCTGATTTTTCTGGTAAAAATAGAAAACAAAACAGCTGATGAGTTACAATAAAACAGGTGAGAACAACTATTAATTCTTTGATACTGACTGCAATAAGTGGAATTTGAAGTAGTTATAAGAGAAGCAACTGGTATTTTGAAAAATAATACAAGACTGCTGTTTTTGGGAATAAAGACAAAGCTTCAAAGACTATGTGGTATAAAATGAACAGTTTTCTGTAATCAGCTTTTACTGCTATTAGAAATAGCTTTTTACAACAAGTTCTTTCCAATTTTGTACTTCCTGTTGCTTACTTTGGTAATTATATTATGCTTTTAAAAGGGCATGATTCAGAGCACAGCTCAGAAAATTTTTTTTTTGTTTCTCCTTCATATCATTAGTTATCAAGCTTTTATACCGTTTCATAATTTTTGGTAGACCAGTTAGCACCATCAAGAAATAGCTGTCTCATCAGCTTCTCCATGGCACTATGGAACAACTAATAACACTCTATGAGTTGTTAAATACTCTTTTTCCATCACAGCTAGAAAAGCTGCATTACATTTTACAGATATTCTGGTTCTTGCTGAAGAAGTTCTGGCTTTGTCTTATTTGGCGTCACATCAGGTAATCCCCTATAATACTTCAAGGGCATTCCATTTCTTTTGCATTGGATATCTGGACAGAGAAGAATTAATGATCCAAGAGAACACCAGGTACATGCCACAAACTTGCATGGGAAGTTGTAGATGTGGAGTGTTATTCAGAAATAGCAACATTTTTATTCAAACGAATCATCTATTCTTCCTTTAAAGGGGGGAAATATAATATTCCTTCTCTTCTCATTTCTTTAGCAAGTGCATAAACAAAGAATTTTTTGGTCCTGCAAAAAGGATCAAATTTAATGATGTCCTTTGATATAGACAAAACCAATCTGTGAGACAGCACACCCACAATAAACTGCTCTCACACACCTGTATGCTTAAGACCTCAATGCTAAAAAGGGAACATTAGTTACAAAGCAATTAGAGATATAAAGGCATGAAATACACCATCATTATTTGTAGTAGAGATAGTTGCTTAGTTTATTTCTTTTTTTTCTCCTGTTATTTCAAGCATGCTGAACTTAGTGTAAAAACAAATGTACATCTAAAATAGAAATGCACAATGATGCACATTAGTATATATATACACAACAATCTAACTTTTTTGATTTAAAGGCAGCATTTGTAAGTGTAATAAAAATAAAAATACGATTGATCTGTGACATCAAATGATAACAGACATTCAAAATTTGGAGACATCAACGGAAATTTTTAATTCATTCCATTGGGTATTATATTACAAACTAAATCATTGGTTTTTTTAAATACAAATCACATGAATTTCTTTCTGTGACTTATCCTAATATCTTTAATGATCTGATATCTTAAACATCTGAGGAAGCAGTATAAATTGGAAAAGACACATAATATAGCAGAAGATTTTCAATATAAATGAGAAAATTTGCCTTTAAGAGCTGTTTTGAGGATGACAATATTGCATTAAAAAAACCTTAGCTCAGCCAGGATATCTTTTGTGTGAATGTGTCTCAAAAAGTGACAATTGCAATCAGTGGCAGAATTATTTTAAATAAATGCATAACCTCCAAAGACTTAGCTATGTTACCACTATGCCTTTACAGTGTGAAATCAACTGAGTGTATAAACCTATGTGCTTTTACAGTCCAAACAAAATAAGTATGAATGATTACAAATAATTTGCACAACTGTTTTTATTGAGAGAACAGACAATTTCACGCAGAGTTTCACTGGAAGTTCAGTAGGGCTGTACTGGTATTAACATGTCTTTTTCTCAGTTGCTCAGAGAGTACTAAAGGTATGTCAGACACAACAGAGAAGCTCCATGAAGATACTAGTGGAATACATAAAGTTAAATGTAAATTACAGGTCATCTTCTCTAGACAGTGTGTACACCATGGATCTCTTTAGGCATTTTGCTTACACTGTACAAGTAAAGTAATACTTAAAATTCCTCCCCCATGCTGTATGGATATACTGCCATTTCCTTTGAGACTGACAGCCTTAGTAGATTTTGCACATATCTTCTACATTCTGAAACATAATCCAGTTTACAAAGCTTATATACTCTCTTGGAAGAGAAATCATAAAAGTTTATGACTTGGTTTAACTTGTCTGTGTTTTGCAGGACCTACTGAAGCTGCCTGAAATCAGGCCACTCAGAAATTGCAGTTCTTTGCCTCTGAAGGGAATTCCACCTTTTCTGTAGCACTTCAGTTTCTGGGGTTTGATAGTGTGATATTAAAGTATCAGTTATGCAACAGGTGAACTGAAGCAACCCTCCTAATATAATTATGCAGGATTTCATTTCAGCTGTAACCAACAAATCTCACAAGATCTGTGTGAGGTACTGTTTAAAGCAAATAAACAAATCCTCAAAACAACTCCACGTCATTTATACGTGCTGCTTTAGACCTTTATCAAGTAAAGATCTAACAAAGACAGGATGATCATATGCTTAACAGCAAACAAAAACCTTTCCAAAAAGGAGTGGGGAAAGCACAAAACCTGAAAACTGTGTATTTTCATGGCACCATAAATGGAAAAAAAAAGGGAATTTGAGGGGACATCAAGAGGAATATCCCCTGCAGTGCCACAGTGCTCTGAAAAATGCCAGAAGCATTGGAATTCTGCCCACAGGTTGTACCTGTGAAAGGCCCAGTGATTACAAGTCTCTGGCATGCACCCAGTCAAAATTTCCTCCTCCCAATGCTCTGATCAGCTCCCGTTAGAGACATAGCTGAGACAGGGTAGGTGTGTTATAATATTACAGGGTGTTCATAAGACTGAATCAAATAATGACACTTCCAACAAAGGGAGAAGTTTAATAGTTTTCCCTTTATCAAATGGGACTGGAGGACAGATTTATAAAAGTATTTAGATATTAAAGGGCTCAGAAAAATAAGTATTTCAAAAACAGCTAAGCAGACAATGTTTCATCTGTATATCTGTATCTAAATGTCTTTCATTTTCCATTTACACACCCTTCAGAATTGCCCAGAAAATAGGGAACAGCAACCTTAAGAACATAATGCATATCTGTGTCTTTCTTATTTTGGCTCTGTCTGAAGTATTTCAAGGAGTCTGAGTTAAAGAGCAGATCAGAGTGTAATAAACCCATGAACAATGCTCCTTGCATTAACGCTGCAATGAGGTCATCTTCTTCAGATTAGTTGCCTATGGCTCCTGTTGAAACTTGTGGCAAATTACATTGCACTTTTCCTGAAGGCACCCTTATTGACTTCTTTAAGCCACATGGTACATAGTTCAAGGCAAGATGAGATAGCGGGTAGGCCTTTTGGCCTGAAAAATCATAATTATATCTGTCTTGTTCGTGCTGTAGGTAGGGATACCCTCCAGAGTCTACTGAACCACAGCAGGTCATTACTTGTCTCTGGCTAGTTTTCTCTAAGACAAATCTGCCCAAGAGAGGGCTAGTCACAAGAAGTCTGAATGAAAATCCAGCAGGGACAGTTTATCTCAGGGCTAAGAACTGTTTCTGGTCTTCTTTAATTTAGTAATATAGACATAGCCTGTTAGTTTTAATTGTCTTCCCTTGCCATTCCCACTCCCTTAAACTGGAAACACAGATGGAAAAGCAGTCAGTGTATAAAATAATTTGCAACTCATTTGCCTATTGTTAAATGATAAAGCAAAGCAGCATGTAGAAATTCCTCTGGAAGAAGGAAAAAAGAGCCTGAAATGGAAGAGTGGAGCCAATGAAGCAACTATTTCTTAGCCTGACAATTTCCATATGGCCCTCAAGAAGTACCACACTTATGAAATTATATGAGTACTTGACCTCCTTCTTGTTAACAGCAGAAGGGAGGAGAAAGAGAGGGAGAAAAGAAGATAGAACCAGCAACTTCTCTGAGCCTCTCAGCATTTGGCTCTCCCATTTACAAAGACTCTGACTCCCCTTTAGGAAGGCAGACATGTCACAGTGGTGTATTTGTTGGGAAGGTGCAAGAAAAAAGTGAGGCTGAAGAACAGATTCTTTGGGTTATGCAGTGTCCTCTGAAATTATTAGGACATTGGGACAAGTACAAGGAAGAAAAAAGAAAAAGCTGCAGAACATTACAGGGAAGTTAGGGTATATGAAATAAAAATATCAAGAATCCTCCAAGTGCCTCTACTACTGTTCAAGTTCAAACAGGCAATGAAAATACACTCTTTATCTGGAACCTGGTGCAATTTCCTGTGTCCTCTGTCTTATGATGTCTGCTGCTTTATGACCCAAAAGAGTTAAAGATTTGCAAGCTATGGAGAAGTTCATGCAAATCTTTGTCAGGACCCATATCAGACACAGGTTTTCAATGCAGCTTAAGTGCCAACGTATTAGCCAGTGAAAGACTGATCATAACGTCTGCTCTGCTTCCTCCTCCATACGTGGTCTAGTCTAACAATTCTTTTGTTTCCTTTGCTAACACATGTGGTCATATAATTGTGACATGCCCTTGAGCATAACCTGAATTTTAATTAGTTCAATTATTGAAGAGGAAAAAATAATAGCAAAAATGACCGGTAAAGAATGAGAGAGACTTTATTTAGACTGTATGTCTAAAGTCCTTAAAAAGTCCTTAAAAGATAATGGGATATCCTCCTTGGATTTATAGCCAGGACACTAGAGAAATCCAAGAATAATATTTATCGAAAATAAAAGCTGAATACAAACTAAAAATGCTAATGTGATCCTTGGTGTATAAATGATTGACAACAGACAATTCATATCATGATAACCTTTGGTACCATGCGTAACAACTCCTAAACTGTTGTGTCCAGCTGCCATGTCCAGATCTCAGGAAGAAAGCTGAAAACTTGGAAAAAGGCCATAAAAGATCACTCAAAATGAGAAAAATATTCGTTATGACAAATACTTCTTTTAGTTTAGCAAAGAGGGGCTGGACTAGATGACCTTTAAAGGTGCCCTCCAATCCAAACTCTTCTATGATTCTATCATAAAATGTTAACTGATGGCTTGATCTGTTCTTCAGAACAAACTTGTGTGTCTGTCTAAATATAGAAACCGGGAACACAAATATGATAACTGTTCGTCAGCTGAGGTGACAAGAGCGTTGCAGACCAGAAAAGCTGGGAACAGAATTTCTCTATATTTTTATACAGAACATTGTATTGAAGATATTAACCTATTCAATATTTTTTAAAGAATTGTGATAGACCCTTGCTAAATGTTGAAATCAAGTTAGGGTATTTCTACACAAGATACAGTATTTGTAGCAAGTAGGAAAGGAACATGGGATAATCCCAGTGCAAACTTTATGCAGGAGGACAGACTAAACATTGGCCTTGAATGCTACTGCCTTCTGCTTTCAAACCTGTGAGTCATGAATCTGAGATTCTTTTTAATTGACTCAGTTCATTGCAAGGGAGAACTTTGGGGTTTAGTCTGTACCATCTGAATACTGACACAGTGTAGAAACTATCAATGATATTCATAGTTTACAGACTTTGCTACTGCATTTCCCAGCCTTGATTTAATAATCTCTGAGTTGCCATGGATTCAGAAGATAAACATTCATTTTTTTCAATATACAAACTGAAGCTATGAAATCCACATGTCACTGCTTGTAATACACAGAAACAAAATTTATATTCTTTCAGTTGTACAAGGAGTATCAGAGTCAGATGATCCTAGAAATCTAAGGAGTGGGGAGGTGGAATAGGAATAACGAAGGGAATTTCTGTGGTTTACCTATCTTCATTCATTATTAGTAACAAACTCTTTCTAATTAAAATTCCATACAGCGTGTATAAATGGCTGGAATGTCAAACTTTAAATCACTGTCTGAAGCAGCTAAAGAATCCAATGCTTAGACAGTAATTTCTAAGATGGTTGTTTAATGTCTTTGGAGCAGAAACTAAGGAGGGTATGTTTAGACTGATGTGTATAATTTTTCTTATCCACAGATGGATGTCTGCTAAGCATTTTCTTTTTCCTGAAACATCCCAGTGAAAGGACGATCTCTAGTATTTCCCAGGCAAGTACAGTACTCTGTGAAATCTCTTATTTAGCAGAGGGAGGTCAGAATAGGGAGTTACATATTTTTTTAGTAGCTTATAATGAGTGTACTTCATTGCTTTTCAGGGAATATTTCTTGAAATGCCAAAGCAGGTGTCTTAAAATGCCTCATATTTTGTGCAGTAACCCTCACTCATAAAACCCCTGCTATGCATGTTAAAACTTAATAGCTGGAATATATCAAATTAACACACCAAGAGATATATTGAAGTAACATTATGAAACTGAGACATACCCAGAAAAAGTCAGGGAATTTAGTGTAAGTGATTTCACTTGAGCTTTACATCTTTTTGCACTGTGTCTGAGTGACGTGAGAGCGTGAAATCAATTTGTGATGTCGAATATTTGAAGGCTGAGATTACAGTGTAAACAAATGCAGGCAAAGAAAGCATATGTATCACAAACTGATTGCTAACTAGAAGGAATGCAGTGGAATTAAAAACATATCCTTGTCTCAAAGCTATACTTACCTTATGGATGAACATAAACCAAATGAGTTAAAGGGTTAAGGCTGCCAGGACCAGGGAGCACCTAGAATAATTCTCCTCCTGTTCTGTATTGTCAATATTTTCCAGTGACCCAGAAAGTATAGTTGCCTAGAAAAACGGGGTTGTTTATTTTCTTGGCATTAGTTTTGATTTTTTTATATTCTGGATAAAACCAATAAAAGGAACCCAGTCCTCAATTGTTGGGACTGTGTGTGCTTGGGGGGTTGGGAGGGAGGTGTTATCACTGACTATAAGAACAATTATAAGAACAATTTAAACAAATGCAGCTATAGTGCATTGATTCACTAAAGGTAATTAGTGAGACACATGATTACAGCTGTGGTGTTTTCCGTGGAACTCCTTGTTTCTACATCATCCTTCCTAACCTCTTGACTTAGGCAGACTAAACTCCACATAATTCTACATGCTCCTGTGATACAGTCCATTTGTGGGCTATTCAACAAAGACATAAGCATCCAAGCTGTGCAAGTCTTAAGTAGGACTATAGTAGTCACTTACGTATGTTAGAAAGGTGGACAGTAGCAAGATGCAGCAACGGTCTGTTCTGACCTGGGCAGCGGTAGGGGAAGGCACAAACAAGAATACCTGGATCCATAACAGCCAAATAAACTGTAGGCTCAGTGTCAGGCACCATTTCATACTGGTGAAGTTTAAGGAGTTGCAAGTAGCCTCCCTAGAAAAGCAGCAGAAACTTCATCTGTTGAGTAATATTTAAAGAGATTAGTCAAAGCTTTAGAAAATGATTAGCTGAGCAGCTACCAGTGATATGGGCAAAGTCTTTGATTCTCTCTTTTTTTTTTTTAGTCTGATTAGTGAACATTCTTTAGAGACTATTTCTGTATATTAACTGTCAGTTAAAATCTCCATCTTTATCATTTAAATAAGAAAGGTACAAGGCACATGAAACTGCGCAGGACATTTATGGTTTTTGCTAATAGTAGCTTTGCCCAACTTCTTTGTTTATTGAATAATCGGCTGAAATATAGCCACTTGCATTGTCACAACGACACTTCATATTCCTTTCAAATATACTTTTACACTGGACATTTCTTTTTAATAACTCACCAATTTTTTTCTCATTTCCCATTACTTTCAGTCACCAGCACTTCGGACTTTGGTGAGAGGGGCTCCACAAATGCAAATACCTAGATTCTTTCACAATCCCCACAGCTTTCAGTATCCCATCTCCCTTTCTATGGGGATACTAGGATCAAATTTGGAGTCAAGGGAAAGAAGAGGGCAATACAAATACTAAGAAGAGACTAGGTGCATGATATAATAAATCTATACAATAGATGCAGATAATACACTATGTTTTGGCATAGCCCTTTTTCCTTCTTTCTGTAAACTGCCCAATCTTCCTTTAAAGTGAGTTCAGTTAACTCATTAACTGAATCAAGATCTGCTTCTAGGAGTGATCCATGTTTCAGCACCATGTGAATTTTTATGACTAAATTATTGCCCCTGCTGGAAATAGTGCAGGTTTTTACAATGGAAATAGTGACAGGCAGACCCTTAGCCATTGTAATGTTAGTAGTGACTGTGCAAATGCAAAGGCATTACTGGAGCTCCTGAGGGAATTACAATTACATGATATATATACTTTCCTGACTAAAACCTGCCATCCATGTTTTAATGAGGAAGCCTGGGAACACATAAATCCTTTTGCCAACAGACCTATACACAGTCTGAATTATTGAGACCAATGCTGCCATTCATCGCTGAAGATGTCTCAGTTGTTAACGTAAGTTGGGTCTTCAGAGTAATGCACTACTCACACTAAGAAAGGGTAAATGGAATGAGCCTTGTGCTGGGGCCAGGACCAAAAGGAAAAATCGATGGAAGTTTAAAGAAAGAATTATCAAAATATTGAGAATTTTCTCTTTCCTCTATTCTCTGTCAAAAATGAAGCCTCAAGAATCTCAAAAGAAAGCCTGTTCCTGTCAGAAAAATACCAATCCGATGATGCAGAATAAAGAAGCTCAGAAAATTTGTAATTAATACATATCATTATTCAAAATTTATAATTATTAACCACAATTACCTTGACTTCTGAAAAATCCACAAGTTACCTGAATTCATGTGACTGGGCACATTTCTGTAGGAGGTCCCAAAAGACTCAGAAATACTTCTGGTTCACAGTAAGAGCTACAGAATTTTTTCACAATCTTATATGAAGTTTAAACAGACAATAAAATACAAACAATGATGAAACACTGCATTAATCTTCATTCACATATGGGAAATTTGAGTGACACAATATTTCTTGTAGGTGTCAGAGGAAGCCAAACTGAGACGACAGGAATCCTTAGTTCTCCAGTCACTCTATTATATCTAGACCTAATCTGTGTTAAAACCTCCCAACTAATGCCACTTTTTCCTTCCAGCTAGGCAGTGAGGGTAATGGGAGCTGGAGAGAGCTGCCTGTGCTGTAATACAGTAAGGCCCTTGCATAGCACTCCAATCTCCTGGTGTGGGCAGTTCTGCATTTTTCAGCCAGTACTTCTGCACAGCAGACACCTTCTGTCAAACCAGATATAGAAAATTTGTTTACACTTCTCAAGGTCCTGAGGACACCCATAGAACTTGACTGCCCTGGGCAGCCCCCTGGGACCCTTACCCATGCACCCTCTGCCCTGGGTCTGGATCTCCATATCAGCTCATGCCTGGGCACCCATGGTGGCCTGGGCAATGTCATGAGTCAACCCCTGTCCAGCCCTACTTCTGCTGCTCTAGATTACTGACAGATTTTCCTGGATGGACTCTGGACCTATGTGCTAGGCGCGTTGTCTCCAGTCCCACCTATGCTGTGGTCACCCTTGGCTCCTGTCTCGTCTTGCCTTGCCTTGCGGAACAGGCCCCTTCTTGCTCCTCCGTGACAGCAGTTTTCGCTTTCTTTCAGCCTCCCCTCTTCTTTTTCTTCATATTCGTATCATGGCTGCTTCAGCTTGGAGCTAAGCACTTATTTTTGCCTTGCTTTTAATGATGTGAAGTCTTCAGACTACAGTTTAATGGGAGGCCAAAGGGCTGCTAATAATACTTGAAGTCTGGAGTTCAGAAGTCAAGTGTTTTTAGACTGCCATCTGGGTTCCAGAGAGAAAGAAAATTCAAGAAATCCTACCTACTTTCTCCCTTCACCTTTGCAGGTCAGCCTGCAATGTTATAATAATAGTACTACTTATGTTTAACTTAAGCTCCTTCAACTGAGGGATATAACTGACTTCATTTCTCTAGAGAGGTTCAGATTTGAAGGTGATTTGCTTAAAGTCATAGATCAACAGAATTGAAAATGCAGCGGTTATGCTCAGCACAGTCCACATTTTGTAACCCCCAGATTGTGCTCAAGCTTCCAACTATGTCCCAGAGTTGAGTCAGAACATCTAGCTTGAAATCTTTGTCTTTCTTGCCCAGTCTCCATCTGTACTTGGTGGAAAGAAGAAAGATCTTTCAGAGGGCAGGTCTGGAGGATCTGGTTTCTTTCTTTTAGTAAAATATTGAACATAGGCTCTGATCTCAGGCTCATTAAAGGCTTAATTGCAAAATGCTCCCCTATAAGCAAGAGTATCAGACCTGTACTGCTCACTTTTTCATGTAGCAGAGAAAGAAACTACCTTTGGAAATGCTCCTGTTATAGAGGAGAGTGTACAGTGATCAGAGGACAACCTTGAGATCTGCTCATTAAAGTTTGTGTTATCCTGGGAGAAAAGACTGCAAAGGCAGAGATTCCACCACTCTGACTCTCTCTAACTGACAAATGATCACCTGCAGGGAAAAATTATGTAGAAATTGGTCTTCCTACTTCTTCCTCTTTCTGCTGGGAGGTCTTGATGGCAAGATGAAGATAATTCATTTCAGATCCTCTTAAATGGTCAAATTTTGAACTAGTTTCAGTAAATTTTTAGATTTTCTTTTAAACCTCAGAACGATGGTTAATTTCAGTTAATTTCTTCATGAAGGAAGTGTTCACTGAAATCAAACATGGTGCTCAGCACTTACCCCAACAATGAAAGAGATGGATGGATCAGACCATTGAATGACAGATACTTATATCTATCTATAGACAAATCTTTCTCTCTCTCTTCATGAAGTCTTGAGTCATACAATCATAGAATCATTTAGGCTGGAAAAGAACCTTAAGATCATCGAATCCAACCGTTAACCTAACACTGCCAAATCTACCACTAAACCATGTCCCTAAACGCAACATCTACGCATCTTTTAAATACCTCCAGGGATTGTGACTCCACCACTTCCCTGGGCAGCCTGTTCCAATGCTTGACAACCCTTTTGGTGAAGAAATTTTTCCTAATATCCAATCTAAACCTCCCCTAGATGAACTTGAGGCCATTTCCTCTTGTCCTATCGCTTGCTACTTGGGAGAAGAGACTGACACCCACCTTGCTACCACCTCCTTTCAGGTAGTTGTAGAGAGCGATAAGGTCTCCCCTCAGCCTCCTTTTCTCCAGACCAAACAACCCCAGTTCCTTCAGCTGCTCCTCATAAAACTCACGCTCTAAACCTTTCACCAGATTCGTTGCTCTTTGGACACTCTCCAACACCTCAGTGTCCTTCTTGTAGTGAGGGGCCCAAAACTGAACACAGTACTCGAGGTGCGGCCTCACCAGTGTTGAGTACAGGGGGATGATCACTTCCCTAGTCCTGCTGGCCACACTATTTCTGACACAAGCCAGGGTGCTGTTGGCCTTTTTGGCCATCTGGGCACACTGCTGGCTCAGAGTCAGTTGATACAATTATTAAGAGGAATCATACAGGTTTTGTGTTACTACCAGATCCTCTTCTGCTAAAAATGTAAATTCAGAGAAAATGTCAAAATAAAACCCAAGTATCTTGAAGTAAATTAATTTCCTATTTTGAATGTCAAAGTTGGAAAGAGGGAAGGAGAAAACAAGGGAAGGATGGCAGTAGGGTTCTGTTCATTATTTTAATGTTCACAAGTTAATGAGTTTGAAACCTTCCTTTATAGATATAAGATCTGCTTGACATGCTGTTATTATAAAAAATTTTGTAGCTGAAGAGACTGTTACCTAGGGAAATTTACATATGTAAATTAGCATAGGGTGAACATGTCACTGCTGGAGTTTTCTGCTGTCATTGATAGTTATTCAGTGTAACAGTGTTACCTGTGTACAAATTAACACAATTTTCTGTGCAGTTTTCATTTTATCAAGGTTTATTTATTTAATAACTAATCACATTGAGTCCCATGGTACTTTGGTTATATGGAACTGGCCAGCTCCCATAAACTATCAAACCTATAATTTTAATTTTAAGCAGAGTTCCTATTTAACATATCTGAGGAGTAAATTAAATGTCAGCTTGGTATTTGCTGTTTGGGGAGGATTATATAGCTGTGATATACAAAGTAGTTTCAAAAAATTTAACACAGAAATTAAATTAATTGAAATTGGTTTGAATTTCATTTTATTACCTGTTTCACCAATACATAAATCAGTTTCACAATGGCATTATACAGTCATGTTTTGTATTAGTGATCACATACATTTATATATAGGTTGATTTTTGGTTTGTTATTTTAATTTTATTTTTAGTGACTAATATAAGAATGGCAGTTCTGCAGTCTTACCAGAATTTAAACCAAATACAGGACAGTTAAGGCAAAGCAAGTAGCCAGTGTTGGGTACAAAGTTGATCTAAGCTGAGAATTCTCTCTTTTCCAAGCTATAAATAAATCCTGTCTTGCTATGTGTGTTTCTCCATTTGTCCAGGGAGTGACAGTCAGGGATTTTCTCTTCTTTGTAATATGAGAGACAACACTGATAAGCATCTTATGGAGTAAGACAGTGGACCATAGGATTAGTAACTGTAGTATGAATTTTAGGGCCTAACTTGCACAGATTACAGGAGAAGTTGTTCATTTGACCAAGTGGTCTCTGAATGAAAAGGAAAGCAGTAACAGGAGTGAAATTTGGAGGAGGCCAGCTTTAATTGTTGTTTCAGGAGCCAACCACAATTTGAACAACAGATACTAAAGAATTTATCTCACTGGTCATCAAAAAGCCCTTTACTATGTGCTCGTAGGCAAAATGACCGTGCTGCTATATGAACTTCACAGCTGAGGAACAATAAGGAGGTATCCCACAGTGACCTCATATAAAGCAAATGTGTGTATACTGAAGCAATATGGACGCTCACAAAGGATCTGCGGCATTGCCGTATGCCACTTGCAATTCCCTCTAAAATGAACTTTCTTAGGGTGTAATTTCTTCCTAAGAACAATGAATTCAGTGTGCATGCAGGACAGATTCAGATCATCACCCAATGAATTGCGTGAAAATGCCAGCTGAACATAGGGCAGTTGTTACCACATGTGAATATACATTGCTAAATGCTTCTGTGGTCAAGGTCCTTCAGTTTCACAAAGGTTTTGTATGAAACTATTATAGTAATGATACAAAAAAATGTGATAAAATTGAGTTAACCCTGCCCTTTCATAGAAAGAAAAAGCAAAGTTTTGAAAATGAGATAACTGGTCTTAAACAGGTAGGGAAGAGGATCGCATGGAAGAAGACGACTTCCTTGCAGATCCCAGGGCACTGGAAGGTTACATTAGTTTCACATTGAAGCTATTTGAGTCAATTGCATTTCCAGACTTTAACATCCCATGGAATTGCCTTGTCATTGTGACAACCAAGAGAAAATGGGATAGGAAAAGGGAGGAAATTGCAAAGCTGAGAGGAAATTAGATCAACTTTGCTTGTCAGAACTATAACTTGTCACACCCTGGATCAATTACCAACATTGCTGCTTCTCAACAGTTTAAGCCAGATCTTTTGGAGGTGAAGCAGGAGTTGGAAACCAGGGCTCCACTGGCTGATCCAACCCCCAGACTACCAAGTCTTTCTTTCTCCCTCTGTCTCTCTGTTCTTCAGTGAGTACTGGATAAAAAAAAAAAAATAATCTTTTAGGAGGGGAACTGTGCAAATTATGCCTCAGGACAGATAATAATCAGGGGATCAGCTCACAGCTCTGAGAGATGAGAGAGATATCTAATAAAAAATGCCAGTTTTGAGTATCGGTCTTTCTTATATCTGGTTCAATGTTATATCAGCTTGACTACTAGCTATAAAAAATTTCTTTCTGCCTGGGATTTTTGAGTCAATCAGAGAATGTCTGTCATATATGTCTTCAAAGCTAAGCTTCCTGGAAGTACCCAGTAAACCTAAAAATATATCTTTATTGAAAAAGTCTTTTCCCAAATACCTTATAAGTCTGGTGCTAAATTGCTTAGGCTTATCAAGACTTAGGTAATTTAAGCATAGTAATCATTAGAAATGTTGACTCTTAGAAAGGAATCTCATAAGGTTATGTGACAGTTGAGTGGGGGATTGCAAGCGTTACTTTTTTCTAAATATGGTCTTAGTTGCTTAAAAAGATGGTTAGACCACTTTGTCCATCTAATCTTTTCTCATAGCTGCACTGACATCAATAAAACAGTTACACAACAGTTACTCAATATAACTATCCCTAACTTCAGTAGGTATGTAGTGAAGGAATTTAGCTGCTTTTTTCTATTTGAAGAATATTCTCAAGTATTATTGTGATATCTTCAAATGTAGTATCTATTTAAAAAATATTTTGAAAACAACTGGGGAGAGTTTTCTAGGTTTTTTAATTGATTTATATTCTTCTTTTGTTATTCTGCATGAACCTTTCTGTTAAGCAAGTAATATTTTGTGGTTTTGTCTAATTTCAGTGATGTTTCAAGTCTTTCCTGTATATATGTTCTAATAAAAAAATTAGAAGTATATTTTCCAAAAATTTTTATGTGCATGATTCAAAATAGAATTTACTGCTGTTATGCTTCCTAACTTTTTCCATTTAATTTACACAGACTTTCTTGAGAACAAGTTATAGTTATTTTAATGATGAAGAAAATGGATTCTAGTATTTCTTCTATGAATATTGATGAAAACAGCTTTTAATTCAAAAGTATAAATAGCCTCTTCGGAAGGGCATACACTATTATTTAAACAGCCATGAAAAAACCTCCATGTGATTTATACATCTCATGCAGATTAGCTAGCAAAGATTGGATTTCAGATATTTTCAATCATTAAGCATAATGTAAACAAACTCAAAGTATCTCAGTAATCACAACTGTAAAAATGTCTATGAAATTTCTGCTTCTCTCATTCTTTAATGAGAAAAGATGCAAATCTCCTTAGATAAGTGATACTTTGCATATTATTTATGCTATTCTATGACATATTTTTGTCTGGAAACAGACATGTGAAGCAAGATGGTGCTTTTTTGTTGTTTTTGAAATAGGTGAAATCATCTTAGATGTTTGGCTAATTTGTCATTGGCTACCATACAGTTTTTAATAAAAGCTCATGTTTTTTTTCATTATAACTCTGTTTCTAGTGTGTGCTTTCCAAAGGTCTAGTAAAGGGCTTATTCCGTCTCCTGTAAAACTATGTCAGCTCAGATTAAGAATGCTAGCAAGATTAGATTTAGGTATTTCCTTCTCAGTTGCCATCCTGTTGTTCTCCAGTGAGTGAGATCAAAACTGATTCTGAAAAAATGATGAGAAAGTTCAAACATCTTTTCAGAAAGTACTTAGTGTAGCATACTGTATTGACAAATTTTCACTGGACTTCATATAAATAGTCTCCTGCAATCAGAACTATATTCTCGGCCATTAGTTTTATTACAGAAAAAAAAAAAAATAACGCAACACCATTAGATATCAGAGAAAGTAAAAGACAGATCACAGCTGAGAATTTTTAACGTGATGAAATAGCTGCCCAAATGGAAGGAAAATTACGTACCTGCTATTCATTTTCAAACAGGAAATAATGTTCTAGTGGCACCAGTCATATAACTTGCTGTCTTGCCACTGTGAATTTTTCCTTAAGTAGATTTTATTAGTGGCCACTGAAGATTTCAGATATTTTAATTCAAATGGAGTCCAGATAATACAGATAATGAGAGTAAAAAAAATTGGTAAATATACTGTCCTGTAGGAGTTAAAAGCAACAATTAAACCAAAGTACTTCTTACTAGAAATAAGTTGCTGGAGTCTTTCAACTCCAGAGACCTGTAACTGCAGGACTTCTATTTGGCTTTGTTTGAGCCTTCATCCATATTTAGGTTCTTTTTTTTTCTGGACTCATTTACAACATTCTTTAAGTTGCCACATTCCATAGTGCTTGTCATCTAACCAGCAGGCGATTGAGGCTCAGGTCCTCCCATGAACAAGGTAAGAGAACTCTTTATCTTAGAATAAATAGATGAATAAAATAAATAAACAAAGAAAAAGGGGAAAACAGGAAAACTGTTATTAAGGAAACAAAAGCACTGTAAGAACCAACACAGCTGGACTGACTAGATTAACTGGGAAATAAACTTGCAAATTCCTTTTTCCATTCCAAGTTTTCTCAAGTTATTTAAAGTATGTGTTTTTCTGCCATATTCTATTTCGAAGGTGGCTGCATTTCTGCGGCAGTTGCAATAATAATATTCTGTTTGCTTCAATTATACTTAAATTAATTGACTAATTCTCTAAGATGGTCATACACTAGACTCAATAGGACTATTCATACACATATATATTTAACAGTTTTTTTACTCCAGTATTGTATTCCTTCTTCCATCGAAGTACCTAGTGAAATGTCTCTCAGCTTTCAAGGAGTCAGAATTTCACTCATGGCTCATGTTGTTAACATCTTCTCCTTTTGTAACTGCTATACACCTTTTTTTTTTGGTCATATCTCTTGCAGTCACTATGGCACTTCCTAAAACCACTTATGAACAAAAAGTGTGGAGAGATATTGCGAACATATAAAAATTAAATAAAAATAGCAACAAAAATTACTAAAGCTTTAAAAATTTGTAAGAAAGACAACTCTACAATTGAGTAAAGAAAAAAAAAGACCAAAAAGTTTACTAATGAACCTTTAAACTCTCTTTGGAGACTAAAAAAAAAAAAGTCATAATAACAGATGAGCAGTTAAAGGATATTAAACATGGCCTAAAAAGCTTAGCTATAAAACATAAAAGCAGCAGTTACTCAAGTTGCCTGAGATAATTCCTTGCATGTAGTAATAGCATCACTCCCCGCTAATGTCTTAGCCTTGAGACCTGGCACATGCTGATAAGGTTCAAGACTGAGCTTTTCTCAGGTTTAGGTTTTCTCCCGGCTTCTTCCACCCCCTCCATTCCTTGTCATTTGCAGCTGTTTTGAAGAATTTTGTTATCAGCTCCTCAACGGGGAGACAAACACATGGTAATTTGGATATTTAAATTCCTCCCAGCTCTAATCATTTCACCCTGTCAGAAAAGAGGGTAGAAATAATAATTAAAAAAAAGTTAAAACTTGAGACTGTGAGCCAGTGTCAACTCTAACTTGTTTCATCTGTTTTTTGTTGTTTTTCTCCCTTCTCTGATTTGTATTTATTTTGCGTATACTGAAGAAGAAATAAAGTCATAGTTTGAATGATATCACTCTGCATGTCTCCAGGTGCTCATCCAACACATACATACAGATCAGCACTCATTCTTCCTTGTTGTCTTAATAATATTAGTAATAATAGTAATAATAATGACACTAAACCACAAAGTGAGGCACGTGATGTTAGTTTTTGATGGCTGATATCCTTAATGTGATCATCCAGAGACCTTACTGACTTACTTCAATTAGCATGTCAAGCATAAATTTGAAATATTGCCAAGGCAGAGACAGGGAAAATGCAAAACCAAAGGTTTCTTTCTTAGGTGGGATTAGATTGAGACGATAATGAAGCTGCCAAAGTAATCTGAATGCTGTAGCTAGAAAAGGTGATGCCCTTCCTGGCTGACTGATTTTCTATTGGTGGCCTGTCATAATTTATAAAACATAATCCATAGAGCAATGTGAACAAAAGGAACGTCTGGAGGGGCCCATATAGATAAAAGAACCCAGGAAGACCTCTGCTGAGTATGAATATTGTCATGGGGTTGTTCAACACCACTGGGTTTTGGATCTTCTCTTTCAAATTCTTTCGTAACTTAACTAAGTATGATCTATTTGGGGAAGAAACAGGGGACTAATGAGGTTGTAGTAGCAAAAACAATGGTTTAGGATTGTTATTTATTTCTGGAAACGTAACGTCTTCTGCACAGTCATAGAACAACTACAATTATTTTCTGCAAAAATAGGAATGTACACAATAGTGTTTCAGATTTTTGTGGTTTTTTTTCCTGTTTCTCACACATGCATTAGCACTATTCTGTTTTGGGGATTTTGTGGTTTTAAAGGGAAGTGGATTGAGTGAGGTGGTCTCTCCTTTTCTTTTCAGTTGCACATATTATAGAACTTAAAATACTTACTATGAGAGAAGACCTTCCTTTAGAAATGTTTAGCCATGTTAAGGATTTGCCTGTTTTTTAAATGGGTAGTAAAAATACTGTATGAAAAAAAAAAAAAACAAACAAAAATATGTTGTTGCTTAGATCCACTGTAAATTTTCTCCAATGTTAGAGAAATTTTTGTGGTGTCAACTGAAATCAGTGAGGCTGGAAGCCAATTTCCCTTGTGCTCAGCTACAGTATCACTAACCTGGCCAGCCTGAGTTACACATCTTGTCCTCATCTGACTCATATTTTCTATTGATGTATATGCTTGGTTTTTTTCTGGTTGGCAAAGAAATACATTGCCTTTTAGATAATAAATGATCAATAATATGACTGGTGAGTTCCTTCCTGGGAGAAATCAGCTTGTGGGAGGAGAGGAGGGGAGGATTTTATTATCATCTTTTGCTTCTGTTAGTTTTATATATTCCAGAACTTCTGCTCTGCAAAGGGAATAAAACACATTGAAAAAATCTGTAAAACTTGTGTTCCTGGGATTATTTCTATGGTCTTAGATTTATGTCTGATTGGCTGTGCATTTATGGTCAAATTCATATCATTTAAAGCAGAAAAATGTTGAAAGATGAGATAATGTACAATGGGTCTTAGGGTTAGAACTATATTAAAACCATAACTTATAGTTACCAGCAGGAATCTGCCCAGGAAAAATTCTTGAATCAAGGAATGAGGACCTTTTGCTTCAGAGAATCTAACCTCATCTCTTTTTTTGCATTTATATAAATGAAGATTCTAACGACCTTTAAAAATATGGCATAAATAATTCTCAGTCTGGACATACAAATTCTAGTAATGAATATGTACGTATTATACACATATCAGAGAAGCTGTCATCTAGCGCCTGCTAAATTTAGAATAAAATGTTGGTGGTTTATACCTTAGTCTGATATTAATAGACTGTGGCATCTTAGACAAATTTCTTCATTATTTGTGATGTATTTCCACAGTAAACCTTTGCCTATGGTCTTTAATTAGACAGGATTTCTGGGGCCAGGGATGGCCAATTACTTCCTTTGTATAGGACCTAACAAACCCGAAGTTGTAAGAAAATATTAACTAAGATTGGATGTACTTTAGAAAAGCATCTCAGTACTAAGCAGATGTACATTTTGGCCATGCTTATGCATGTACAAATTAGGTGTATGTTTTATCTTGATCATTCTCAAAAGTTTACGAGAAAGCTGTTTTTCCTTTTTCAGTTTTACTGTGCAGCATGCTTTACAGAGAAGTAAATAGCCAGCTCTCTTTTAGAGTATTTTGAATGCAGCTAGACAATGAGAAGGTAGGTGTGTACCGTACATTTCCTTAACTAATTGTTTTTAACATGTTTTATCTGGGTATTTGAAAAATTCTAAGGTAAGGGCTTGGCAATTGGAAACTGAGAGAGTCATCTAAGAAACAGGAACAGTATAAAAAAGCTCAAGATGTATAGAAGCATATAGGAAAAAAATCAGTATAGGCCTATATAAAGTTAGTCCTCCAACCATCAACTTTCAACTGGATGTCTTTTGCTTCCTGGAGGAATTCCAGGATGTTTGTGTGATCATGGGGAAATTTCTGAAAGGAATCTTCCACTTGTGGAAAACCTGTGAAATATCCACTAATGTCAACTTGAAACTACTGTACCAAATAAAATAAAAGCTAAGCTTTCTCTTTGTATTCCTCAGCTTTTCTTAGAAATTCAAGCTCACAGTGACACATCAGGAACTAACATTAAAACCAGCAGTAATAAAAGCAACCCAAGCAGTTTACAGAAGAAGTACATCTTAAATACATATTTGGAAGACAGCTGAAAGCTAGGCAAAAGCTTCTGTGAGGTAGAACTCGAAGCCATTGATCGGTGACTGTAGTAGCTAGTACTGTGCTGTGTTTTGGGTTTGTGATGAAAACAGTGTTGATACCACAGGGATGTTTTAGCTGTCACTGAGCAGCGCTTGCACAGCGCCAAGGCCTTTTCTGTCCCTCACCCCACCCCACCAGCGAGGAGGCTGGGGCGGGGCACAAGGAGTTGGGAGGGGACACAGCAGCGACAGCTGACCCCAGCTGACCAAAGGGATATCCCAGACCATACGATGTCATGCTCAGCAATAAAAGGTGCAGGGAAGAAGAAGGAAGTGGAGGACACGTGTTTGGAGCTATGGAATTTTTCTTCCCATGTAACTGTTACCCATGACGGAGCCCTGCTGTCCTGGAGATGGCTGAACACCTGCCTGCCTGTGGGAAGTGGTGAAGGAATTCCTTGTCTTGCTTTGCTTGCAGGTGTGGCTTTTGCTTTAACTATTAAACTGTCTTTATCTCAACCTACAAGTTGTCTCGCTTTTGCCCTTCTGGTACTCTCTCCTATCCCACTGCAGGGAGCGAACAAGATGCTATGTTGGCGTTAGCTGCCTACCAGGGTTAATACACATCACCTACGAGGAACCCCTTCCTACTAATTCAACTGGATTTAAAGTTACAAAGCATAGAACTAGAGGCAATAGAGCAATACATAATCTAAAAATTACTTAGTCCACTGCAACTGTTATCTATCTTAACTGGAATAAATCTGCACCTGAGAATGCCCATTTCATTCTATTAGTTTAGACAAGCACCTCACTTTTACATAGCTGAAGTCAGATAAGGTAGGTACATTCGATATGAGAAAGTCATGTATCGCAATTAAAAATAATACATGACATGACTGTATAGTTGTTCATGTATACTCAGATATCAAGAAGAGTATTTTCAAGAAAGCAGGAAACAATATGTATTGTTAGTGGCTGTATTTCTCTTGTCAAAAGGGAATAATCTTCAGTTTAGTAGTATCCAGTATGATCAAATGTGGAGTATAGCCTGAGGCTTTGACGGATTTCTGAGAATGTCTTCCTTATGGTGTTCAACTAAAAATCAAGCATTAAACGACTCTACACAACTTTGCATTTACTGCAAGTACAAAGAGAATGCAGAGTTCTAACCTGTGCATTAATTAAATGACATAGCAACCTTTTGTGTCATAGTGAAGTGACTGTAGAGGACTAGTGAATTATTATTCCTACTACTGCTCTTACAGAATTTCTTCTAAATTATGAATGAGATATTTTTCAATTTCCAGAAAAATTACAGACAAAGAACTTGATGCATTTCTCTGTAGCTGTCCTCACCAGAGCAGTGGTAGAATTAATATTTGCCCATGGCACACTCCCGTATGAAGGCTGGGTATGTAGTCCAGTATATAAAACATCACATATGGTCAATTTGGGCTTACAAACTTTTCAGTATTTACTTCAACCTGTCAAATCATATTAATGTCAAATATTAGCTGTCCTGCATGGAAATCCATTTGAGACAATGCTTACAAAATATAAATAAATAAATTACGAAAGATGCAGGAATGCAACTTGTTTAAATCAGACGGGCTTATACAATGTGTGAAATGAAGGGGTAATAACAAAAAATGTGGTTCTTCTCCTGTGACTATTGTAAACTGTGCAGAAGACTTTTCTTTAGAGCTCAGGGAACAACCAGAAATGTTGTTTCCCCAAGCAAAGCAGATACCTTCTGCTGTACAAATCAGCTTCCCTCTTTTACTGAATCTCCTATCTCAGAAATTTGGGTAGATGGACATTATGGAAACTTTAATGCAAATACTAGGGCATGCAGATCTGCACAGATCTGCACAGCTTGGCTAGCCTTGACGTGTCTGTGATGCTCGCATGTTCATATGCAGCTGGGTGACTAATTAGGCAATTGTATGCACGGGAACTCCACCAAAACTGTGGCCATTTACATGCTTAGTGTGCCATATGGTATTGGTTCTAGAAAGTGTATGTTACAACCTAAGATGAAAGTCATCAAAGAAAAGAAGTGGATTCACTTTTGCTGATGACTTCTAAAGCTCCAGTGATCTCAGTGCAGCTGTGACAACTTATCCCAGTGGCAAATTTAGTGCACACATAAGACTAAAACTCGGCTCAAGTACAGAATCCCCATATTAATGCCATTACAACGAATGAATGGTGTTATGTTACTATTTACTTGTTGCACAACATCTGACAATTTTTGAACTTTCTTGTCCTGACCTATTCCTTATCCTGAATCATTTGAAAATGTCACTGCAGAAGGTAACCTTCTCTATGGCACTGATCCAAAGTCAGTCAAGACGGTGTCAGCTAGAAATTGTTATTAACAAATAGCTGTTTGTTGGTTTCTCAGAAAGAAATGGATGCCTCAGCTGCTGATCTCAACTACTAGCAGGCCTGTGCTCACATCACATGACCAGTGCACAAGAAAACCAAAAAGCATAAGTAGTACCTTATTGGAAATCCTAGCACAGAGACCAAAGGCTGCAAGCGAAAGGGGCACATGTTTGGAGTAATAAGACATGGCCAGCTTACCCCTTCCTGTGCTCCTTGTGAAATGAAATTTGTTCCTAACTATTGCAACCACATTTCAGGACTGTGAGACTGCAGTAACTGCAGCCCATACACCCCAGTCTGGGTTTGGCGAGCAGTGGCACAGCTCAGCCGAGTGTCCCTGTTCCAACCCCTGCCGCAAGTAATTTCCTTCCACAAAGCCGTCAAAAGGAGAGTCGGGACTACTTGTCTCTCCCCCTTTCGCTCTCAGATAAGCAAACATATTTAATGTTTGAAAACAGTTTATTAAATTCTGTTACCCACACAGCTTAATAAACACATTGAGAGCATTTCCCTGAGGACGCTGGGAATTAAAGCACACCTGGGCTTTCCTCAGCCTCCTCGGCACGCTGATAGTTAGAGAGATTAACAAGTCAACATTTCTTAAGCAGCAGAATCCTGTTTGCCTTGTGTCTAATCAATGGATTCAAATCTAAATCCTGTTGCATCTTTTCACCTCTGTCATTCAGAAAACCTCTTACACTGATTTGAATTTTCAGTGTCCCAGTTTTCAATGCTTGTTATTTTTGCCTTTTCATTGTAGAAATGAGCATCCTCTTACTACTCCGTTATTGCAAAAGAGAAGCACGTGTTCCTTTCTGAGCTCTTAAGATAAACAGAGGGAACTTAACAAATCTACTGATCAAAGCTTATAGAGGGAAAATATCTTGTAATTCAGACTTGCTTTGCTTTTTGTGACTAGAAACACCCCGCATGACACATCCAGCAAAAAGGTGCCGTTATACAGTAGGACTTGTAGAAAACTTTAAAAAGTACAAGCGAGTTGATCCAATAGTGACTGAAAAACTTAAAATGAAAAGAGGAAAATTTTCAGCTGAAAAGATTTTTCAGAAACTGAAATGTGTGTTGAAACAGGCACCTTTAATCACTACAGAGGTGAGATTTGGAGGCTATGTAGTGAGTAATAAATTAAGTTAAATATCATGAAGAACACAGTACAAAGAAAATTTGCAAATATTGAGATGACTCAGCAAATAGCTTTTAGTGATTATTTCTATCATCCTTAACGTTTCATGGAGCAAATTTCTGCAGTGCCAGTCCACTGTAAACAGAAGGGAGGTAGAAACAGAGAGACAGTAAGTGTGTGCATGCTCGTACATGTATATGTACATGCCATATAGGTAACTGTGTGCATAAACAGATAGGTTAGTTTATACTGCCAGTAAAATAAATATGAAGCTTTACCTACTCTCTCAAATACAACTTTGACTGCACTCTTATTGAAAGTGAGTGCTTTTCTTTTTTTTCCTGTGAATTTAAGGAATTTTTTCCTCCTGCTTACAAACTTGTCTTTCTGGAGCCAAATTAAACTTTCTGTTTTCCTTTTTATTCATCTTCTTTTACTCAGTACACTACACAGCCTTGTGGAAGACATTACAAGACATGATGGACTACTTGTGTGTTAGCAAGACACTGGTAATACCGCATGCCATCTTGTCACATGTCTAAATAATGCTGTCACTCAACTGTCTGGCTGCATAGAAAAGATAAATGACTGAGTAAAAATCCTCTGGTAAAGTCTTACCTTGACAACACAGGAAAGATGTTAATGTGAAAAGAGAACTTTATCACTGCATTGGCTGGTGTTCTGGTGTCACCAGCCTCTGCTCCTTGTACTGGTCCTCAAAACAAAGTTGTGGAAAAGCCAAAAAGTCTAGGTTCAGCATTTCCTTATGACAGAGCATTTTGAAGCCTTTCCTGTTCATTGTGGTTGAACTTAACGGAAAACACAAAGAAAAAGGATGCAATCAGTTTATCTCCCATATATAGTTACATGCAAAGAATAATCAAATGTGACTTGGAAAGATAACAAGTCCATAGTTCCTCTTGTGCAAAGATTTCTAAAATCCTATGAAAAGGAGCATTACATTCCATTTGTCACTTTCTTTGTCTCAAAAAAAACGGAAAATATAATTCAAATTAGGATGACAGTTTTGCAAAAAGTTGTTAAATTCACCACTTGTCTTCTACAACACACATAGCTACGTTGCATTTGGCTACAGCTATTATTATATATTATTCAGGCTATATGCGCGGACTTCCCTCCAGTCATGATGTGCTTCAGCTAGGCAAACCAAGTGATGGGAAAGGTGGCAGGTTCCAATATCAGAAAATATTCTCAGATCCTGCACTGGCTGAGAAGTCCCCACGAAGTCACCATTCTGCCTTATTTTTCTCTCTCCTCCGCTTCTAAAAGAAACCAATATGCATGGAAAAAGGAAACAGTGCTTTCTAGTGCTTGAGATTGTTCATTTTCCCTCATTAATAGTAAAGCAGAAGGGATTATCAGTTGATCAGTTATGGTTTGATTCACACTTTTGCAAGGATCATGTGGTGCAAAATTGTGCAGTTTTTTCAGCATTACTTATTTTAATACTTCCCACAGTTTGCTTTGCATGAAAGTGACACTGTGTGTGGCAGCACAGGTTGCATACAATAAATTAGAAGACTTAGAAGAGCTGTTTGAAAGAGCTTTTATTTTGTGTTTTCTTTTAACTTCCATGTTTATACCATGGTAAAATGAACTTACTGGTCTTTGCTCTAGTTTTATTCTCCCACATAAACCACTGAAACATTTTTCTTTGGGAGGTTAACAAGGTACTAATGACACTAAAACACTATACAGAAGTGAAAATAGAAAGCAAAGTAAAACCCAGCTTTTCATTACCTAAAATACTGTCCATATAAAATAAATCTAAGATACCAACTCATTAACTTGAACAGCAGTTTTCACTTAGTTTTGCTTATCTATAGGGCCAGTCCATTCTGGCTATACACAATGACCATTCTTCACCTCCTCCTACTGATTCTCCTCGACTCAGACACTGCCCAACGAACTGCTCCTTCCTGGCATTTCTAGGCCTATGAGTCGAAAGTCCCTTTGTGGTGGTATAATCACATACAGAAAATGTCTCTCACAGAAGCTACATCTATAATTTGTTAACAAACCATTTCTTTTCATAGCAAGCTCTATAGAAAAAAACACTACCCCCCAGAGAAATAGCTCACGGAATTATCCAGTATATTAAACTAGTGTCATTTACACCCTCTCCCCCACAATCTCCCTCAACAACATACTTAAGGTCACACAGCTATATCATTAAATACTTGTGAAGCAACTGTTATTGAAAAAAACTGTTGTTTTATAGCTGCTTCTTATCTTCTTTCTTTTTTTTTTTTTATTTTGTAAAGAAATGAATGTAGAATTTCACTGCTAGAACTATGTTACGGTAGTAGGTGACTGAAACAAAAAAGAATAATAAAACATTCCTAGTCTGATTCCTGTAACAGAATCATGGGAATTAACATCTTTTTTCTTGGTCTTTTTTTAGACTTACAAAGCTAAAATAACACAAAAATCCATGTTTGGTCTTCTACTGACAAAGCTGTTGGCCAAGTTCTGCAGCAGTATCATTACTGTCAGTGGCGAAAGTGTCCAAGTTCTCAGAAGTCTTTTTCCACCTGGAGGAGGAGTTTCTCTTATAACAAGATACCACCCTACAGCCTTGAATTTTCCAGGGAATTGCAGGTATTCTTCCTGCCGTGTTCCAGTATTTATATGAATGTGATACCTTCCATTTTGCTGGCACATCAATATCTCTGACTTTCATGCAATAATCTTTTTTCCTATAAATGTACTTCCCTTCCTTATATATACCTCTTGTCTATTACTGTTAAAGGTAAATACTGTTGGCTTGAGGTAGTTCTTTTTTTGAGTATTGGAAACATGAGTTCTCATCTTTTAAACTCCTCCCACTTCCTCTGACCACTTGACATATTAATGGTGATTGTGCTGGTTTTGGCTGGGATAGAGTTAATTTTCTTCATAGTAGCTGCTATGAGGCTGTGTTTTGGATTTGTGCTGGAAACAGTGTTGATAACGCAGGGATGTTTTCATTACTGCTGAGCAGCGCTTGCACAGCGCCAAGGCCTCTTCTGCTCCTCACCCCACCCCAGCAGCGAGGAGGCTGGGGGGGGACAAGGAGCTGGGAGGGGACACACCCGGGACAGTTGACCCCAGCTGACCCAAGGGATATGCCATACCATATGCCGTCATGCTCAGCATGTAAAGCTGGGGGAAGAAGAAGGAATGGGGGGACGTTCGGAGTGACGGTGTTTGTCTTCCCGCGTAGCTGTTACCCATGATGGAGCCCTGCTGTCCTGGAGATGGCTGGACAGATGCCTGCCCGTGGGAAGTGGTGAGTGAAGTCCTTGTTTTGTTTTGCTTGCAGATGTGGCTTTTGCTTTACCTATTAAACTATCTTTATCTTATCCCATGAGTTTTCTCACTTTTCTGATTCTCTCCCCCATCCCACCGGGGGGGAGTGAGCCGTGTGGGGCTAAGTTGCCGGCTGGGGTTTAAACCATGACAGTGATCTTGTGTTACATCTTTTTTGTACCACAGATTTATCCTATAGCCTTTATGGTCATTGTCTTCTAAATTTGTTCTGCAGTTTCTTTTGTGTTTTTACTACATACGTGTTGTTAAGTCACATTCTCCAGCTATTTCAGTAAGAGTGCATGCTCTTTTCAATCCTTTTTAAAATTAACTAGGATTTTCTTGCCAAGCCTGTTTCTGTTCTGATTTTATTCTCTTCCTCGAAGGTTTCTTCTTCAATATTAGAATTTTTTTTTCATAGGAATTTTGCCATTCATAACTACATTCAAATTATGTCTAATGAAACATCCTTCCCAATTAAATTGTCAAAAGAACACAAGAACTCCCTTGACTTTCCATTATGGAGGCAGTTAATGTCGTTAAGCTGAATGCTCTTCCCCATATTTCATTGCTCTTCCAAACACTCTATCATTATATTTGGTTGAGAATTTTCTAGGTACTTAAGGAGCTTTATGCGGAAACATACCAAACACACATCAAAAAAATCTATCAGTTGGATAAAACAAAAGCTTTACTGGTCAGATTTCCAGCTTTTGTTTTTTTTCAACTTTATAGGCAGCTTTGTTGTTACAAGGAATGTTTCTCTCTGACATTACTGACATTGATGAGCTTTTTACTATGGTTATTTTCATGTACTTTTTGTAGTAGTTATGGAAATGCTGGCAAATAACACCTGGATACTCAGGTACAGTACAGAGAGAAATCCAGCTTTTCTTACTGAAGTTTGCGGATTTACAGCTCTCTGTTCTAGAGATATTTGAGTCCTGTACCTCAGAAATTGTTCTGGATTGTAAATATATATATTTCTTTTTTTAAGAATTGATGCTTGCTTGTATGGATAAGACAAAGCAACTCTGGAGATGTTGACACTGATCTATTTTCAAAGACACTAGTGAGCTTTTGTTTTTAAGTATTTATAAAGAGAATTGGACTTCTTTGAAGTCAAGACTTTTAGACCTACAAACTATTATTGTGCTGTCCACATACAATCTTGTATCTGATTATAAGAGGATGCAACCACTTGCCATGAAATTCCCAAGGGTGAAAGATCTAATGATGAGTGAAAAAATTTCATATTTCCCCACTGCACAGCTGTTCAAATCCCTAAAGACCTTACTTTCCCCCAGTCTATCTTAATCCAGTTTTCACCTGAATTTTTCCAGTCCCAAGAAAAAGAGGCCAGGTGGTAGACAGATTCCCAAAGATACTTTGAGTTCTGTCATGTAATTAGAGATGTTTTTAACACATTTTTAAAAAGATTATTTACAGCAGCATACAGCACAATTTAAAAGAGTTTATCACTTGCAATTGTAGAAGATACTCAAGTTTTAAAGTTTCTTTCCGAAAGTTACATAACTTCACACTTCTAAGATATCAAAATAAATTTGAAATTGAACGCGTTTTTTCCATGCAGAAAAAAAGCTAGATTATTAAAAGGCCATAATGATTCTAATTCATACACATAGTGCTGAACATATTAACAGATTGATGTTTTGAATTATTTTTATTCCATCTGTCTTTTTGCTAAGTCTTCTGAGAGGCTCTTCCGGGTTCTTTAAATCTTTTTCCCTTATCAGTCTTGATCACTTAGCTGGTACAAAAGAAGTTGATGGATGAAAGCATGGCAGTTCTTATTAATTTTCCTTTTTCTATGCCTCTGTGAAATGGCTACAAGGACTCACTATTGAGTATTAAATCTTCTAATATTGCCAATTATGCATATGATTAAACTAGAATAGCGTCTTCCACAGCAGGTAAAACGGTGATGAAAGCCAATGTCAGTCTATATACAGGCAGTTAAAAAACAGAGCTTAGAACATGGATTTGGAATGAATAAAAATTTTAAATCAGCACATAAGATCAGAATACTGAATCTGTTCATAGAGTAGGAGTGACTTTTCCAGTGGCTGAATGTATCTTTGAAGTTCAATTCACTACAGTGTCAGGATGAGGCTAGAAGTGGAGTTTGATAACACCAAACGAGTTAGGAAGAAGCTGTCATAGTGCCAGTATTGGCACCCAAGAATGATTAAGAAGTTTCTGAGCTCTGTGCTATCACCGCCACCATCAACATCATCAACATCATCATCATCAATTACTACTTGAAAGGACCAACTAACTGATCCTTCATACAACAAAGTGACAGCAGTATTAAAAGAAAGGGTTTTGTCCCCTTGTCCCCACTCTTTGACTTGCAGAAGACATCTCTGACCTTTTGCAGGTTGTTCTACAGGTTTCTCTTAAAGTCTGCTTTCCTCAGTTTCATCCCACAACTCTGTCGTATGTCCTATGAATGGGACAACTGTGTATCTCTATTATATGTCCTATCAATCAATTCTTCTCTGTCTGCACTGCTCATGCATTCCAGATTCCAAAAAGTAACTGAAAGAGACCAATAGGATATATCAATCAGTTGCTGTGTTAGCTTATGAACGTTTGCATGTTCAGCCTTCTGAAATCATTGAGTTTAGCTGGCTATTAAAGTATCACATTAATTCCTGGCAGTCACTGAGCTGTGCAGTACTTGACACAGGCATAGAAGATTCACGCTTTTGAGAATGGCTAGCGGAATTTCATAATATGAAAAATCAGAGCAGGCTTTTAATGAATGCAAGAACAGCCTGGACTTCTTTCCACCTGCATTATGGATGACTTTTTATTAACATTGCTAACCCAGTTAAAACTTTTTATGAGTCATACGTTTATTACTGCTCAGCTGTCATTACCAGTTTTATGAATATTTAAGAAAACTCTAATCAGTTTTAAATCTCTAGAACTGATTGTAACTGGACATGGGACAGAAAATGTTTCAGTTCTGGTGTATCTCAATTTGATTGTTAGGAAACAGTATATTGCAGTTGCATGTATTATTAGATGTATTGTAATACTAAACTGCACAGTTGTCTGGATAGGTTTCTGTGTATCAATGGATGTATAATCCGTTTTAGCAAGGCATGAATCAAGACAGGATTGAAAAGTGAATTCTGAGGGTAATGATAATGGTAAGTACATGATTTCCTGGAAACAAATGACTTTTTTTTTTTTTAATTGCAAACATGATCTTAAAAATATCTGAATTTGGAATTTTAAAAATACCTTCAAACTTGCTGTTTGGCACTTGACAAAATGACTAGAACATAAGGAAGAGAAGATGAAAAAGTTAGTCATAAATATTAAAGAAGGGTAGATCAAAATCAAATAGAGACATAAGATACAAAAGGTGGAAAATATCAACAAGCAATATTAAATTAATACAGTGATCACTTTTTAAAACAAACATCTCTGTTTCTCATGGATGAGAACTGTCAACATTTCTTTATTTTCAAAGAATTGTTTCTCTTTTGAAATGTAAACTTCTCACTTTGTGTTTTGGTTTGGTGGGGTTCTTTTGGTTGTTTTATTTCCTTGTTTGTTTGTGTGTTTGTTTTTTTCCTGGGATACCCATGAAGGTTTTGAGTTGATATTAAAGAAGATTTTAAATGTTGTGCCCTATTTTGGAAGGTCAGGTCTTGTAAAGCAGATTGTGGGAGTCCATTATAAAGTGAATCTGCTCAATGCAGCAATGTTTTTATTGTGACTAGCAGAGGTGGTAATGTTGGGGTTGAAGCCTTGTGTTGAACTTGACAGCTCTGAAGAATTCATTCAGCTAGTGGGCTAGTTGCGTGGACTAGTGGACTAAGAAGGTGATACATCAACACAGAAGTCTCTTAACAAGAGCTAGGTAAAGAACTTGAAAGTCTGAATCTGTAAAGTGTTAAAATAAGAAAACAATTATGTCAATTAGTAACATCTATCAATACTAAAAATAGAAAATCAATGATCTGTTCATGGACTATGTAAGTAAACTCATGTATAATAGAATCTGCAAAACCGAAGAGGTTAGAGGACAAAGATCTTTTTATCTTCTACAAGTCTATAAAAAGCTAGAAAGGAGCATGATTATTTCCCACATGACTAAATAAAGAAAGCCTTGAGCCATTAAGGCTGTTCAGATTCATAATATTTTCACTAACAGTGGGTAATTTGATTCATTTGAATTCTAAACTCGATTAAAAAAGTGCAGTTTAGGACCTTTCTTTCATGCATATGTCATATGCTGCCTTCAAAGGGAAAGGAAGAAAAAGACCCAGACATGCAATACTCTTTAAATTTTGTTCATTTCTCTTTGCCTTCTCCTCTGGCCACAGATATTTTAATACATGATTCTATTCGCTCTTATGTTTGTTGTTATCTGAGGGTCAATTATTCATCTACAATACCACTTACTGAGGTCAGTATTAAACATGTCATTTTAAGTGTACAGATATTAAAGGCTGAAAACAGTTTTACACATTCTATACAGCATATAATTGCATGTTATGAGGTTTTTCAGGCCTTTGGGCCGTTCTGAAAGGTTACAAAAGCCTTACAGTAGTCTTTCCCAGTGAGGTTTCTCAGAGAATGAGCCCCTGAGCCAGGCAAATGTCCAGATTTCAAGACATTAATTAGCACTGATGACTTAGAGGTGGATCAGACAGTAAGTACTATACAGGAGTTAATTAGGTACAGCCTGGTTTAGGTGATTCAAGGAGAGGGGAGTTCCCCTTGAAAGCCGCTGAATTGTATGGACCATAAGCTAATACAGCATTTTTAGGGAAATTCAACAGCTGAGTCTAGTTATGCCCAGAGCCTCCAAAAGCAGATTCCTTAAGATCTAAGATGAACAAAGGTCTGTTGAGTAGGAGCCAAAATGAAGGGTGAGGAAGAGAACACCATGAAAACAGAGTGGTTGCTTTGGTTCCTGTTGCTTGCTGTTTACAGATTAAAGAGCTTTATAATGGGATGGTGGCCAGAAAACACAGTGGTTTGAGTTGTTTTGGTTGTTCTAGAAAACAAACAAATAGCTCCCAAAATGCTGAACCTGCAGAGGGATTTAGAATTTCTTTTGTACTCGCATTCAGATGCATGTTTAGTCTAGCCTCTAAAAAAGCAATATCACAAATCTAAATTGGGCGTAAGAATCTATTTAGGGCTGTAAAACTCCAAAGCATTTGGATAGGTGCATGCAAACAAAATCACATAAAATACCCAAGGAACACCAAGGAAAATGGAAACTACTAAATGAGGCTGCAAAGACATGTAAATTGGAAATACTGTGATGCCTCTCATCCAGAGAAGTAGATGAATAAGATATCCAGAGTACTTTAAAGAGAAGAATATGCCCAAGTCAAGAATATTTACAGGGAGGGACATGTATTTAATTATAAACCAACGGTCTAAAAGAAGAAACTTAGGAGATTTATTTGGTTTAAAAGTATTTTTGACAATCTCTTTCTATTTTCAAACCCTTCTCATATTTTGCTCCTATTTACACTTCCAACAGGTAGCAGGTGTGTGTAAGTTTTTAGTATTATTATTATTTTTATTACTATTATTATTATTGAAATGTTTCTTTACACTCAGTGGCTCTGCCTGGGCCTGTTTTTCTGTTAGTGGTAGTAAACTCTTTTAGGTAATAGTTTTTGAAAGTGTTGAGACATTGCTCTTATTACATACACACAGAGAAAGCTTCACATCCTAAAGAAAGACAGACTTTTCAGAGCACAGTAAGTACTTAATCTATACATGTGCCTTTCAAGCAGTGATCAGGCAACTATGTAATTCCTCATAGAAGCCCTGTACTGGAATAAGATTTTTCCATTCAAGGACTTTTATCAATGTTAAGGTTGATCAACATTATTGCATCACCAGTTTCAAGGGTGATCTTTGGCAGAGCTATTATATATATCTGTATCTTAAAAAAGGGAAGAAATCATAAAAGAAGATAATATCTTTGAAAAACAGGAAACAATAAATGGTATGAATTCCCTGGTTTTTACCAATTCCTTTGAAAGGAACTATTACTAATAGGTGGTATAGATGGCTGCACCTTTTTATAATATTACTTCACTTAAAGAGCAGCAAATATCAAACATGGGCTGAAATGAAATAAAAACATGAAATAGTAGCTTCAGGGGAATCAGAGTAACAGTTTGAATTCTAGGTATATAAGAAGAAGTTGTAAGAAGCACAGTTTTCATTTTGTTTTGTGGTTTTTGTTTGTTTTTTTTTTTTTTAAATCAGATCACCAGCTTGCTAATCTGAGCTCTTGTGGACTTTAGAGCACTCACATACCAGTGAATGATAGACAGAGTGTTAGAGAGTAATTTCAAATCAAACTGAAGTAGTATTACTATAGGCTTTAATAAAGGTATGCCTTACTACAGGCATACCTTAATAAAGACATTTTAAAAACTGGGAAGACAGGCAAGATCCTGGAACAAATTCATTTTCTCTTGCAGAAATGTCTGGTTTCTTGATGGAGGTAAGATGTACTCTACCGATGTTTATTGACTGGATTGCAGTTGCATCTTCACATTCCGAGTTAGCTTGCTGCTCACAGAGCTACAGGCTCACCGAGGGGAAGGAGCTATCGTGACTGACAGACCTTACTCTTTCCAGAAAATGGAATAAAAAAGACCGGTAATTACCAGTTTGCCTTGACATATTTTAAGCAATTACCCAAGCATTGAAATGTCATTCAAAATAACAATATTTGCTGATTTAACAGGTCTATAGTTTTAAAAGATGAGCAATTTCTATGGAACTGGATGTCAGAACCTGAAATAGAAAAGCCTTAGACATTGCCAGCTCTTTCTTGATATTTTGCCCCCAGTTAAATCAGTGACATTAAGTCGCATCTATCTGAGCCCCTCCCTTTATGCTTTTTTCTTTCATCTTCCTCCAAATTTAGTGATTACCTGAAAGCAACTATGAGCACTTTGCTTACAGAGCTGGATTTACCAGAGCGGCTACTAGGGTTTTCCATCTCCTTGCCCTCTAGATCCCATTAAAGAGGAGCTGAGCAGCATATGTCCCTCAAACCTCCCCAAAATGTATCTGGAGGTGTATCCACACTTTGATTTCAATGCTCTTGTGAATTTTATCATAAAAAGTTAGACAATTAGAGCCTGAGGTTCTTGTCTTTTGGCAAAGCTTTACATCTCTGGTGTTTTACATTTAGGGTGGGGGAGAAAACAAAGGAAAGCCAATAACATGAGAAGTCTAAACAGTTGTACTAAACATGGTGGGTGTGAGGGGGACAATCCTTTGCTGACCCCCAAAGGCAATTAGCTTACAATAGTTAGTCATGAGACTTCATCAGCTGCTCTCTGCTAGACAATATTGCTGCCTTCTCAACAAGCCCACACACCATGTGTTCTAATCAGCTAATTACTGCTGTATTTCTATCTTACCCTATTCTGCAAATGGTATTAGTAAGTAGATAATGCCACAAATCTGCAAACAAACTTTCACAGTCAAATGGTCTGTGACAAATTCTTCTTTGGACTACATAAAGGCACAAAGGCCCCTTTACTTTGTATTTATCGCTATATTATGTCTGACAAGTACTTCACTATGCTGAGACATTTCAGCAGGTAAGTCTGACACAGGTGACCAAAGGACTTTTTCAGAAGCCGATACTGAAATTCTTTAATTTCTGGGGCAGTGTTGAGTGGTGTGGTGGGGAAGGGGGCTCAGCCACTATTTTCTCCCTATTTTCATTCATCAGGATAGAGTTCAGACAGTTGTCCTCTCCAGGATCTCTTTTGAATGTTGCTATGCAAAAATCGGTGAATTTTAATCTGTTTTTATTTTCATGTACCATAGTCCCAGTTTTTCAGTTTTATACTGTGGACTGGCACATTATTTAGTTTCAGCTACAGAATACTGAAACTTTTGGTGTTTGTTTTAATGGGACATTCTGTATTTCATATAATTTATTTATATACAAGCAGCATAGAAAATGCATCATTTTTGTCATTAAAGTACCTCTACCAACACTTTTTGTTCCCAGATCTATCTTTTTAATGCTGAAGGAGTTCTTCCTCCCCAGTTTCAGTGAAATATATATTGACACATAACTCCTTTTTACATCTCAGGAAGTACTCTGATTAAGATAAGTGCATGCTAGTGAAGGACAAATCTCAAAAGGTTCGAATCAGATCAATCATGCCTTTTTTTTATGCTTACAGAAATATCAGCTATTCTGAAATAAAACTGGTCTGGCAGATTCAGAAGTAAAAAGTTTTCTCATCAAATTTGTTGGTATTTCTTACTCTATTCCCAGCCAAAAATGTTGTAAATTCTCACTTTTTCTTAACTTTTAATTCCAGTCCCTAGTAGATCACACCCCAGCATTTTAGAAATTCTAAAAAGGGATTCGACACAAAATTGCTTACCAATGTGAAAGCTCTCTTCCAAATGGAAGTAGCTACTCTAAGTTTTTTTTTGGTGGTGAAATTTTTCCAGGAAGCATTTTGATTCCAGTTCTGCTTCATTTATTTCCTATCCTGTTGGCTTTATGATCAGTTTGGGCTACTGAACACACCCTGACAGAAATCCCCAGTCTTTATTAAAATAAATTATTACTTTTTTTTAAGAAATATGTATGTAACTATTTATTAATGTTTAAAATGGTAGGAATTAGGGGAAATACAAAACATAATTCTTAAAATTTGGAATCTGTTTTTTTTTTCATTAAAAACATACATTTACACATATACTTTCTAAAAAGCAAAAATTTAACTCCAGCAAACCAGAATATTTAGATTGACTGTCTACATATGAAGAAAAAAGACAGCCTTATTTGATTTCATACAGAATGTTTTCTGTGAATGTATTTGCTCTGAAAAATTCTGAGATCCTTTTCTCTAGACACATAAGGAGGTTTCATCTCAGATCAGAATGTGGTTGAAAGACTTGCGTAGCCTGTTTAATTAACTGTTTTAACCATTGGCCATGACTTCAATCATTTGCAGTAGCTTAAATATCACAGGTGTGCTAGTTTGTTTGTTTGCTTTTCACTCAGTATAAAACAGCAATACACACTCTTCCTGGCTTATTAGCATTCTACCATCTCAGCAGATTATTGTCCTGCTGTGGAGGAAAGGCTGAAGGGCAGAGTTTGAGAAGCCCAAGGCAGGGAGAAGGAACACTGCCACCTACAGAAGTAGCTCTTTCCAGCCCACCTCCAAATTCGGTTTTACTCAGAGGCGTCCAACCCGAAGTTGCTTGTGCCGACAGCTGCAGTATCGCCGTTGCCCCGGCAGTGTAATTGCTTATGTGGCTGTCAAAGGTCCCGAAGAACCTGCTGCCTATGTTACGAAAAGCCACGAACACCGGCAAGCTCCTCACTTTCCTTTTTGTTGTGCTGCTTTGCTGGTTGGGGAATTCACCTAAATGTGTGTGGCAAAGCTAAAAGGAAAAGGCATATGTAGTGATAATGTCTTAGTGCTACTTCCTTTAGAAGATGCGGCATGCAAGTGTTAGAAATTTTCTTGGCACTTATACTCAAAGACATGTGTCTGACCAATATGTTAGCAGGCGTGAGGCCATTTGGCAGACAGATATGAGTGTACTTAGCCAATGAATATGTTCCTCAACTGTATATGTTGAAGGCATAATACTCACCTGGGGAATTCAGAATGGATCTCAGGCCACTAGAGTTTCCACACCCATGATAAAGCTAGCAGATGAATAACTCAAAGCCCAATGATTTAAGATGCAAAATTTCAAATTTAATCCAAGGCAAAGTGATATTCTTACTACCTAATATGACCTAGAAAACGGACTTTTAAAGTAGGGCCTTTGAGGTATGTGTTGCCATTTCTAATGCTGAGATTTCCTTACACTTTCTAATACAAAATCACAAGAAACATCATTCTGATTGTTGCCTGGTTGCAGATAATTTTTATGTTTAGTTTAGGTAAATATTCAACAATATGGAAAAAAATTCAGATTGACAAACTCCAAAAACAACTGGACAAAATTGCATCTTCTGTAAAGCATATGATAATGTCTCATTTAGCTCATTTTTTTGTTTAAGACCAACAGTCTTCAAAGCAAAAGATACGATGTTCACTGACTTTTAAAAGTTTCACCTGAACCACAGGGTGATTATCCCATCTATATTTTGCTTTCCATACTGATTTGATCCATTTAAGAAATTATGCAGCAATACATAACAGCATTAGCATTTGCTCCTAAACTGAAAATAAACCTCAGTTAGTGAAGTGTTGTAGCAGCAGCACACAATTTTTTCGATTGCATATTTGAAACCCGAATAAATATAAATATTCCATCCAATTGTCCATTATTAAGCTGTCTGATTTGTTACATACTGTCTCTCACCATTACAGCTTACTAGAAAGACGAAATATGTCCTCTGGAAAATTGAGGTCTCAGGCACAAAGATGTCTTACTGTTTCTAAAATTTAAATGTTATAATGAAGATAGATTTTTAAAACATTGTCATTTTCTAATGAAGAAGTTATGTTCTGAATAACACTGAACCTTCCTCAGTTGTATGTGCAGAGAATCAGATTCACTCCCAGCGAAGGTTAATGAAAAGACTTCAAGGCTTCCACTGTTCCTATGGGCCCCCTGGACCTGTGTTGGTATAAATCAATGCTAAAAAAGGCAATGCATTTTTACGTCCTTGCTCTGTATACATGATTCCTGTCAAGGCTGACACAATGCACACCTCTTTTTAGAAAAGCCCTTCCATTGTTTGGAATCATGTTTTGAGTTCCTTTTGTGAAATAACATTTGAATAGTAATTAAAAGGATCTTTCATATTTCCATGTAGATCCTTGAAAATTGTTTTTGACCAAAAAATTTAATTATTTTGTTTGACCTTACACTGTACTGTCTCTGGGAAAGCTCTCCATCATCCTTATTACAAATTTACTTAGTGCTGTCTCTTGTTAGCAGATGTGCTCTTTCTTTTTTTGTCACTTGTTGTTATTGTGTATCTAACTGTTTCATTTCAATAGCCTCATTTATTGTTTACAGTGTCGCTTTCTTTATGGAACCATTGTAGTATACATTCCATGTTTCTATTCACATATTTTTTGTAGCTCAGCCTTTTAATAACATCTGTTAATTAGATGTAATAATTTGCTTTTTTCTTACATTTACTTTTTCTACATTCTCTTCAGTGAGGGATGTAAGTGAGGAGTATCATTCATTGCAGATCCAATACTGGTCAAAAGTATTCATTAAATAGATTCATTCAATAAATCCATTAAATAAGTGCTCTCCATGAGAGGCCATAATCAAATGTGCCAGAAATAACACTTCATCCTTATGTAATAATTTCAATTTGGACAACTTAACATTACTTATAAAATCCTATAATATGGGCTTAAAGCACTAGGTAAATGTTAGTTTTGTTGGTGAAGAAAATTAGTATAAAATGTAAAGGACTAGATTATTAAATAGATCATGTTATCATCTCTAGTTCATTAAATGAGCACACACTTCTTATATACACAGAGTATTTAGACGCCTATTTTCCACCAATTTGAAGTTGTCCCTTTGGATCATTCTGCATGTATTACCTTAGGAAAGTGATTTCTTCCCTATGGACGGACTTTCTAACTTCTACTCTGGCAACTGTTTCACATTGAATAGAGAAAAGAGAAAGATCACTTGATGCTCGTTGCCTACCACTAATATCTGAGTTTGGTAATATCTTCACAAAACTGGAAGTTTGTTTACAATGATTGACAAAGCTGTGCCTTACTGTTTACTTTTCATTTTTCCTAAGGTATATATTTACATATTTGCCTTTGGAAAGACTGTGTTGCCTTCAATGAATATGTCTGGGAAAAGTGAATGTCAAAAGCCAGTGGACTGAGTGAGGCTCTGTAGAAGGCAACTGGTGAGGTGAGGCACATTGTCTTACTCCCTGCCTGTCTCAGGGACATGAGGCATGTCTCTGCAGTGCAACACAGGCTTTTGCTAGGGATCGCTGAACCAGCTCTGAGGAAGCTGCGTTTTTTTACACAATAAAGTGATGCACCACTGAAAGATAATCATTTGGCTCTGGGAAGCAGTACAAACATCCCAGTTAATTAGCTCTGCTTTCAATTTACACAGCTGCACTGCTCTAGGCTGAGTATGACGCTATACCGTACGGTGTAGGCATGCCCTTGGGACTCTCCTCTGGAGATACCTAACCCTGATTTCCTGTTTCAAGATAGCCACCTAAGTGATTCTTCAAAAACCATACAGTTATCAGTCCTTTCAAAAGCCAGCTGGAGCAGGTGGAGGTTGAAAACCTCCACTTCTATGCACAGATTAATAGTTACCACCATATTAAAAAGGAAACTGGGAAAATTTTATTGCAGTACCTACCCTGCTCATATTAAGATGTATTAAATGGAGAAACTTCAATAGCAACTAGCTATAACTTCAGACTAATTGTGCATAGTGCTCCCTTGCTTCCCACCATTGAAATTCTTTCACTTTGTATGAAATATTCTGTTTCCATTAGTGCAGGTCTCCCAGCAGGCTTCCACATTCTTCCAGGTGAGTGCCCTAACTGCTCAGGCAGAAGGTAAAATTACAGATAGGAATGGGAGTCAGCACAGTCATTTTGTTTCCATCTTTTTTCAAGGACGTTAAACAAAATAAATCCTTCCTTAAGTTTTGTTCACTATAAACTGTATCACAATGTGTGAAGTGGTGTTCAACTGAAGCAGCCTTGCAAATTCCCGGACAAGTTCCTTTGTTACTCACACAAGACCCATGAGGCACTTCACGGCCAAATCTTTATTAAACACTTAAGCCAAGTCATCAGAAAAAATAAGTTATATCCAGTTTGAATGCCTGTCGATTGCATTGAAGCTCTGCAGAAATTTCTGTGCAGAATGTAAACATTGGGGAAATTTCTCAGTTTTCATTATCTTCATCTATGAAACTCTGTCCCTGCTTTTTTTTTTTTTATGTTCTCCCTAATGCATGTGATAGCTGAAAAGCACTCCTGTGTTCCTAGAGGCTCAAGGCTTTACATACACTTCCTAGAGCAATGTCATGGTATTACATGCTTTGAGCAGGAGAGGGCTCAGTGTGACCCCTGCATTGGTGCCATCAATCTTCTTTTGTGAAACACAAGCTGACACTTTATTGGAAGAAGAGGAAGAGAGAAAGAGACAGAGAAAAGAGAAAGAGAAAGAAAGAATAAGAGAGAAAGAGAAAAGAAAAAGAAAAAGAAAAAGAAAAAGAAAAAGAAAAAGAAAAGGGAGAGGAGAGGAGAGGAGAGGAGAGGAGAGGAGAGGAGAGGAGAGGAGAGGAGAGGAAACCCAGGCATTCCTACTAGGAAGGTCCCTTGAAATGTAAACAAGCAAGAGATAATACAAACCAAGCCAAAACCAAGCATCTGGACTCCTCTTCAGCAGCAGGAAGCTGTGGAGAACCTTAAGTCCTCACATGCCTCATACACATACTCTCCATGAAAATGAGTCAGTTTTATAGGAGTGTCACAGAAAAAATGGGCAGGAAAAGACTTTGACAGGTCATGTAGGTTTTGTCCCTTCTCCAGCCTTTATTGTTTCCAAAATCCAGGTTGGTCCTATGAATAATTTATGTTTTATCTTTCCCCAGCCTAAATAAACAAACATAAATAAATGCTATTTACACAAAGAGTAGTCTACAGCAACTTGTGAGAAGATGAAGGCCTCTTGTCTTAGATTAAAAAATAACCACAACAATTAGTGAACTTCAAGACTTATTTCTAATGCATGGCACTTGCTACAATGGAGTAATGGCAAAAATTGTTTGTCTAAGGATAGGATAATAATAATTGTTTATCTTCTGTTTGTCTTTTGTTTCTAATTTGGATAGAAAAGTTTTACAGAGTTTCTTTTCAGGTTATTAGCAGCACCTTGCTGACATACAACTGTTTTGCAAAGATATTCTTATTTTTATATATATAAATTTCTAGAGGATTTTTATGTGCTGTGAGGCAGGCTGTATACAAAAATTGAATGGGACAACACGGAGCATTTTTAAAAGGTATCAGACACTGATTTTTTTCCAGTGAAGTACTCGTAATTATCCTTTTGCTGAGACAAATGAAAGTGATATGTAAGGAAGGGAATTAGCATGATAATTGATGGCACATATGTCGTGATGTTTACATATGTAAGTGAGGGAAGCAAAAAGAGACAAAAGAAGGAGAACTATAGAGCATTTTTTTTTTGGTGTGTGTGTTGCAATGGGGAAGAAATATCTACAATTTTTTTTCTCAAGCTTTTAAGAAACGCTCCACTGCAAATGTTAATCCTGAATAAGTTCCAGTTGTTTATCTCAGGCCAAAATCTCTACCCTCCTATACATCTGAAAAGGTTTTAACATGGGTGTGTTTATGTATTCTAGCAAAATTAACCTTCCCATGGAGTGAAAGGATACTTATAAACACTCTGTCGCCATGAATGTAGCCATTAACCTGAAAGTTCTCTAGCCCCCGCTTTCCTATTCTGGTAATTTGTCTCATCTCTACCCTAAATTTTATTTATGTTTCTTCATTTAGTCTGTTCTTTTGGAGGTAGTATGTAACAAGTGCAGGTAACTGCATACTTCATGAGTGAAGTATAAACACATCCATACTCATTGTGTGTAAAGAAAAACCAGAGTACCTGTGCTGTAACATTGTTTCACTCTTATTTAAATGTTTGGGGACTTCTGTGGTCTTAGTATTCAGAAAATGGAAGTAAATAAAACCTCTCCTTCTAAAATCCAAGAGAATTCAGCACAAAAAGAGGAAGCCTGGGGTGAGTTTTTAGGACCTACATACCAGAATTCCAGGTAAGCTGCAATTTTTAGGAGTGAGAAAAGAAAGCAGGGAGCTCAGAAGCAGGAAAAGACTGAGATGGTTTCATGGCTCACAGCTTTTCAGTATATACCTGGATTCAAAGTCTATGAAAAAAGGAGACAGGAACTGAATTTCTTTTTTTTTCTACAGGAACAGTCAAGAAGGTTTCCTAAGAGCAGCTGAATGGATGATAGGGCATCACCACAAGATGCTGGGAATTTGGGGTTCTTTTCCTTTATTTTTTCTTTTTGAGAGAAAGTGTGGTCTTACAGAATTTTCTAGTGAGCAGATTGTTTATTATACTAGTGTTATCCAAAGTTGAATTTATGGAGAACTTGCAGCCTACAGACAACTGTAAGATGTCAACAGCTGATTTGGAAAACCAGATAAAGTAATAGAGCTAGAAAATTTCTACTCTTTAAGTTGTATCAGTAATTCATGAGAAAATTTGAGAGAGGATAGTAAGATACTGTTTTAGAGCTTAGCAGCAGTTGAATCAGACCACACTTCAATGGGAGTAAAATTTTAAACAATTAATCAAGCTTCATTTAAGTTTTGAAATTATATTCAAAAGAATAACAAAAAAAAAAAAATCCCTCAGACTTAGGCAATCATAAAATCTTTGACATATATATTTTTTTGTTTTCTCTAAAAGTCACTATAAATTCCACATTAGAACCAAGAACTACATGGATGAATCCTCTGCTACTCTTGAAAATTAATTACAAATCTGATGCATGAGTTGACTATTTCTATATAGCTTTATACAATAATGTTGTATACTCTACAGCACAAGGAAGGAAATTTGGAAACAGTTCCAGCAAAGTACTAGGTATGATAGTCTTTAAAATGTACTGATCACTACTTGTTTACAGCCATAAATGCAATGCCTGAAGAAATTAAATCAGATAAGCTTCTGCCCAAGAACAGAAATTCGTAGAGCTTTATCAAACAGAACAGATATGTCTACAGTGAATGAATCAACCAGTGAATTTTTCCATTCTCGTGAATTATCTGATGTTAAAAGTTTATTTTTCCAGTTTAATTATTTTCAGATTATTTATAAAAATCTTTAACAAACAATTACGAAAGTTTAAAAGGAGCTGTAGGGTCATATGTTCCTTTGGGTCTTTCTTCTTGCTTATTTCTTGAAGTGTATCTTTGCTCCAGTAGTGTTTCCAGGGATGAAACATTACTCTCCTTTAATAATAACGTAGTAAGGAAGCTTTCATATTAGAATTAATTCCACCAATAATTTAGTTCCTTTGGTGCTACAAAGTCAAAGATGGATGTAATACTTCACTAATGCTCAGAGAGCATCTTACTATCTTTTTGTCTTTCCTGTACAGAAGGTCTCATTGAGATGAACCAAAGCAGTAATATGAACAGATGAAGGACAGAAAATGTTCATATTCAGTGTGAATGCCCGTTTTGACTTTGACAAGTCCTCTGGAAACTAGAAATACAAATATCTAGGAATCCAAATGAATGGAAAAAAAATGTTTCCTTTAAATAATTGCCAATTAAGAAGGAGTATTTATTTATTTGCTTTGCTTTGCTTTTTGAAATGGCAGGTGAAAGGATGTTTTTTATCCTCCCTTGCAATGATTCCAGAGCATTGTTTCTTGTCCACATACTGATTTCATTGAAATTGTAACTTACTGATTTATCAGCCTAGACTTCCTGTTTCAAAAATAGACATTTCTCTGAGCTAGAATTTTATTCTATGAAAAGACTGTGTTTATTTACATACTACTGATTTCAGAGAGATTCATCTGATACTACAATCAGTAGTACCATCTTCTTTAGAATCAGTAGCATTATCTTCTTTAATTTGGCAGACAGAAAAAAAAGCGTTCTTTTTAACAGTTAAATATTTTCCAGTCATTTTGGATAGAAATCTTAAATTTGCATTCAAGTTTCAGGACAAATTGAACTTGAACATCTGATGGAATTTAAAATTTAAAATGTTTTCTAATCAAATAGCTTTGTTCATCTGGAAGACGTGTGTTTCTTGATTCTAAATGAAGTGCCATATGGTTTGTCCAAGGATAAACTACAGCACCAAAATTCATGTAGTGGAAAAGCTGTTAACACTATTCAACTAGTCTAGCTTTACAGAACTAAGGGGATTGCTTCTTAACATCAAGGAGTCCAGTATAAGGTATGTTACATGGAGTAGTAATTAGGCAAGAATGTAGAATTCCCCTGATGTAAAACACATCGGGATCTTAGCCTCTAAATATAGCAACAATTTCCCAAATGTCTGGCTAAGGACTAATGTTGATAGGGGGATTTTCTTGGTCCTGGCTCTTTTTATTGCCAAGTGACCATTCTTATCTATGGCAACATTCAGAAGTAAACGGTACTTGCTTATTTTGTACGTACAAGTATTTTCATTTTATAGTAATAGAAGAGAAGGTATCAATACTGAAGCTAGTATAAATCAGCACAAGTCCATTCCTTCAGTGGTTTTGTTGGAACCTGTGGTGGGTTCACCATGCCCACTTCTTCCCAGGCTCAACTTCACTTCTTCATTCCTGACTGCTCTACCTCTTTCCCCGCAGATGGCACAGGGGGATGGGAATGGTGCTTGCAGGCAGTTCATAACACGGTCTCTGCTGCTCCTTCTGCTGCTGCTCCTTCATCCTCACACTTTTTCGCTGCTCCAGCAAGGGTCCTTTCCGTGGGGTACAGTTCCTGCAAGAAAGACCTCTCCTGTGTGGGCTCTCCACAGGCTGCAAGGGAACAATCTGCGTTACCACAGTCTTCTCCATGGGCTGCAGGGCAATTTCTGCTCCAGCACCTGCAGCACCCCCTCCCCTTCCTTCTTCTCTGATCTGGGCATCTGCAGGGTTTTTTCTCTTACATTTTTCGTCTCTCCTGTCTCTCACAACTGCTGCACGGTGTTTTCTACCCTTTCTTAACTACATTTTCCCAGAGGCACCACCAGCTCAGCTGTTGTGCTCAGCTGTGCCCTGCAGTGGGTCCATTGGAGACAGCTGGAACTGGCTGTGTCCAGCACAGGGCAGCCCCTGGCCTCTTTTTACAGAGACCACCCCTGCAGCCCCCTGCTACCAACACCTTGACACGTAAGCCCGGTACAGAACCGTCCTGGAGAACATCAGCTGACAGTTTTGGCCAGAATGTGTTTTCGTCAAAGATCTTCTTGACATCCCACTAAGTGTTGTAATTCCATTGATTTAGGTAGGCAAGGCTTAATTTTTACTGGCACTAATGAGAAAATAAGAATCCAACTCCAAATTGCCACTTCCTTCCCTTAATTTTTTTCTATTACTTTTTAATTGTAAATTTCCTGTTACTTCCACATCTTGGACAGCAGAAATCTATGCAGGCACTGGCAGTAGAACAAGAAAATGCTATGAGCACCTGATTCATTAGCTATAAAAATAAGAAACATGGCATGGAGACAAAAGCTCTTTGGAGCTTCTAACTGATAACAGATCTAGCACTGACTTCAGGTTGCAAATACAGAACATTTCACATGATGGGGTGGGTCATCCATGTCAACTGAGCATCCAAAATTTTAAGTACTTGTCCCAGAGCAAGGTACCAAAATCAGTAAACTTCTGTTAGTCTCTAAAATAAAGTAAGCTGTTCTGATTTCAGCTTTGTCATCAGGATTTGTTCTGAGACAGGCTTGTTAAAATTGGAGAGAAAACTACAAGGCCCAGTTCTTCCTCCTGTTGATCAACTTCATCAATGGTTGTATTGCCTCATCACTACTGCTGCTACAGATGTTACTGTTTTAGAATAAGGTTTGAATTTTAAAGACTTGCCTAATGTCTGCCCCCAATCAGCAGAGCCTACCATAAAGTGTGTATTTTGTTTTTATTTAAGTTCAATTAATGGGCCTAGACTTAAGCATGTACTTAAGTGCTTTGATGAATGGGAAAGGAGAATGCTTATCTAAGCATTCATGGCATTTTTGGATTGATACAAGCGATCATAGACTGGGATTTCTTTTTTTCTTTCAGTTGCAGATAAATAGCAACTGTAAGGTCTTCAGGGGAAACTCGTTCTCATTTACTTTGATGTTCTTTACACTTCATTTTCTCTGACTTTCCTTTGTTACCTCAGATTTATCCCAACGTAGCTGAAAGCAGCAGCTGGCTCTTACCAGTTGAGACAGAAATAAAAGCAAATACAATTTAATTGCCAGTTTGAAAAGCCCTTGCTAGACATTTATTGAAAAGAAGAGTTTATCTTCTGATCTTTATTCTTACTTTTTCTAGACAAGGGAGGAGGTGGTAGTGGGGAATACAATATCACTCTTTATAAAGCCAAACATATCTGCAACAGGGGATTAACATTTTTTTCCTCCCAGGAACAGACCCACTTATATTGTCTTGAAGCTCTGTAGGTGCTCTTAGATAGTGTAAAAACAATGAAGAAAGATAAATGAAACTACCATTTTGGTGAGAAGGTCTTGAGATTTTGGCAGAATTTGTAAAAATGTGTTTGAAGCCTCCAATTCCTCTGCAGTGTTACAGATAAAGACATTAAGCCCTTAATGGGAGAAGGGATTCTAAAAAAGGCTAAATTAAATCAGCCAATATCAACACGTTTACCTGACGAAAAGGTAGGAAGAACAATTGGAGTAATTATTTTTCAGTTTTTAATGGTCTTTCATTTGTGGTGTTGTGATGATGTTTGTTAATGATAATTGCCTTTCCCTGTACTGTTTATTTTTAATGAGTCCCTCAAAATGCAGCATAAATACTCTAAAATCACAGTAATAATTATTCTGTTCTACTTATAACAGAGTTTTAAAAAAATAAACAGGACACTGGTGAATTTAGGGCTTAAATGAAGTTTGATAAATCGTTCAAAAACCTGTTTAATATCACAAATCTGGGGTGCAGACTTGGGTTTAACTTCCATAAAAATGATCCAAAGCAGTATCTTGAGACAACGGCCGAGCTTTCCAAACATTTCTAGTTCCGGTCCAGTTGGTATTTGAAAGCCATAGCCCATATATTTTCTTTAAAGTTACTGAATCAGTGGAAGCAAGATCCTTGGATTTGGGACAAATTTCAAGTCACTGTGCCTTATCTTTCACCACTGCCTTCACTGTGTGATTAACATCCCACTTCACAGAGACATAGGCCAAGTTTTTTACATGTTACTCCTTTAAAGCAAGGTTTATATGAACAATATATCTGCATTAAGTAAATATATAGGCAGGTATAAGTCTGTATATATTTGTATACATTATCAGATATAAAAAATTTATAAATATATAAATACATAATTTCACAGGTATGTGAAATTAGTGTCAAGAACTTAAACATTAGTTTCTGGATCTCCTCTCAAATCCAGTTTCAACTAACTGTACTGTGGAGGTCATAAAGGAAAAATTTTGTTCCATTAATTCTGAACATAGTAGCTACAACATGCTGGTAACCCCAGTACTTTTCTGCTTCAATGAAGGGGTTTTAATTGCTCTTTACTAAGGACCCCCCATTGGTGTCTCTCACACGTGTTACCTTCAGTGTTACTTTCTGTGATACAGTGGAAGAAGGTGGAGAACTCTCTCTCATCACAACGGTATGCTGCTGGGAAGGGAAAAGATCTGTTCCCAGATCTGAATATTGGGTAATCACCCTTCATGTTTAAGAATCATGAAAACCTGTTTGCTTTACACCCATCCCTATGTTGTCTTGTACTTCCACTTTATAATTCAGCACATCTTCCTGTGAGTTCCTTTCCCCTAAGGAGTGACGGAGTTCAGTGACTGCTAATTCTCCAACGCTTTTTCGTATGTCTGTGCTGGGCTGTCACGGTTCCCCAGACAGAGCGCACGGTGTAACTGCTTAATGCCTTTCCGTGTCCCTGCCTTGGCACGTTGTCCTGAAGTCGCAGCGCACCAGCTGCAAGTTCCTGCAGAGCGCTTTGTTAAGATGCGGCTTGTGGCTCCGCATCGCTTCCTCTGACAGCTCTGCCTTACGGGGGTGGATTTCTCAGTGCTCTCCTTGCTTTTTGTGCTGCACAGGGGAGGGCTGTGCAGCTTTCTAAACACGCATTGATTACCCAGACCTTTTTTTTTTTAGCTCAGGATATTAAGAGGAAAGTCATTAAATCTTACGGGGAAAACATGATTCCAGTGTCAGACCACATCTTCTGATACAGAGTTCATTTCTAACTTGTAAGGCTCACTTACCAGGACTGTCGATACAGCTATGACAGTTCCTTTGTTTTCTGTACAGTGTGTTTTAAAATTGCTAAGGATGACAGGTCTTAAACATTCTGCTCTTAGAACTGAAACAAAGGACATACTCATACGGTAGGATATTTTTCACATCAGATCGATTAATTCATGAACCTATCACATGCTCTTTAACATCTTTCTCTTATCCTTTAATGGTATTTCCGACTTATTCCAATGTTTCCGTGAATTACTTTGGCACATGGGGCTTCTGTGAAATCAGAGTACGGAGACAAAAGATTGACATTTGCTATATGGGAGTACTAGCTATGTAGTAAGAGAGCCTACACCTTTTGCAGGCCCCCTTTACACTGGCTAACCTGGTACACAGTGTCTCTAAGGAATCTCAGATCACATCCATGATTCTTTATAACAGGCTTAACTTTTGTTCCTTCTTTTTGTTTAACTTTTCAAGGATGATCCGACAAAAGGGGCACATAAGTATTGGAAGATAAAACATCCATAAAGCCCATGGTGATGAGAATGGGATTGTAAAATTTTTAAAAAAAAGGTCCATGAAATAAAGAGGTCAGGTACAAAACAAAAATGAAACAAAAAACATGAGAAAGTATGGAACAAAGAACAGAAAGATTTTGCAATACCAGAGCTATCTCTGTTACAAGAAGAACAATTGTGAACTGCAATGTACAACGAACTACCATATAACATTGTTATTAAACTAATTTCTTCAAATTCTTCTAAAGGCTTGAATTTACAAAGGACAAGAGGGTCACAAATTAATTGGAATCAGACTGCATTTCATTATCATTGTCGCTGTTATTGTTGTGGAATATTCCAGATTATTTTGAGGACCTTACAGAGTTGTAATTTGTGCATTCAGTTTAAACAGAAAAGATACAGATTGTCTTTAGAATTTATGTTAATGAATATAGAACTTTATCCTTGATTAGGTGATTCTGCTGCACATCATATAAATAAATAGTCCTGAAAAGTTGTTTCTATTTCCCTCCTTGTATGTTTAGAGTTAATTCCCTCAGAACCATTCCGGAAAATATTCCTATACCCCTCCTGCTCCTATACCTCCTTATCAGTCACAAAGAAGAGAAGATCCTTTTTCAGACAGTGGCAACTCTTGGGCAACGACTAACATCCCTTTTTTTGCCTGTTGGAAAAAAACCTCCAATGATCAGAGTCAGGCGTCATTTCCACAGGCAGGTAAGCAACTATAAGAATTACTTACTGCTTCAAGAGGGCCATCTCATTCTATTCTTTCTCTTCGGATGCCCCTTGACCTTTTCAGTAGAACTGAACTTCTTTCTAGTCTCAATCACATCTCATATCACTGTCCTAGTGGTATCTTTCCTAATAGAATATGCAATAGTTATGACATATATAAATGATAAATCAATAAATAGATGCCTAGATATGTTAAGTGATTTATTTAAAATCACTGAGAGGGACAGTGACTGAGCTAGAGCTAGACACAGTATTGTACCTAATACAGGGTGAAAGATTTGCTTTCTGCTGTGTTACCTTTTTCTCTCTCTCATTCTCCCTCTCTCTCTTCTGTGTTATAGCTTTTATTTTCTCCCAGAATTATATATGTGTAAAGTAAGGAGTTTCTCTCCTCCCTCTGAGCACAGACTCCAGGCTTTTTGGGGAAAGAATGATGTTTTATTTTGTAAAGCCTTATCCTAGCACACTTTCGTTTGTCATAAACTGAACAAATAATAACAATAAATAGCAGTAAGAATGACTTTATTTACGTTACCTCTAGTGTGGAAGAAAGCAGTAATTTACCAGTACTTTGTAAGCATAAATAATACTTGTACATGACTTTTAGTTAAAGCCGCTGTAGCCAGCTGAAAAGGTGGGGGAATTCACAAATCAGCTGAAGCAAATTGGGTCGCAGCTGGAGTCCTCTATAGGTGGACTTTGTTAGTTTTAACATGAAGTCAGGTGACTGCTAGTGTGACAAGAGGGAGTTGAAGCATTCAGTCTAGCTACTCAAAGGGCATCGTGGGCAGCTGACACTACTGCTGTCCGTTCTGTCTTTGTTTAGAAATGTGTATGGATTATGGTTTACTGATTATATGGTGCGGTGGACAACTGCCTTCTGCCAGCTACTGCCATTGCTGTCAGCACTTATTTTGGTGGGGAACTTCTTATTACAGCTTCTCAGTCCACACTTCAATATTGTGCTGTAAGCTGGACAGGTATACAGAAATATATTACAATGCACCAACAAGATTTCATTCTTAATCTTAGGTCGTTAGAATCTGGTTTGGCTCTCCTAATTAATTTCAGCCTGTCAGGGCAGCTGTTTGCAGACCTGCGCTGACACATACATGACATGATACAGGTCTCCTATCTGATATCCTGCACCGTTCAGCCTCATGATTAAAAAGCAAGCAAAACAAAAAGAAAAATACCTTTTAACATGCTTCCTAATAGCAAAGAATTAACAGACCTTATAACAGAAAGGCAGATGTCTGGGGATAAATAAACCATAACACAGCAGAGTGAAACAGACTCTGAAGACAGCGCTGTACATGAAGGCCTGCCAAGTCCTTTTCTAAACCCCATTACTGAAAAGGTTGGTATAAGTCCTTAAATACACCCTGTCAGCATGGAGGTTTTTGCCTCCAAATTGGAGAAAGTTTACATGGAAGTCTTACACAGTGAGAAAAGAGATAGCAAAGACAGCAAAGTGAAAAGCTAGAAGACCATAGGGGTAAGGCAACAGACTGTTCCACCAAAAAGTTGTTAGAAACTATTCAGCCAAGACCTGGGAAATCTTACACATTCTTTCATCTTCTTTCCTTTTATTATTCATTAAGTTTGAATGTTCGTACATATGCATATGCATGCATGAAATTAGTGCTCACAGAAAGGATTCAATTTGCTATGATGGAGCATAAAATCTTACTCTTATTTCAGACACGTTATGATAGAGGTGAAACAGTTTAAGTTCTCTATACATTGCTTTAGTGAGATGTTTCAATCCTACCATCATATCTGGGATTGAATATCTATATGGTTCTTATACTCTTTCTGCTCACTGTTACTAAACAGGACCTTTAAAGAAGCTAGAATAATTAGCCCCAGAAATTTTGGTGGGATTGAGGATGTAACATTCTCAGATCATTTAGGATCTATAAAAAGAGGACGTGTTTTTTAGCTTATGAAATAACCATTTACAACTGTGCAATGTCACATAAAATGTTTATAACTATCATGTTTTTCCTCACACTGCTTCTCTAGCTAGACACTTCTTTTTTTTTTTTTTTGTCCATAATATCCCCATCAACAACTAGTGAGGCCTACAGTTCCCTATGGTTCCTGCTAACAAGTCTATTGTCAGTGAAGGTACGAGTTTTTCTTTTCTTGACAGAAACTTTTACCAGATTTTCATGCCTTTGTTTCTTCCTTTTCTTCTGACTGGTGCTGAAAAAGCATCTGTAATGATTAATGAATAAGTTTGCAATACTGGATCTCACTGTGATTTATCCTTAATAAATTGTGTATCCTGAATTTAACTACAAAACTGTCAAAAGTCCAAAAACAGATCATGTGCTGCCATCAAATGAAAGTACTGTAAGTGATGAAATACTAAAGAGAAAGCAGAATCTGCTTGTTTATTTGTTTATATGTTTTGGATTTTTTTGTTTTTAATTATTATACTCAAACTGATTTAGAGCGGGTATTTATACATAAATTAATTGGGAAATAAAATGAAGGTTAATCCAAGAAGCCCTTCCATACAACTCTGGAGATATGGAGGTAGAATAATATGTTTACTGCTGAGTTTGCATAACAGCATAGGATGGTCACTTGTAACCTTAACTATCTGTTCCAGAACATCCAATGAAGTGAATAGTTTACAAACAAATCAGAGAAATGAGCTTCATAATTAAAGGTAGAAAACACATAAAAGGATAATAGTTATTTGGGTTAATTAAATAGCTGTTTATTAATATTTAAGGCTTTGCATTGTGTAGGTTTAGAATACTTGGAATTCTGCTGTTATTAATTATTGGTTTTCATTTTATTGTCATCAAACTATGCAAGGTTTCATAAGTATTTGAAAACTAGATTATTCATATATTAAAATAAATGACTGGTGCTTAACCTGCATTCAGAATTAAGGCAAGCAATACATGAAAGACAGAGAAAAAGTAAGTACACCATTTTACAGGCATAGTAATCTCAGAAGTTATGTGTCTTTTGTGACCTCATGTCTGTAGTATCTAAACAAATTAATGGAGTTGAGGTACAAAGAGGATAAATAAATATTCAAGTTCATGTAAGAACTTCAAAGACTGTCAAGAAGTTGAAACCTGTATGGGTAAGTCTAGCACCCGGACCTTGAAGTAGTCTACCTCTCCAAAAGACAGGTACCACTGATAGATTGTCTGTGGTTGCACAGGAGAAAATGAAACCAGAAGATCTGACTTCTAATTGACTGGTCTAACCTGTATCCAAGGAAGATTCAGCTGCAGTAGAAATGAATATTCAGACATTTGTTTTAGCACTCTTACAGTTCAAGAAGAAAAATCTAGCTAGTGAGTATTCTAGAATAAAGGTACATATGAAGTAAGGTGATAAATGTTTTAGAGATAATCATCAGAAAAAGTTCAATCAATTTAATTAAGTTACGTTCTTTTCTGCAGAAGTGTCGGGATAATGGGAAAAGCTTAGTCGAGCATCAAAGCATTCATAAGCAAAAAAAGCCCCTCCACATGACGACATTGATCTAAAAATGTCTCAGCTATGCTGAAATTCTGTTTATCACTAAATTTTTAAAATCTGGATCAAAACAGATGTATTCTCTGTAGTCACTAATGCTGGCAATTACATCTAGTTGCTTATGAATGCATCTTGCACAATTTGCAATTACTGTACAAACTAGAGAACTATCGAGGGACTGCCTATTGTGTGCAGGAAGCTCAGCAACCCTGGTTCCTAAAAACAGTAGCTGATTGAGCTTTCATGTGCCCCACTTCTGTAAAATTATATATAAATCATATTTTATTTTGCTTTCCATCTCAATAACTTTTTAAAATTAATTTCTTTTTGTATAAGTGACAAGAATACACTCTTATGAGACAGAAACGAAGGCTACGATTTCAGTAGGGATGAGGGTAAGCCTGTTCAATCAGACCTATTCCTTAATATCTCCCATTTCAACACAGATGCAGAGATTGACCCAAGTACTTACAGCAAGTTCAGAGCTTCCCCAGACTTTGGGATCTTTGGTTGTCTTTATGTTTTATTATTATTGTGATTTTCACTCCATTCTCTTCTGTACTGTGAAGTAACAGAAGGTAGTACTCTACTTTGGAATTTTTAACCTCATTGTTTTGAACCAGTACATCTCTTTCCATTCTTATGACGTCTAGACAGCCTAGGTATAACTACAATTCCTATAGGATGCAGCAGACTCCCTTTCCATCTCATCTCTGACAGAATGCACTTAAGTTTACTGCTTAAATCCACCTGGTTTATCAGCCAGAAATGTCAGAAGTGAACCCTTTCTTCTTAATTTTCAGTGAGTCTAAACTTTTTTTCTAAACTTTCACTGGGGGGCAAAAAGTGATAGAATTGATTGTAATAGCAAACAATGTATCTTAAAATGTGTCTTAAAGAGAGTAAACACAGGTTCTTCTTCATCTAGTACAGGAAAGTTCCAGACACAAAGGCTGAACACTGGAAATATCTCCATGTTTTTATCTTTTTTCTGCCCTGTATGTCTTGGTTACCACTATTTCTTCTAGTGCTGCTAAGCATCAGTTACAAGAAAAAATGAATGAAGACAGCTGCAGACTTGATGGTTCACTGACATCTTTGAAGACTTTGGGTTTTATGGACAGCTCTCCTTAGTTTCTATTTAGATCTCAGCTGCCTGGCACTGACATCAATCCCAACATTGTATTTGTCCCATCTTTTATTCAGGTGTCTTTTAAATAAAGTTACCTTCTGTTTTCCTTTGTGATCTGTTGCTGATTTCCACATCTCTGTGCACCCACAAAGAGTTTTGAACTGATTACATGCAAAATATAATTGAGCTGAATATCACTGTAAGTCATTTCAGTTGAGACTGATTATGTTTGTACAAAAAAAGGAAAAAAGTGATTTCAACAACAGGCACATATTTCATGAGAAGAAAATCTGCCTTTTATGTTGTTTGACAAACTCACATCTTGGCTTTTTAACTCTCTTCTGTGTTCTGAATAGGCTATTGAGTATAAATCATTTTTATTATAGCATGCACTGTTCTTGATAACAAACTTTTAAACATTATTTATTGTGTTACTCATACAAAACCAGTACCTTTTGGATAACAGCAATAGTTTCTCTCACAAGTAATGATTTTAATAAAAGTTTATGGGAAACATTGATACTCCAAGAAAATCTAACAGTACCCACTGATTGATGCTTTTCCCACCCAGAGCAGTTTGTTATACACAACTACCTAATTCTATCCATTCTCTGAAAAGGTCTAATTGTTTCCTCCTAGCAGCTGTAAAGTAATTGTTGTATGACCAGCAAATAGCTACACAAGCAATCAGACACAGAATAAAAAAGGACAAGCTGAACACCACCAAACCCTTTGATTCTCCCACATTCAAACTCCAAGTAACTCTTCCATGACTAACAGACTCTATAGAGACCATTCAGTCTTTCTGTCAGTTGGATTTTGGAGGCCTCATATGACAAACTTAGCTACCCAACACTTCATACAGGATTGATAATCCTAATAGTACTTGAGTGATATGAAAGATAACTCTTACACCCATCCGCTTGTGGAGTATGGGATAAACACTAAAACCATGCAGATGGGCTTGGAGTGGAGGGATTTGTTGTTTCCACACAATTAAGTATCTAAGAGGTCTTCTCAAACCCCTAATTTAAAAAACAAATCGCAACAGGTTTCATGCCTCTCCCTCTTGGAGACTTCAGGTTACAATCTCCTTTTTTTGGATAGACTTATCTTCTGACTGATAGCAGTGGTTGTCTTCTTACTCTACTCATTTGTGGAATGGCTTAGAAAGTGCTGATAGAATTTATTACCTTTAAGAAGGTAACCAAATAGGTCCTAGGAAGAAAAGAAATCTACCCATTGACTTAACATTGAAATGTCCTTCCTGCTGCCTACTGATGCTTTAGGAGGGTAAGTACTATCTTCAGTGCTAAGTGTCACTTCTTTTGAATCTTCTTTTGAGTTGAGAGTGAGATACTTTGACAGACAGTGTAGAGGAAGTGCATACTTCCTTTATACTGTGGTCATAAAAAAAAAATGCTACAGATTTACTTCAAAGGCTTTCAGCTCAAGACCATGACGCTGACATTCAATAGTCTCAAAAAATCATAAATTGTATGAAAGTATCTTAACCTAAGGAAGCTTACCTCAGCAGCTTCAGAGAAATATTTTTTTTAACACACATAGATAGAAAAGTCATTAATTAAACTTCTCTCACAATTTCTTCAACTCCTTCTAGATAGTGTTGACTTCACACCAGCAACTCTCTCAACTTTGAGTAACCAAGTTAACCTTTCTTCATTATTCAGGACTCTTTTTATGTTTCATACCATCTGACACATCTCAGTTATGCATCCTGTTATCTTGATATTTGTAGGTAGGTGAACAACTTTTGCAGAGATGCCTGTCTATCCTGAGCAGTAATCAGATTTTATTCATAACCGTTCACTCTTCTCTCAAAGACCTGTGTAACACTTGTTGGGATCCCATCTAAATTCCATAAGATTGTGAAGGAGACAAAAGCTACCATGGTCCTCTAATCTGACGTGCTACGTTACTTGGGCCAATCATTTTCACTGTGACTTCAGGAAAACGGTAATTTGTAATTTTACAGATTATTTAAGCTACATTTTAAACATTTGTGGTGACTTTTTATTGGCAAAAGCCACAAAGCATGCTTCTGGGTATTGTAAACCCAAAGCATTAAATAATTAATAATTATTAATCATTACTATGAATAGCACCTGGGATTTACAACTATTGAACTAAGTTATGCAAACAGAATGCAAACTGATTGAAAGAAGCTTGCTCAATGAATCCAGGCAATCATTGCTGTGCTCCTTCAATGTTTTTATGTGAACAGGAAAATATATGTCACCTGAAAAAGCAAACATATGAGTTATTTCCATTGGTATGAAAACAGATGTTTTCCCTTCCTAATTGCAGTGCTCTTAGAACCTATTTCACCATGTATGAAGAACTTACTTTGTCTGGAAATGAAATAAGTCAGTGAACCTATTTCTCACCAGTATGTGATTTAGCTCCAGTTTAAGTCACATAAGTACCTACACGTAAACTAAAATCTCTGCTGCCATGGTAGTTAACCAAGACCTGATGAATAAAGTCAAAACAGCTTAGACAGCCATTCAGCTTATCCTAAACCAGACATCTGCTGTTATGGTCAGCAGAAAAAGTGTATTAGGTTTCACTGATGAGATCTGCTAGATCTTCGTTAACCATAGCGGCAGGTGTGTCACCTCACTCATTTGTAGACATTGACTTGTAGGCACCTGATCTCAGATGTCTGCACAAAATTCACCCTTTCAGAGTGTCCTTGTTTCAGTGTAGTCCTTCTTGTGACTGCAGTTAAAAATATTAAAAAACTGTAATGCTGTTAGGAATCATCTTGTTATGAAGCCTAGGAAACAAGAAGAATCACTGAGAGTGTACAGTAATCAATATGGGTAATAATGAAAATACATAAGAAAGCATTCCACATTGTGAATCTCCATCAGAGATATATCTGTCCTTGAATGCGAAATAAGGCACCGTAGTCATGGAGAAAGATGTCTTTAAGACAATACCTTTCCATCATTGTTATCTTAGCAGATAAAGAAAATATATAGGAAGCACAGATACTTCCCACAATATAGATACTCTTTTATTACCCATTCTCAATTACTGTTCTCCAGTGTGTACAAAGACACAGTACCTACGAGTGAGTCCCATAGTGCAGTATCAGTCATTTTATAGAATTCAGCAATTCACATAAGTTTTATGTGTATTTAGACTGTGATGCACTCCTTTACTTTTAAAAGCAATAAATTTAGACCAGCTGTAAAATAAATCCAAGGCAAGCCCATTTAACTTCCTGAATATTCCTTAAGAATGAGGAAAAAAAAATGTTCCAAGCAAATATAGTGTTTCAATTTCAAATTCGTAAGTCAATTTTCCAAAACAGAGTTTTTTTACTCAAACATTTTACATATGCACAGTGTATGAATTTTTAGTACTCAAGTGAATTGGCCAAACGTGTTTGTGAATATATAGCTACTGACCCCACAATAAAGTATCAAACATTTAAAACAGCTGAGTAAAAGCTATATAACCCAGGCTTCCTAAACTGTTCTTAAAGAGGAAGTCATGTTTGAGTTTAGAATGCAGAAACAAGTATGTCAGCAGATCTGCATGATTCGCATTTTAATAACTTCAGATATTGTTTTAATATTCTTTGAGCCTTTCCCAGGCTTCAGCCAGAAACATCACCACACAGAGCAAAAATGGAAACAAGGCACAATTATCAACTCGGCCATCACAGTGCGTCTTTTATTTTTATATTGGCAGACCTTCAATACTTGTCACATCGTGAGCATAACTCGCCATTAAATTATGTTGTCGGACCTGAGGGGAGAGGAATAAAAACAACAAAACATGAACAAACTTATTTCCCAAATCAGTTTTGAAAACTTAGTTATGAATTAGCAATAAGATAGTCTGTTCATACTTTGTAGATTTAGAGGACATTTTAAAATAAAGAATGGCTGAGCCTTGCCAGTTAAAACAATTACTGACCTATGATTTCAAGCTAAATTAAAACCAGACTGAACCAAAACACTTCCTGTTAGACAGGATCAGTGAAATGTGTAGGACCCTTTTTAACTGTCACATACTTCACTTTCCTGCTTTTTAAGCTGTTCTTAGTAGTCACTTCAGGAGAGGCCAACAGAACTTGACATGTGGTGTAACCTCAGAGTTAGTCATTTGGTTCAATTGCCTTTATACAGGCAACTAGTGACAGACATTTGTGATATCTGCCTGTGGGCAACTGAATTATGCCAATGAAAACAGGTATTTGTAGGATGAAATTTGTCTAAAGAAGATCCCTAAGACATGTAAAGTGGACTGTTCTGAAGCACCTGGCTTCTTTTGTGGGCATCTGAAGTTAGATGAGGAAAATTCCGTCTGAATTCCTAATGGAAAAGTTTCTGATGATTTCCATCAACTACATGAGAGGTTACGCAAACCTCTGCTGGCAATCTTGCACTAATGGGGAAGGCAAAGAAGGCATAAAGACACAATAGTCAAAGATGAACAGAGAAGGCAGTTGCTAGCCTGGTCCAGTGGCACTAAAATCAGATAAATATGTGGACAGGAACTTAGAAATAGTGTCTTATCAAGTGTATCTATAGACCCCATGTAGCAGAAAATCTAGACCTCAGATATTTACTGCTTCCTTCTATTCAGAAGGAGAGGAGCTGTTGATTCTTTTTTTGGGGAGTGGAGGTATTTTCTGTTTGTCTTGTGGTTTTATTCTCCCAGAAGTTGCAGGTGAAATAATTAAATTTCCTGTAGGTTATTTTGTCCTTATACATTAATTAGAACTAGTAACTACTGGATAATATTTTCTGACAGTTTTGTTTTCTTACAAACTCCAGTTTGAAGTAGCTGGTAAAGAATTTTAAGAATTTGAAATAATCCTCCGGAAATGAGGACTCATAGTCTGAGAACAACTTTCTTGATGTGATGTATCAGAATGAATGTGAACTTTTACTGTTTGGGAAGATCGTACATGATTCTGTGGCTAGTTAAACAGAGAAATGAATTGAAGCAAAAATAATAATAAAATAAACAGAACAAAACCCCACAGCCTTATATACATGTGTAAAGTGATGTACTACTCAGACACTAACGAGAATAATCAGCTGTTCCCTGCAGTGGTAAGAAAAGCCTTGACAGCTGTGAACCAATTATGGCCCCTGAAACCTTCACCAAGCCCTAATCAAGAAAAGTGTTTGTTATTGTCTTCAAGACATTACAAAGTAAACAAGATGACTGAATGCCTTGGAGGGAAGGAGGCAATTTCTTAGGCATAAAGCCTCAGAACTGTCTTTGGGAGTGTTTATATTCCTCTCAGAAGACGAAGAATTTTCTGAAATAATAAATTAAGTAAATTCCCCAAAGAAATCCCCTTAAGAAATAATTGTGACATAAAGTTTTCAGCTCTCTATCTTCCTGTTACTGAACCTTTAATTCTTTTCTCCATGGAAAACTTTATCACACCCCGCTTTACCCATCTAAGCCTACCCCACCCCTCCCAAATTCCTAAGTGGAACCATACCCAGAGCCAGAAATATTTGTAACACTTGTCCAGAATACTTAAAAATAGGCCGGAAAAAGGCTCAGATTGATCAAACCTGACTAGTTAACTGCTGCAAGTGTTTGCAGTGAGCTTCATTTAAAACTTGGATTAACCAGCTGCTGCATTTGGCTCCAAAGATCCTATTCAAGGAGGGTGAGGTCAGAGAGTCTGTGTGAGCATAGGAAGCTACAAAGGGCTGGGAGCTTTGAATTCAGTGTACTTGAAGAAGGAAAGAGTCTTAAACCATGGTGCAAGGGTTATTTTCTGTTGGTAGAACATAGGAACATAATTAGAAGAAAGCTAGTGACTAAACCACAGCACTGAGACCAGTTCCCTGACTGCAAGCTCATGTAAGATTTGGTTCACAAGAAGCCTTTGAACTGTTTTCTCTCTGTGGACATGGCATGTGTGTTTGATATTTATACAATCCAAGTTTATCACTTCAGGGCAGTAAACAAAGTGTATCTTAGCCTGTAGGGTTAAATAATTTTTGGCACAATTAAGCAAAGCAGAGCTGGAGTAAGAGAGAGAAACAGATTTCACTTGCAATAAACCAAAATGAAGCACCAGAGATACCCAGTTGTTTGTGGGAAATTTGGAATTGTTTTTTTTAAAAGAAGATTGCACCCTTTTGTGATTTAAGCTGAAAGCAGAAGTCTGTGACACTGGTCTAGCTTTCCTAAAAAACATTTCACAAAGATGTGTTCACCTCTCTGTCTAGCTCCCTCTTCTAAGTTTCAAGATCAGTCAAAGTAAAAAATTAAAAAGCAAAATCTAGACAGAACAGTTGAGTCTGATCTGATTTTGACACAGAACCACAAATTGTCCCCAGATTAGTTCCAGTCTGGACCTGGCTTTCATTCAAAGATTAGAAAAACCTCAGTAATCCTCTTGATGAATCTGGGCTCTAGGCAGAAATTTCAATAATAAAACACCAGGCCAAATTATGGTGGTTCCTGAATTTGTAACAAATTATCTACAAATTCTAGAGGTCAAATACCTCCAAAACCTTAAAGTATTTCCCATTTGTCTCATGTTCTTATATAAGAATATATAGCATATGTAAGAATATAATACTATAAGGAAGTGTCCGGAGGAAACCTGAATCAGAAGATCCCTGAAATTTGTTAAAAGATGGGTTCATTTCTCAGTCCTATTTTAAGTTTCTCTATATATCCAGTTTAAAAGGTGGTATTAATTGGTGTTATTTAAAGAAGAAAAATGTGATTTGTATGGATTTAGAAGGCAGAATGCTCTTCTGTTTTCTGTGTTATTGTATGAGAGACAAAACCTGTTTCAAAAGCATACAGAGTACATGTTCACCAAGGATCAATACCTGGTCCTAAAGAGACTAAGGATGTGAATTCTGTGAAATTTGCTGTCAGTTCATGGAGATCATGGCATCTGTCTTGTTTCTTTGTTCCGTAGCATCCATAGGAGTACTTTTTGCACCTTTCTAGAATGCGTATAGCTGCCAGAATATTTCACTAGGATTTCCTAGCCATAATTCAAGATAAGATAAATTTCATTTTAACTGCAATAGAGGGAAACACAAATGGACATGTAGGTCTAGAAAAATATGAAGTATGGTTGTAGGCATGCTCTTTGGATTCTGAACAGAGATTATTGGAGAGGGGAAATGGTTTTTTAAACCTGTGTTTGTGTGTTTCTTAGTCTTGAAATTTCACCTCATGAGGATTAGTGGAACGATGATTGGTGCCTGTATAAGTGTTTGATGAATAGGAACTTCCGTCCTTTGTACCCCCTTATTACTTTGAATCAAATATGAAGTACTTCACTTTTGCTCCTGGTAGTTTTCATGTTTTCCTCTGCTAGAGCTTATCAGATAGGTTCTTCTCACCAGTACTTACTTTAGCAGAAGCTCTGAGGATGCCAGAACAGGAAGGAAGCCAATCATTTCATTATACTCAGAAATAAGTGACTGTTGTAGATCTTTGAGCTTTTAATTTTTCTCTTTTAAGATCTGTTTGTAACATTTTCTTGGGTTTGAGTATGTCAGCATGGACAGAAGATATTTTCATTTGGTTTAGAGTAACACAATTTAAAAGCAGAATAGTCCGTATGTACAAAATGTATGCGTAATGCACAAAGGAAAAATAATAAACAAGTAAATGCTAACCAATCTCAGCAATGCATCTGTGATGGAACACTTTTTTGTAACTGTTTCAGTTTTACAATCCCTTTGAAGTGTATCTCCAAAGTGCTGATGTCAAGTGGCACTGATGGATTGTTCAGGAGAAATTTCTGCTCTTGTGCAATTTAAAACATACCTCATTCAAAACAAATAAAAAAATCACAAACCTACATATTTCAATAGTAAATATGATTCTTTTCAAGTATACTTTGTCTGGATCTGCCGCTTTTCATTAAAACAACAATGCTAACTATTTTTATTTGTGTTTAACCCATTTTTTCCCTAAAAATCTAGTTACAAGTTTGAAAATGTTTTTCTTTTCTGATGAGATTAATTTTCCCATTTGGTAAGCATTAATATATTTCCTCCCTAACACAGATAAAAGCTGGCATGATAACTGTTTTCTTGTAACAGTTATAAGAATTACAATTTTTCGAGCAAATCAGTGTTATTTGTTTAAACTCATCTGTTGATTTTTTAATTTATTTTTGATTCGTGATTATGACAAGAAACACTCTCTGCTCAGAGTCAGGTGCCTGTTGTACTCTGCTTTATAAAATACAAAACAAAAAGGTAGAGCCTTCCTAGTAGAGTGATGAAACCAACACCAAAGCACTTCTGAAGGCCAAAGTTAACTTCTTTGTTAAATGATTTGATAGACAGATCGATGGTTTCATTTTCTTGATTTTCTCTCTTGCTTCAATACAGTGGAGGGAAAAAGCTCATTTAGAAATAAAATTATTCATTTATTATTTGCAGTATCCTGCGTCATCATCCTTGTGGAAGACATCTTGACATATTCTTGTTAAGAATTTTGCATTTCACTTTTATTCTTTGTCCTAGAGTTATACACACAGTTAAAATAAACTTCTTATGAACTAGTGAAGCACACATAAAAAGCACAGATTTAGATTATAAAACTGTATTAAGCAGCCACATCATCCTAGGATGTTTTCAACATACTGCTAGGTACAACAAGGATAATGTCTGCTTTTCTCTATAGATCTCTATTAGCTACTCTCTGTAACAAGGTCTTCCTGTTGAACCATTTACTACACACTCTGTTTCAGAAACCAAAAATGATTGTGCAAAATTATTGTATATTTCTGAAATCTCCAGACCTCTTTCCCTTTATTTTCTTTTGTTTCATATTTTTACCACATGCAATAAGTAAAAATCAGAACTTCTGCTAATGTGCTTTTCATAAATTTTTTAAATTGTCCTAGAAGTACACGACTTGTTTGATCTGCATTTAAAGACAAAACTAAAAAAAGAGTAATAGATCTGTAAGGAGTTTGATTTCCTATCCTAAAAGAGAAAGATAAAGGTTGTTTACCACCTTTTTTAAGTATCATTTTGTCCAGATCAGGTAACATAAAACTCCAAAAAGAAAAGGTTGTGGATTTCCTGTTTTGTTTTGTTTTATTCTGTTTTTAAATAATTACGAATTCTTAAAGTTGCACTCAATGGCTAGATTCTTATTCTCCCTATGCAACATATTCAACATATTTAATCCCTCTAAAAACCACAACCAAATCAGGACCTTTATGTAGAAGAAGTCTTGTATTCCAGCAGGATATGTTGTGATTTGGATGGTACAACAGACGCCCAGGAAGAAGCAAACAATTCTCTTCTGCTTAGTTCTCTCCAAAACAGAGAAGAAGAGTTTATGGAGGGATGGAGGAAAGAGAAGATATTGACTAGCTGGTAAGTATGGTAGGGTGTGTGTAGCTAATATAAATTATTAGTGGCATAAAACTGCCACAAATGATTTGCCCTATTTTCTAAGCCAAGAGCAAGGAGGAAGCAATTTTCCCTAATGTTAAGAATACTAAGATGTGAATTTATATGGCATTGCCTCCTGGCAATGATTTCTGCCAATACTGAATTTGTGTGCTGAGTATTAGTGTTACTCTGATTCAGCGCTTAGATAATAGAAGAATGCGGTAAGTGACAAGTGTTATTGTGAATTAAGTGCAAGTGATCCTTCTGTCCTTTCAGTGTTCCACTTTGTTCCTTTTATGAGTTTAGGAAGGTTATAACTCTCAAAGTAGAATAAATAAATCAGAACCTACTGTGACTAGTATCCTCCTGTAAAGAAGTGAGTGTCCAGTAAATTTACAACTTCATATTATCTTCTTTCCATTGAGATCTCTTGAGTAACACAAGATTCATTCCACTAATTTGAGTTATCTAAAGGAATCTAGTCTAAAGTAGTCATCTAGGCTCGCGCTCTCTAGTCAAGGAATAAACACTATCAGAAAGTGTTTTATCTGACCGTGTACTTATGATAGAAAAGATTTCCTACTGGATATGTCGTTGACTGGCTCTGAAAAGGAAGCAATTTGAAACTGGTGACCAAAATATCAATCAAATAAAACTGAATGTTTATTTTTTAGTATTAACAGTAGTAGCAGTAGTGGCAGCAGCAGCAATAGACTTAGAAACAATAGAAACAATAATGACAGGAGCAGTCATAATAGTAACAGTAACAAGGGCTAAAAATAATAGTAGGAGTCACAGTAATAGCACTACCAGTCAGTAACGTTATAGTCAAAGTATGCTAATAATAGCAGTAGTCTTGACTGTTGCATGATGTTGAAGTTTCAGGGTTTCAGCACAATACTTCAGGATAAACACCACCAAATCTCATATCACAAGCAGCTATCGTAGCAACCAAACAGAATATTACTTTCTCAGTCACTAGACGGAGTTATTCTTGTTAGACAAACACAAAGAAAGTTTTCTTTAAGAGAAGCATGGTCTGTTCCCATACTTACAGGTCAGTTGCACTAAAGCAAAAAAAGGAAAAGACAGGAAAAAAGTACTTTAAGTATATTGCTTAGATTCAATACCTTCTTTTCCAATTCAAACACAGATTATTAATTAAAGCTTCATTTATTAAAGTAAAACAACTTTCAGAATGAAAAGATGTGTTGCAGTAATGAAAACATAAATGGTAACAGATGCAAACTAACGTGTTTAGCATTCTGAACAAATTTCCCTCTTTTAAACTCAGCTTTCCAGCACTTCAGTAGCACCTGCCTTTCCAGCCATGCCTGGTACACATACAGGTAAAGTATCATAGTGATTCTGTCCAGTGAGCCCCTGAAAGTTCATTCTTGGGTACTGCCATACCTGCCAGCCTTGAAAGAAAGCGGTGAGAGAGCTGACAGTGTGTTACAGATCCCAGGCTTCATGATGAGGATAGCTGGACTTTGGCGGTTCCCCAAAAAAAACAAAATCAAAAACCTGAAATGTAGTATAGAAATGTCAGGAATGTTGTTCTGCAGTTGGGCTTGAGTTTCACATAAACAGAAACACACTCTTCTAGTGAGAGATTTTATTAAAAAATGAAATGATTTTTTGCTTGAGAAGATGTTTAAAGACTGAAGACTGTTCATTGAAACCTTGACAGTTTTATAGTAAAAGAAAAAGCATAAGATGTGACACCCTGCATATGTCTTACGTTGGGGAACTTTCTGGGTATCTTTTTATTTTCCATAAGACAATGGTGCTTATGATCCTTATGGACCTCAGCTAAAGCTCAAGCTATGTGAAAATACATGAATGTAGGTGCTAATGAGGATACAGATGTGGTCCTCTTAGTGAGTTGTTTTCCTATTCTTTTCCTCCACTCATCTAGCTCTGTAGTCGCAAGCAGCCCTATTATTAGAGCTAATTGCAAGAGGGAATTATTAGGTTATGATAAACCCATTTTTAAAATGCTCTTTTATTTGAATCTGAATGAAAAATAGAAATATCTGGGTTTTTTAAATATGACATTAAATATATTCTGTATCTTTTAATGCATGTTTTAATTGTAGCAATAAACCTTTTGAAATTAGTTTTTACCTATCATGTAGGTCCTGTAGACTGAGAAAAAGAGCAGAAAGCAAAGACGTTTATAGGTTTTGAAACATACATATCTCTAGAAGGTGTGCAGCTTTATCCAAGTAACTATGAAAAGCTAAGAAAAGTTAGATATAGCACTTTGATGGGTGCTTCATAGATAAAACCCAAGATTCTGCAGAAAATAGAAATAATATATTAGCAGGGGTTAGTAGAACCTGAAAAGATTTCTCAGCATCAGAAAATCAATATTCTTCAGGGGCAGATATACTGTAAGTCTGTCCCATTAACACTCACATCTAGAACGTGTTTGCAAAAGTCCTGTGTTTCAACATACCTTGAATGTTACTTGAAGTTGTCATAAGTACATGAATAGTTCTCTTCATTAAGAGCTAATATCTTTTCAGACACATGGCATTTAATTATCTAACACATAGTATATCAAACATGGCTTATTACTGAGTTGATACCTATGCTTCAGTAATAATATACAAAATTAAGCTAAAACCAAAAGTGAAATGGGCTTAAAAGATGTATTTCTTTGCGAGGTTTTGGAATAAGCTTGCAATCAGGAGAACAGTGGTAAAAAATCAACATTGTATTTGAGATGTAACATACTTATTCAAACAGGATCTTTGGCATGATGCCCTTTAACAAATACATGGATTCCACTCGGTTCTTTACTTCTGTATTCCTAAATCACTATTCTCTTTTAGCCATTAAAAATGTTATTAAGTCGCATGTAAGCATGTATGTTAACGTGAGTGACGTGGTTAGATTTGTTAATTTATATTTTACCCAACTAACATTCTGGCTGTATCCATCACATCTTTCCTATTTTGTTCTCATGAAATTTTGTTTGATACAGAAAATATTCAAAGCCTAGTATTTTGGATGTAGATGTTTGGGGTGAAAAATAAAGCAAAAATGACAACTGGTTTCATGTTAAAAAAGCACACATAACACATGACAGTAGCTAGGGCTGAAAATGTAAGAGGTTAACCTCTGAACATAATTCCACACACACTCACATATGCATTCCCGCACAATCACAGACAAGCCATAAATAAAAATGTCTCACATTACCAAGAAACAAAAGAACCATTCATGGAGCGTTTGATTGTCCTACACTGTGTTACATAGTATGGAGTAATAGTTGTTTCACATCACAAAGCCATCAGGTGTTTCAAGACAAACGAAATATAAAAACCATGTTTGGAGGGGGAGGAAGGTTGTCAAAGTTTGAAAGTAGCTATTGAATCTCGGTAATTGCCACTTAGTGCTTGATTTAGTGAAAGCCACCGAATAAAGGCAACTATTTCCTTTGTTACGGCTCAAGTTCCCATTCATATTATACCCTTCTCTGTCTTCCAAAGTCAGAGCCACAGTCCTCCATTTCGATGGGAGCACTGCTTCCTTCCCTTCTTCATTCATCCTCATCTGCATGTATTTCCCACACACTGTCTGTGTTAAAAATTACTGTTTCTAGTTATCAGCTCTGAAGCTAAGAAGCTTACTGTGACTCAGCCTTAGACAGACTGAAGACACGACCACAAATGCACTCAAAACTACAGGCCTGCCTGTATGTTCTAGCAGAAATATTTGGCCTTCACCATAGAGGCTTTTATCATCCAAGCTTCTTGCAGACAGACCATTTGTTTGTCATAGAAGCGATTGTTTCCAACGTCTTTTTTTTTCTTTTCTCAATAGCTAAAAAATTCTGACAAAACTACCAAACTCTCTGTGTCAATATAGGGATGGAAGGGTGCTGTTTTCACCACACTCAACTCTTCAAATTCTTTAAGTCCTGTTCTGATGACAGCGTTGGTAAGAAATCAAGAGCATAAACATGGTTAAGAAAACTATTTATTCAGATGATGATTTATTTTACTGCTACTGAGTGTCTCTCGGTTAAGGTTTCTTGAGGGACAAGGGGAATCCTTTATTGTTTCAAGGAACAGTTTCTTAGAATTTAGAATCCTTTTAACTCAGTTAATTTCTATCCTGAACATTATATTAAATTTCAAAGCAAACATTTCTTAAAAAATTTCGATTTGGAAATGGGAGTAGAAACAGGTTTGCTGAAACACCATGAGAAAGACCTTTTTATCGTTCTCTTCTCAGGAATTAAATTGAAAAATAATAAGATACTTAACTAGAATTCCTGTAGTGTTGAAAATTCCTCAACTGAATTTAGGATTTAAATCACACTCAGTTACAAAGGTGGGGTACAAACGAGGACATATAGAGGACACAGAATTCTGCATTGTTTTTATTCTTGTTGGCAAATTAAAGAAAAATGAGGAATGAGTTTTTAGCAAATGGTGTATACATATATCATTAGATGTTGACGATGATGAGGGTATGGCAATATTCTTACCTCACCAGCACATCCAAATCTATGGATATGACTTTCAGAGTATTTAAATTCTGCCTACAGTTTCTCTTAGGTTCCAGAATGTGATTGAATCCTTTCTTTAGAAACAAGTGATTTTGCTCCACATGATATATAAAACCTGCCTGTAAGGGGAAAAGTTGACTGGCATAGCAATTTCGTTATAAAGGCCTTGTCATGAGCAGAACAATTATTCTGGAAAAAAGATATTTCTCTTTTAAAATAAAGTGTCCACAGGAGAGCTGTTCTAGTCTAATTTACACATGGAGACAAGTCTCTGGGCTCCTAAATGAATAATTACTTCTAAAAATGCAGTAATGCTCCAAAGTCAGATGGATGCTTTTTTGAGGGCAAAACCCAAACTAAAACAAAATAGAATACCCAACAAACTTATTTTGAATAAATATAAATACTACACAGCAGAAAACTTGCACCAAAGTTTTGCCTGTCTATGAGACAGAAATTATTTTAATCTATAAAATGGATTTTGTATTTTCATAGTTGAAACATCTTTACTGTACAGGCATAGTAAAACTCACCTTTCTATCTTCATTCCTATCTCCCAAATTTAATTTTTTAAAAAAGGACAAAATTTTTTAGTGAAATTGGAGTGGGATTTTATAATTGTTTCTGAGAGTTGTTGAATCTCTCTAGTCTGCTGCTTCTTTCTCTGTCCAGCTTCCATTTGGTTGAAAATCAGTATTTGGTCTACCCTGGTCCTGCCAGTCTGTTTATTTAAAATTAGGAGAACAAGCTATAGGCTTGGAAGAAACTTGACAGAAGAGCTAGGTATTTCTAGACTTATTTTAACCAATTGGTTGCTTCTGAACCCTCCATGTAAATTCAGGTAGAGTGCTCTGGCTGTGCTGCTGAGCAAACACCATCTGTGTCGGAGAGCGTGCCAAATGCATCCATGTAGAATGTGTCTGCTGGCAAGTATTCCAGTACTGCATATCCTGGTAAACTACATCTGCTGCAAAGCTGCTTTTTTGCTTTTTTATTCTTCTGCTTTTTTTTTTCTTTTTTTCTTCTTTTCAGGGGAAGTGAGGAACGTCCAAGCAAAATGAGATTGTTTTGCTGAAAAATCGTAGGTAACCACAAATAGGAAGTTCCAACTGCTCCTCCCAATTCTCTGGACATGTTGAAGCAGTACTGTCTTTCCAGTCTTCCAGGACATCCAGCAGCAAGAACGTGCTATGTACAGCTCAATAATTCATATCCACAATCCATAAAATGGCCATGAAATGCAGTGGGGGTCCCAATGCATATTTCGTACAAAAACCCCTGTACCCAAATGGCTAAATAGTGACCTAACTATTATTTTGCAGTTGATACTGAGCAGAATAAAATAAGAAGCAAGAGTTTGGATGGTTTGAGTTTCACAGCAACACACAGTTCTCTCTTCATCCCAAGACCATTGTTACATGTGTGCAATTATGCTTTTATTAATTGTTATAGTCAAATAAACACACTAAACCTCATCATCTTGCTTTTCATAATCATTCATCCTTATTGTTCTTGTTTGTAATTAAACTGGAAGCCAGGGCAGGATCTTTTTTTTTATGATGTGTGAAAAAAATACTGTTTGGGTTTTTTTTAAATATTAGAACATATTCTGGAAATGCCTGTTTAGGAAGGAGACATAGTATATGGAAGGATGTGCAGTGTAGCATGCTCATATAAAAAAAATTCCTATCCTGGAACCAATAGCAAGAATCACAAGTTTTGGGGCAGCAAACCTGAATTGTATGTGAATTTGAGTGTTTTAATTACTTCTATGGATTTTTTTTTTTTAATGTATTATATCTCTGACTTTCTAGGAAACTTGTTTGTCTGTAGATACAACAGTCACTTTAGCAAACTTTTCATATGCTTGGACAAAAGAAAAAAAAGTCCTGTGATCTCACCTAAAGCTTTTGTTCTTGTTCTTTGTTCCCTTTTCATAACCTAAAAAGTGCATAATTTTAAATTGAAAGTCAAAGTTAGCAATTTGTGTGAAGAAAAACAAACGACTTCACAGATTTCTATTTTTAAAAGCAGGAAAATTAATTGGGTTTTTGTTTTGTTTTGGTTTTTGTTGTTGGTTTTGTTGTTGTGGGTTTTTTTGCCTATTTTTTTTTTTTATAGAGGTGATTAAGAAACACGTTTCTATGTGCCTACGTGATACGACAACCTAATTGAGTGGTTGAAAGGCTAATGAAGGCGAGGTGGGAGGGAAATCCAGGTGAGCAATTCAAAAGAACATCTCATTTCACTAGCAGGCTGCTGGAAACCAAAGCAGATAGACATGGGGGGGAGGGGAAGTAGGAGGTGTATAATGAAAGCTTAAAAAACTTATAGAAGAATAAGAGATGAATGCTGGGTTTTAACAGAGGTTGCAGACTTAACATTAAGCCTTTTAAATGTTAATGTCATTAGCATCTGAAAAGGACTACCAGAAGAAGAACAGAGTAGAACAGATCAAGATTCTCATTTAGGCAGGTGGAAGAGGGGAATACACATTTTCTTATAGGTGAAGTATATATAGGCAGGTAAGAAAAGCTCTGACAAATTGGGCAGAATCCTCGATTTGAAGATCACAGCTGCAATCCAACTGAAGCATTCTACAGTCATCTCTCTTTTTTTCTCCCAGTAAGAGATATTTAAACTTTACAGTGGTAAAATAGATATTTTATTAAATTCATAAAAGCAGATAGATTAGAAGAGTATGTGTGTGTTTAGAGCGTAAAACCCTTCAGAAAAGAAACTTCATACAGTTTTTTTCTCTATTGCCTGTCTTGGCATTATTAACTTTGCATATATTTTGTGAAAAATGCCATACAAACCTAAATCTTTCACTTTTATAATGGTACGCTGACAGACTTGCCAGTGCCCCACAACATTACAATGTCTATTTCTGTAGCAGTGATATGGAGAGAAGATTGTAGAAACCTGTTATAAACTAAGCTGTTTAAAGTTTTATTAGCTTTTTTGTAACACTCAACACTGCACAACAGGTGAAAGATACTTGTCCACAAAGACTTAATGCTAAAAAGAAAATGAAGATAAAAGTAAAAAACATAAGGAAGGTATTTCTGGATGTTGCATTACCTTATGAATCCTAAACCTCTTTTTCCTTATTACAAGAAGTGTTATAAAGGTGGAGAAAATGGTCTTATTTATACCTTACCTAAACAGTTACAAAAATTTCCTTAGAAATGAACTTTCTCAAAAGCAGAATTCTGATGTATAATTAGAAAATATATAAAAATATATATTATTTATACATATATATTTTTTATATATATGTGTTTAATTTTACTTGTTGTTCAGTTCTATAAAGACTCTTTCCACTCATCTCTTGCCATGGAGTTTGAATTAAATTCAAAAGAATGAATGAGACAAAACATATGGCTGTACTAGTAAATAAACTTATTAGTAAAATGAACATTGTTGTTTCATACACAAAGGGCTACTGAAAGCAACATTTTTATTTTTCTCATTTTAAAGAAAGAAGAATGTTATCTAAATTTATCTAAAAAGTGTTTTTCAGTATAGACATTACTAGCACACAAGAAATGTCAAGGTATAACTAGATCTTTGCTCATATTAAGATGAATCTCATTTTCTATAATCACATCTGTTCTGTCACTTTTTGCTTTGCCATTAGCTTTAGACATTTCATATTTTGCTGCATTAGCTTAACTTTCACTATTAGCAGTACTAGGTCTGGAAAAAAAAGACAAAACCAAGCTTAGCTCTAAACTGCAAATGATTGCCCTTTTAGAAAGTGAAAATAAAATGCAACCATGCTATATGGCTGTACCAGCTATAAATACTTGTTTGTAGGTGCTCTGGGACCAAAGAAGTGTAAATGTAAAGTGGAGCATTGAAGCCATTTGGGGGAGGGGAAATGGCACTTGCTGTGACAGTGCAGTTGTCTGGAGCGGGCTGCACTCACTTAAAAAGTCATCCAGAGGAGATGTGTAATCCAGCTTCTTCTCCAACTGATGATTTGATGTGTTCCAGCGGCTGGGCAAGGTTTGCAACACTTTTAAAGCCAATATAACCTTGACTCAAAATCATTTTGTTCATATAAACAAAAGGAAACACCTTGGGCCTGACCAACCCAGGCCATAAAATGCAACCTGGCCTCCTCTGTACCCCCTCTGCACCAGGGGCGGCAATTGGAACCAATGAGATATTTGTGCTGAAGGGGGGGTTTTTGAATGATCACACAGACATTTCTACTGTGGGCATCCAGAACTGAGAGCCAACATAGATTAATAAAGGTTTATGTTTTGGAAGGGTTTTCTCTAAATAAAACAAATTTTTCATTCTTCCTCCAGGTACCCATTTTATCTCATTACTGGGAGAATATCTGCCTCATTCAGATCCAGGTTATAAGGTTTATTTTAAATTATTCTACTTTCATAGTGGAGTATGTCATACTTCCTTTTCCTCCTCATAACTTGCAGGCAAGGACTTCTAAATTTCCAGAGAAACTCTTTGGACTGCCTAAAACACAGTCTGACATGACGGATGTTCCAGCAGTCTAACCCCCTTACCTGCTGCTGTTCAGTCATCTTTCTGAGCCAAAGATCTAACAAAGTCCTACCTTAGGGTACGGTCTGAGCCCTGACAGTATCGTTAGTCCAGACACAAAATTGTTTCCAGTTATTTCATGCCCATAGCCCTTTGAGATGAAATTCCTTCTACACACCAGGCATCTCACTAATAATAATACTGACCTCTTAGAAAGTCCGTTTGTGTGTAGATTTCAAGTTGCTTTATGTAGCGTGGTTCTGTTTAAACCCAGGAAAGCAGAGGCACATGCGAATGCCACGGCTCCTGTGCCACAGCCAGTAGTCTGTACAGCAAACTACCTCACCATCTTATCACTCATAAAAATAATGACCAAACTTGGGAATCTTGCATGACTGGCTTCCCAACACTGTTTTCTTTTCACGAAAAGCCTTGGAAGACAGAAACCTGTTAGTTCTTCCCTCACGCAAAGCAAGGGGCCAGGAGCATCAGGCAATGCTAACTTCACTGTTGTCTTTGACTATGTTATTATTTGTTGACAGACCAAAATGTGCTATACTGGCTCACATCAGCAGCCACTTCACTCTACTGCTTTTTCCCAGCCTTAGCTTGTATTTCTTGACTCTCAAATGCACAAATAGTGCAGTAAAGATTCCAGCATCATACACTGTAAAATGATTGGAGAAAATTTGGTGAAGGATTAGTTGCTCAGCACAAGAATAAGATTTCCCATCACAACTCTTTTTGGGATGCACTCTTTCCAATCTAAATAACTTGCAGTAGTAAAAATAATAAATGTTGTGAAGAGCAGGTCTTGAACACAGCTCTAATGTAAGGAATGTCTGTAATGGACAGCTTGGTAATTTTTCTGTGTACATGACACACAAAGAGGAGAAAGTAAGCATTTATGAAAATTCCTTACCCATACAAACAAACAAACAAACAAAATATTCTCAGTCATAATAATAAAGCCAGCCAAGCAAATTATTGCTTCACTGGATGTCTTTTAATTCTCTGTTCTTTGTTTCAGACAACACAACCTTTCAAAGATTCTTTTTTTTTCCTGTTAAAGCCAGTGCTAAACTGAGCTGAAATGGACCTTTTAGAACTTTGGAAGTCTCAGTTACACTGGACAGTTTTTAAAAAGTCATTTTCTCACCACTGTTTGTTCTTCTTGCATATCTCTATCCCCATTTCCTTTGTGACGTCTCTGTGTGTTTCCTTACCAGTGATATAATCTGTTCAGCCTGGGAACCTGGGTAAGGAGTCAAATGGAGCTTTAGCTAGCTGTATGAATATGTTCATGCTTACGCTGTGGTGTAATTTGCAGTTGTCTGTGTCACCAGTAAATTTGTCTATTATATAAACGAAGTATAGAAAAGACATTGTGCTGTGACAAGTTTTCTACGTAGGAATTTGAGATCACTGCACTCATAAATGGCAAAACCATGAGTGAATTATACAGGCTGTCCCAGTAGGGCATTAACACAGATATAATACCACCCCACACCACAAGCAATGTGAATGTGCCATGTATATTTCAGGAAAGAGAGTGCACTATTTTATAAATGTGTTTTAAAGACGTTTAAAAAAAAATTATGGAAACCATGTCTTTATGCCCCACCTGTGAAGCCAGGTGCTTTATTTATTACAAGAAACTGAAAGAGGTATATATTATACTAATAACACTTTAAAATGTCTAAAGTGTCTTAAAAAGCTCTTTCTGTGTATTTGGAGCCCAAACTTGTAAAATACCAGAATTACATACAGGGACAATGTCCCCATCAAGAAAAAATATTACAGCTTCCCACAGCATAAAGAAATTGTTCTCCAGCTTAATGATTTATAACAGTCAAAGCAATAAAATCTAAAAGCGATTCAGGATTGGTGCTGTCTTTTCTGTCCTTTCAGAGACATTTTAGAGAGCCGTACTTTCTAAATAAAAGGAGAATCCTTTCTGAAGCAGCAATAGTGCATACATGTTCCAATGTGTACCAATAAATGGTGATGAAACTTTTGTGAGTTTCTCTGTGTGATAGTTTAGCATATGTGTCTTTCACCATAGATAAACAGTCCATTTCTTGCTACATTCACTTGTGGTGAGTTCCTGTGGTCTTCACACTCACGTATTCTTCTCTCATGTCTTTGTGATACATACCATTATTCTGACTTTTTTCTTCATTAATTTTGACACAATAAGTATATACCTCCCAGTGCAGCTGATAGTCTTTGTTCATACTCTGCAGCTCTGTGATAACGATGTCACTGAACTGATGATCAAGATTTGCACTGAGCATGTCTTTGCAAGGAGGGGAGACTGGCCTACTCCTCATCCTGTCTTTGTATTTTAAATGGTTATACAAAGTGGCTTTGGGTAGCGTATTTTCTGGCACAGGCACCATGAAGTGAAGAACGAAGCTGCATTGTTTCAGTGATAAATGTCTGACAATTCTATAAGACTCAAGTATTTCAAATTGAATCCTATCATCTTATTCTAGAAAATGCAAAAAGCATAGTTGACTGACTTAGTCGCTTGAACCAATAACTGTAACGTGTCTTGGTTTTGCAGCTATACAGTAAGGTAGTAACAAAAATTGTATCATGCGTATCTACATTTGTTTATAGGGAGATGCCTCTTTCATTTTAGTAAATCTGTTTTTGTCTTCCAGAGGCTGCTTTAATTCTTGCTGTCCATAGTGTGACATGATGATTCAGACAGCAGGCTGCTGAGGTAGCAGAATTCTATTATTTCAGTGTACTTTAAGGCCTCATCATCTCTTTTAGCAGAAAGAGGGCTGGAACTGACCTTTGTTTTTCTAATGGTAATGGTCAAACTTAACCACTTGGCAGCTTGATCAAAACAGACAGAAATGTGCTGAACATATACAAGAGTTCTTACCAGCAACTTGCTGTTATCAGTAGCGTCCAGAATACAGACTTGCAGATTTGGAATGGTACAGAGCATCTGCCATCTAGGTGAATTTGAATAAAGATGCTTTTATCTTTCTTTGTGCCTAAAAGCATTATGGAAGTGTACCCATATGCAAGCACAGTGAGAGAGCATAGCTTTGCTTAATGAAATTTCTGATAATGAGAGAATCTGTCAAGCTTTCTACACTGAGGATCCTCTGCACCACACCACCAAAAGATAAGCAAACAATATTCTCAGGCTTGCGTGTACAGCTAAAGTCCTACGGAGACCTCAAGAGGGCTGAGAGGGCTGAGAGGGTGAGAAGCTCTGGTCAGGTCATATGTGATTACATAAAGATTTTCATTCCGTTCCTCAAAATTTTCTTGGATCTATTCACCTGCAGAAATTGTATTAAGCTGAATTTAATTTATCATTTAAGCTGAAATGACCTGCAGGAAGGTTTTCTGAGTAGCTCCACTAGCAACTCCATTGCCTATTTTTCTGGAAAGATTTTTCCAGGAAAGAGAGAGAAGCAAGCTAGTTCAGCATTCATCACAGCATGATGGTGACCTTTTTGTTTGGAGAGGTCAGTGATGCTGGCAAACTTGAACCCCCAGGTCATTATCTCCGTATTTAATCTCTTCTTGGGGTGGTGACTGCTATAAATTGTCAAGAATAACATCAGACCTCATTGCCTTGATCAGCAACGACTGTGTAACCCAATAAAGACGCTGCAAATAGCTGCTGGTTTGCTAGCTGGCTCCTAAGTAGAACAGTGGAATTTTATCAAAAGTTTCATTACAGTTAACATTCAAAGAGCTTAGCAAAGCATGGAACTATCTGCATTAGTACTGCGCTATTTCATGTGTTCTTAACAGAACCTGGTCATCTTCACCAAAGAGGTGCAAAATGCCACTGATTTTAGGGAACAGACTGTTTCTGAATGCTGTAGAAATGTGTGACCTTTTTCTGGATCCGCAGCTTGATGAAACTCTTCCCACCTTTTCTACCCACCATTTATCTTTCTTGACTTGAAGCCTTGCTTGTTTCCTGTTTGGCTGTAAGATAAGCAGCTTTCCCCTTCAGCATTTTTTTTTCTTTTATCCAAGGTTTTTGTTATACATGCATAACAGTTAATAAAGATTCAATAGACTCCTCTTTTTATCAAATTAATTTTGATGGTGGCATTTGACAAAGATAAAACCCTTTGTGAAATGCTTCATAAACACCTAGGATTCTTTTCTACCTCTGTTCATCACCTTTGATTTGATTTTTTAACTAAACTATGAAAGGATTGAACTTGGTCTTGAACAGCTAATTCTTACACTTGGGCATTTTTAAGTAATTCAACATTTAGTGCTTTAGAGAGCTTGATTCACTGCAAGATATGACAGTCCAGGCATGTACACCCAGCATTTCACTCGGCTTTGGCCAGACTGGTTATTGGCATGGCTTGGCTATGTTCCACATTATGGATATCAGCTTTTATACACTGATGCAATCAAGAAGATGGCAGAGCTTGGAATGCGGATGCACACGCACCTTGTCAGTTGTTGGAGTGTGTGTCTGTGGTTGCCAGCATAAAGCATTAGTTGTAGGATGACAGGTGAATTTTCCTTGACAACATGTTGCCCTTTCCTAAAACTTTAAAGTTTTGCGCATACAGGTATTAGAGTTTGCCGGTATGATAAGACTTTGTTATTTCAAAAGCTGAAGGTAGGTATGTTCTGGTGGTACAAACTGAAGTACTCTTTGATCATTCTGTGTCATGGTCTGTTCATTGGTGCTAATAATGGAGTGACAACTACAACAAGAAGCCTGTTCATCATACCACCAAGTCAGACCCAACCCACAGGGAATACATATCACAAGGTCTGCTCAAGACAGCTTATTTTCTCACTTTCTCACACAGTGAAAATAGTCAACTCCAAATTCTTTCAAGCTGAGCTTTACCAAGAAGGCAAGTTTTGTCAGTCTGCTACGTCAGTATTGGAGCAAACAATCTGAAAGTCCAGAAGTGCTATGAGTTCTTCAGGACCTGCATCAGTACCAAGAAGTGTTCACTTTCCATATCTTGATGTCAAGAAGGATGCAAACTCCCACGTTACACGCGACTCTGGAGTTATCTATGATCCACGTCCATTGCCATTCACTCTCGGCCATATGACTTGCAATAGCTAAGGATAATATGAACATAACATGCTATAAAACTGCTGAAAAGCATACACAGTGAACCGACTACTAGTTATGGTCCCCCATCTCTCCTGCTCAGTAGCTGGATTATCTGTGCTCTGGTTTAATAGAAAATTACGACAGAGGTCCGCTTGAATATTTCTGATAACCACAGTACCTATGGGCCTAATATTAAAACTCCCTTCCTCTCTAACTACATACATCTTGTTTTTTTTAAAAAAGAGCAAGTCACTTGACAACAGGAAATAAAATCAAATATAATAAACTTTAGTGCTCTGATACTTACACATTTTGTCTGTAGCTTCATTGGCTTCCGTGAAGCTGTGACTAGTTCCACATCTTGCTGTGCTTCACAGCAGGTCCAACAGTATTGCAATGAAATACACAAACCACTGTCTAAAGCTTCTGATTGTGACTTCTTGGATGTACTTCTTGGATGACAATGATGAATACGTGGGATATGCTGGGAACCATATTCTCCATCAAAGACTGCTTATACTAACAGAAGGAACTGTCTCCAGAACTGGTTTGCTGTGAGCCTGGAGGTTAAGGATAGAGCAGGAAAAAAAACCCAGTGTATGCTTAACTGTTACATAAGTATATTAACTTTTGTGCTCCATGCAATACCTTGATTATAGAAACTGTGGCAAATAAATTATGTAAGCAACCAGATCAAAAAGGCAAAAATTCCGTGAAGAATGTGACCAAAGGGTAGATTTGGTGTTCCACAGGTAAATCTCAGTTAACACTATTAAAACTTCTCTTCCTTTACAGTAATGCAAATTCTGTCCTTGCACTGCAGGTATAAAGGCTCCCAGGCAACATGACCAATGTGGGATGTTCCATAAATAAGACTAAATACAATGCACAAAACCAGCTTACTTCCTGGGCAGTGAGGAGCTTGGAAACTGAGTGTGGGAACAGCAGAGAGGGACAACAGGAGGAGCACGGGCAATCATATTAAAAAGCAGGATTTGATTCTATACATATTTTTTTGTCTTCTTATAAAGAGGTGCATGAGAGGAGCAGGACAGAAATCTAAGTACAGCTCTGTTCCCTCCTAACCACCACCCAAGCATCTGATAATGACTCTAGTGATGCTGGGTAGGTGTGAGACCGGGTTTTGGCTTGGAATTAGAATTTGAGCCCGAGTTGAGTAGACTAAATCAAAACAAGTGTTTTGAATTCACACTTGAAAACCTTCTTTTTTTTTTCAATAAAATGCCTTAACCACCAAAATGAAAACCAGCTCTGCACTTGACTTAATATATTCTTTTCCGTCTCTCTCTCTAGGATGGAGGAGGAGGAGGAAGACACAAGCACACATGGTATGGAGGATGAAAGAAATTATAATGCATGATGTAGGAGGAAGAAAATTATGGGGAAATTATCTATAGCAGTTTGATGATAATTACGTTGCATAGATTATAAAAGAATCACTGAAAATATATATGTAAATTCCTTAATTTTCTATCGGAGTTTTCCTCTGTTCTCTATACTGTGAAATTTTGTGAATTAAGGACAATGATAAAAATAAAAGTAAATTTATTTTATTTTAAATGATTCGTGATGCATGGCAGATTCATAAACGGTTGGTTTGTGTGTGTGCAATTCTTTTACAAGATATACATGTAATGATGCATTAGTTAATGTACTGCTGAAACAGAATGCATTTTGGGAACAGTACAGTTTGGTGTGATGAAGATAAAGCTAAATAATTGCATCTGGTTTTTAACTTTTTTTTTTTTGAAAGCCTATTCTATTAAACTTTTGTACAAGTGGAAAGATAATTAAGCTATTCATGTACTTACTGTCTATGGCTTGGAAAATGTGTAATTTCACAATGTTTGGTATACATACACAGTCACTTTCTACTACATGCTTAGATATCACAGTTTAGATAAGCTCCAGTAAAGCCATTTATTTAATCTACTGTTCAAGACAAATATGGAGAACAGGATTTTCCCTTTTTCTATATTTATTTTATTTTTCACACCAATATTAGTTCAACTATTTCACAGGAAGCATGTCACTTACGGAAAATCATTTAGTGTACTTGGAAGAAATGAAAGAGAGGGATAAAAGATCTGATTTTCCATCATAATCTGAGCTTCAGAAATGATGGTTATAAAGGATGACCAGCTAAAAACCTTTTGAACTCTGAATTGATTCTGTTACACTGGTATAAATCAGGAGCAACCCTCTCTAAAACAAAAGCAATTACTTAAGAAGAAAACCCATGAGTTCTGAGTAGAAGCTCAAGGTTTTATCATTCTCTTGATTTTTCATCAAACTTCTTAACAAACTAATATTTTTACTTTTTATTTTATCCAGCTCCTCCATTTGTTTTTTGGTTGGTTGGTTGGTTGGTTAGTTGATTTTTTAGCTTTATATTCCTACTTCATTGTATGTATGCAACTGTTGTGTTATTTGGGGCAAAGATTTTCTTTAAGTTTAGTTAGACCTAGATTTCTGGCTGACACCTGCGTAAGTTACTGTTGACAGAATGGTATTTCTTTTTTCTTTCTTACTTGTTGTGCTCTAATTCCTGCTAAACACTACACTAATATGCACCAAGTTAATTTCCCAACTGGTATGAAAAATGACGTCAGAGTGAATGGTCTACTTGCCATAAGGGTATAGTTGGTAATTGATTACTTCTTCATATTGGCTGGGCATCCCCGTGTCTTGGAAGAGGAGTCTGCATCTGCCCACAGATACAAGAATGGGGTGGGGACCACTCTATTACGTGCAGATGCAGCTATTTCACATCGGTTCCCTTTCTCATTCTTCCCTTCCTGTATTTCTCCCCTGCTCATCACCAGGGGTGACAGTCTGTCTGTCAGAAGTGAGTAACAGCTCTTGCAAGAGTTCACGGACTTCTTGGAGGAAGGTATTTCAATCACTACAGAGCTTTGCCTCTTCCAGGTAGTCTCTATTCATTTCAACAGAATTTCAACAGCCTTGGTGGTCCCCATTACAAACTGGAGGAAAGCAGGCTCTGATCAGATACTGCTACACAAAAACAAACACTGAAGTTTCCCCACTTTCCCTCTCAATTCATTTTGGGTAGGCTGCAGCAGTGGACATGTGTGGCCTGTCTGGCACTATTAGTCTTTCACAATGAACTAACCTGCAAGGTATTTTGAGATCACAGTTCATGTCTTCATGAACTCTATGAGTGTTCCTGGAGCTATCTTCATTTAAGCTGAAAACATAAAAAACCTGGATGAAATAATAAACACTTGCATGATTTCCTCTGATTCTATTGCTTCACTTATGCTGAAGTTTTCCGGGACCAAGTCAGACTATTAAGTTTTCCTTAAAGCTTCTCCCCAGCACTTCCTGGTTTCTTTCCTAAATCACAAAGTTTTGCAACTCAGAGAACGTTCCTGAGGTGCTTTGGGTTTGGTTCCTGCCCCTTTGGAATTAAATGAAAAACTTTTTCCTTTTAAATAATCGTGTCACATTTAAATGGTCAGATGATAAAAATTCCTTATTAGAAAATTTACTGTTTAGTTATCACCCCAGAGAGTCATATTTTATCAATAGCTTGTTTTGGATGATAGTCGTCTCTCAATTCAGGTTTTTTTTATTTAGCAGAAGAGAATTTAAACTACCATAGTGTTACATGCAAGAATTTCTCTAGACATTTCCTTGAGGTTTTATCTCAGCGTGGAGGCAAATGTAGCAGGGCTAGCAATTGCATCTCATCCACAAAACATCCACAAGACAGGCATAGGTTCTGACACAAAATTTTCAATACTGAACATAGTGAACAACCTGCAATACAGCCACAATCTACAAGTGTTCATGTTAATAAATCATCAAAGGTGGATTCCACCCCTTTTCAAAGGGAAACTTCAGAAGGATCATCTAGCATTTGTTTCTGCATCAGATTTTTGTTGTGATGTACAGAATACAGATAAACTTTGCAGAAAGGAAGAAAGACAATGATCTAAAAACTGTACTGGACTAATTAAACATGAGACTTAACAGCTGCAACAGTAACAAAATGTAGTGAAAACCCACATCAAGTCTTCTGCCTGTGAGATCAGTGAGTAGTGTACCTAGGAACTGAAGCTCTGCCAGACTGCAAGAAAAATGTGTATGTTGTAGAGACAGATCTTTTACCCAGGACAAGTCAAAAGGCTTTTTATAGAGGTAATAGAGTTTGTGTGATCTGATTCTTCATGTCACATAATTTAAATGTTCATGCATCATGTAACCAATAGGCTGCTATTCTCCATCACTGAATGGCTGTGTGGTAAAGGGCAACATGATGTATGTATATCAGGTAATATGAAGGAATGTTGTGGAGCCTTTAGAAAGGGACAGCTAGGAGTGGGATGTCAGAAGCAGCCAGATAACATAAGAAAAGCCTCATGGTCTGAGGAGAACAGGAATAAAATCATGACAAAGAGCGGGCATCCATTTTCCAGCACCCAACAGGGAAGAGAGAAAGCTTCATACAAGCACACAGATTAAAGAGATGACCTGCTCATCACTCAAGTCACCTGAGAGCCTGAACATCTTTCAACATTAGCATAGGCATGCCATGATTTTCATCCAGACAAAGGCTGAAAAGATTCTAGAAATATAACCAGACAGAATTTGTGGTACAGGAAGATGAATGAGAGTTAAAAGCTATAAAAAAGTAACTGGTGGAATATCAGGAGAAAAATGGAAGGCTTGGAAAGCACACTCAAATCAGTATCTAACTATGTGGAATTATCTGATATTTTCTCTATCAAACAATAAATGTAGCAGAGAAACACTTTCAACACTGCAGACTGACAAAAGGTTTCTCTAATCAGCCTGGCACCTCTTGAACATGGAGCTGTCAACGTACCTTGGAGTAAGAACGGCATTTTTATACTAACTGCAGACCACCTGCGGTATCTGTCTTTGAAAAGCAAGTGCAAAGACTTGGGATAAACAGAGTTCAGCATGGTGAAATGCTGGTGTCATTTATTGTGCTTTCTGACAAAACTGCTCGTGACAGGAATGGTTGAGTCTGAGCACCCTTTCTTCACCTTCCATGTGCAATACTGCATTTCTTCTCCTGAGACAACTTTGTCCTCTAATTTCTGAGACATGTGAAGTAAAGCTCTTTGCACTCTGTATTGAAATTAAGAGCACCCTGCTTAAACTGTAAGAGAAAGGAAGGTGAGGACAAATGCTGCCTTGCAGGTCTGTCTCAGTGCAATATTCCTCAGTTCTCCTCCAGGCTCCTACCAAGTTGTGCTTCACTAAATCAAACACCGTGTTGCAATTCACAGTATTGAATATCTGAAAAAGATGACATTGTGCTTAGTCTGCCTCAGAATTGCACTCTGGTTTGCAGTGATGTCATTAATATTCCAAGGTTCAAATTCTCAGCTGATTTAAATTGCCTGAAGTAATTTCCTTCACATTTCCTTTAGAACTAAGTCCAATAGTTCTAAACTAAGTCCATAATCCAAATTTATGTTCTCTTGAGACATTTTGTGCAGTGAAAATGCATCAAGACACCCACTAATGTTTAATGAAGTTTCTTAACCATGAACTAGCATCTCTCCCTAGAACTAGAATATGCACTGATGTCCATATTTTTTAAAGTCATTTCCACCTTTTTATTCCTCAGTGATGTAGACCTACAATCTATCAGACGAGTAATGGTGTCACATTATATGAGCTCAGGCACTCTAAACATCCTCTCCGTAGTTTTAATCTGAAGATGACAGAAGCAAGTAAAGTCTTCTGTTCCTGAATATGATTCCCATGTTAACACCTGAGACCAAACTTGTTAAATTTAAGACTGTTGATTAAGTCAGTGACACAGCAACCATTTCTGAAACTGAGGGATTTTGTCCCCTGACATCTGTTCTTTTAAGTTAACATCTCCTTCCTGTTGGCAGTGCTCATAAGGAAGTCTCCAGTGGTTCATGGTCATGCTCATGGTGCTGCTGTTTTACTGTTTCTAAAATATATATTGAAATTCAAAGGGAATTTGAAAGCAAAAGAGGAAGTCAGGAAATTTTCTTTCAAGCCTGCCTTTTAACTCCAAAATAAATAGAAAGATTTTGAAAGGAAATACTAGCAATACTACTTGGATTTTATCAGAGTAAAAACATCACTCTGCTCTTTTTTTGTCCTCCTTGCCCTCCTGCTAACTGATCTCTGGAAGCTGTTCTTGCCCAGTATGCTCCTTTTACTAAAATCTCTATTATCTCTTAGATGCCCAATGCTTCCTAAAGCAAAATACTGTATAAAAGAATTGTTAACACATACTGATAACTTGAGAAGAATGAGTTAAGCAGCCGTCAAGCCAGCAAAACCAGTCAAACAACAAATTATTAAGTGCTCTTCAACAGTTTTGCACAGTGAGTGGAATGGCTCTGTCTTCTCATCAGCATTAACCATAAGGTTCATAATTTACTAAATCTCCAGCTACTAAAAATCTGTTTTCAAATTTTAAAAAAAATAATCATATTTCCATACATGATAGAAATACTTTTTTGCTGTATTGGAAAACACTAAGTATTGGTCACAGAAGGCATTTACCCAAACTTCAACATTTCCAGCTATTAAAATGTGATTCCTGGGGCCTTGGCAGATCTCTAGTCTGCTAATGTTTTCTGTCATCCCATGACTGTGGTATATGGCCATGGCCATTCCAGTCTCTTGAGAAGGATTTTCAGGTGACCTAGTTCATTTAGATACAATTTGGCAATAGAAAAGCATAATCTGTGTACCCCATTGATTAAGGAGATAAAAAATGCAAATGAATCCAAAAGAGGGCTTTGCTAGCAAAATCTTCAGCAATATTTTCAAGAAAAGAGAAGAAGAGAACAATGCCTGAAGCTTCATTTGTAGCAAGGTGGCTCTCTCTGCTACATAGTCTGGAATTTTTTACCCTGTTTCCAGTATTCGAAATTATCAGCCTAATATATTTTTTTCTGTAACTAGCATATGCTATATGCCTACAAATTGCCTTTTTGTTTGGAAGAACTTAGCTCCACTGTTCTGTCTTCTGAGAACTGTAAGCAAACTGTGGTAGACCACAGATAGTTAAATTCTGACATCAAGTGATAAACACTGTAATGAACTAATTCAGTTTGTTAGATTTTTTTTTCTCTCCTTTCTTCTCAGTGTACTGAATAGTGTCCTGATTTATGTTTGTGATAACTATATGGATGGAAGGTAGGCAAGCAGCATATACACTACCCATTCTTGATCTGAAAGGAGGTTTGTAAATGGCCCAGAGAAGTAACTCATCTCTCCAGTGAAAGGAATCATCTCATACATAACTTAACGTGCCTAATAAGTTCAACTCTGTGCTGTCTAGATAGACACCCTTCTGACTGTAGTACGTAGTTGCTCATAACATAATCCTCAAATATAAAAATTGATATATTTGAGAAGATTTGGGAACAGAACATATTTCCAGAATTTTCTTCTTATGATTTGAATATCCACAGACACTTTTTCAATACTTACCAGCTTCTGGAGTGAGCACATGAACTTGACTCCTAATTCTTTCTGTATATTACTCATTGAAAAGCAAACAAAACAAGCAATGTCCCCAAAAACAACAGCTCCCGACTTCCTTTTCCAGTGTGACTTTCACAGATTCTCTAGAGCACCTGTAACCACTGAAGTGCACAGACTAAAGTCAGCACTGAAGTCCTGGCCTGGGATCACCACGCTCGTTCCCAGCAGTCCCATTTACTTCCTTGCACAGTTCTGCCCCCTCCTTACCTGTTGCTGCAGGGAAAACACACAAATCCTCAGTGTCATAAGGAGCAGTAAGACAGGGCTGCTGTTAACTTGTGTGTCTCATAGTCCTTCTTGTAATCTTGTGTCTAGCATCAAGTTACTTAATACAGCCTTATGGATTTTGTTTGAAGAGAGGTTTGCAAAGGGCCTTTCACTACAATGCATTTGAAAGAGGTTTTGCTCCTACGTAACAGAGGCTGTTTGACGTCACGAGACAGAATAAAAAAGAAACCTGGGCTATATCCATGTGTCTTAGTAAAACAAACAGTATCAAAGCCTACTCTTTGGTCTTTTGGCCAACTAGAAGGATCCGGCTATGCCATGCTATTAAGCTCTTACCTTTAGAAGCAGCTGACCATTCCCAATCCGCTTACTGGGAGCAGTTGCTGATTTGGGCAGGCAAGCAAGATGTGCCCAAAACTTGTCTTGAAGGTTTCCAGTTGGGGCAGAGAGGTGACATGGACTGATTTAACTTACTGATTTAAGGATAAAAATGGCACAGCTTCACTAGCAAGAGAGAGGGTAGGATATGTTTAATCCACAAATATGAATTGTGTGCTATTATCTGGCTCCAACGGAGCTAACAAGTTTCATGGAATTAAAAAATGTGTTGGAAGGTGAGTGGCGGAAGTCATAAGTAATTGAATTACCTACAGCTGGAATTTAGAAAAGTCGATAAGATTTTGTGCAATTCTGATCACAGCATGCCTTTTCAAGCATGATTTTTGCCTTAAATTAATGGGGAATCTGGTAATGATCTCAGATGTGTTCATTTATATTTGAGGGAGGGATAAGTGACAGAGATAAAGAAAGGAAGGCCTTTGATTTGTGGTTTTTTTAGCATAATGGTAGATTCCTTATGATTTATCTTGTTGCAGTCTTAAAGATGTAATCAAATTTACTACAAGTATAAAAGCCAGATAATGCAGTATGTTATCTACTGACTATGGCAGGTTTTATTGCTAGAGAGCGCATGACTTCTATAGGACAAGTTATTGTGTATTTGTTTCTAGTTCCTAAGCTTTCAGCAGTGCAATTTTATCACATACATAAATGACAGAAGGCTTTTACAGTACAACAAAGAAGCAGCTAAAAGCTTACAAAATGTGTGAAGGATTTTTTTTATATATGCATATTAGCAGTACCCCGTTTTCTGTCTTTATTAAAGAGAATGTAGGAAATCTATACACAACACATTACATACTTCTTTCCCCATGTCTACAGAGAGCCCAGCTGAGATTTTGCAGGTATCTACTTAGAACATGATCCAGAGACAAAAGTCTTTGTTGTTATCATTGATGAAAAACCATTGGGTAGTTTTCAGGTTTTAATAGTTATTTAAACATCATGATCAATGGGATGTGTTCCTAAAAGGACCCTTCAGTGGGTTCAGTATCTGAGTTTTCCTTTTTGAGTGGAATAAATAGGTTGAAATAATCCTTTTGTGGTTTGTGATTTCTTTAGTCTCAAATAGAATTTTTTTTGTTGTTTTTTTTTTTTTGTCTGGAGATGAGTAATTTCTGTGAACAATACTATCTTCTGGCTACACAATGTCATTTATGTGAGTTAAAAAAATATATTATTTACAAAAATATCTTAAATCTAAATATTTCCGATTACACTCCCAACTCTACTGGAAAGGCCTTTATTACTTTAACCTATGTCAGAAGGTGTAATAACCTTCCTGCTTGTACCATCCAGAGGTTTCAGGTATTGTGACTCTCTATTTAACACTTGCAGCAGAATTTATCCAACAGTAACAGTGTTAGTGTGGTTCAGCATACAACAGAATGTCTAACAGAATGCCTTTTGCAGAGGTTAATGTATTGTGTCGATTATATACTCAGTGTGTTGGCACTGTGTAGAGAAACAGACTGATGCTGCGCTAGTTTTCCAAGTGCCACTAATGACACAGAATTTCGTTATGCCCGTTACATCTTTGATCCTTTAGCAATAAGGGTGATTGTCTTAAATATCTCCTATTCGTTTATGAAACCTTTCAAGGACTTCTGCTTGCTCCCTGTGCTAAAGAAGGCTGTACGTTCAGAAAGAAAAAGGATTTGTTTAGTGTCTCTCTGATGGATTGACCTCAGTCAGAAGGCAAACACCCACCCTACCGCTTGATCACTCCCATCTCCTATGGAATGGGGAGAAAACAGAAGACCAGAAGACTCGCGGATAGAGATAATGAGAGTTTTATAGGGCACGCAAAAGCTGTGCATGTTAGCAAACAACAAAGAGGAACTCAGTCACCACTTCCCATTGGCAGGCAGATGTCCAGCCACTTCCCAGAGAGCAGGGCCTCAGCATGAGTAACAGCTTCTTGGGAAGACAGACACCACAACCATGAATGTCTCTCCTTCCTTCTCCTTTCTCTGAGATTTTCTTGCTGAGCATGACATCATATGGTATGAAATATCCCTTTGGCCTGTTCAAGTCAGCTGTCCCCTCCCAACATATTTGCCCACCCCCGGCCTATTTGCTTTCAAATAAAGTTCCTTCCGTCTAGTTGTGGAAAGGCCATTACAGTTCTCACTTCTCTGGATTTAGAAGAGGTACTTAACAATTAAGTAAGATTTATTCGTGAATTATTTTATTCCAGTTGATTTTGTGTTTTTCTCTAATTTTCTTTTCTTTTTCCATTTCTCTTCTCGCCCACAGTCCTTCCTTCCCTCTGGCTTATTTTCAAGTCCTGAATACTTTTACGGAAGCTCTGAAGGAGAGAGAAAGATGCTGTCCATATTCAGTTAGCGGGCTCTGTTTGAGGGATGGTTGCAAAGCATGTACCTGGCATGTGTGGAACGATCTCTGCACTTCTGTGAGTGGCAGCTGGAGCTCTATTCCTGTCTCTGTCCCAAATCTCAGCCAAGCTTGGAGAATGTTGCACATCAATGAGCACACTAACAGAACTCAGCATTTGCAGCTAGAGCATAGATCATTATTTATGGGAGCACACCTCTGGAATTCCCCTTTCCCAGCTGATATCATGCAATCATAGGGCAAAAGTCTACCCCGGAACATTGTTTAGAGGTGAGAGGTCACATAAATATATTGTTGTATTTTCTAATAGTCATATTAAGAAGTACAGAATCTTAGAGTGGCATATAAACAGGATTAACCCTTAGCTACTGTTGATTTTAGATTTTCTTTCTTATTAACACTCAGTTAGGTTTAATGTAACTCTAGCTTCAGATTTGTAAAGGCCACTGCTTGAAAGATCAATTTACAGAAAAGCATCATCTGCTGTCTGAAGGACAGGTGCTCAGCTTTCAAGAGCTGTTACTTACACAGATGGGTAGTAGCTACTGAACTGCTGTTAACATATTTCCTTGGATTGTTCTGCATGTGAACACCAAGCAGACATTTAAAGAATTGTTCTTTGGCTCTTAGACTTGGGACTGGATAATCTTGCATTAACAAAACACAGGTTTTGTCACCTGTCTGTCTAAAAGCCCAAGCACAGATCTACTATTTTCATTCAGTAGAGGAAAGCGAGAGCTATATGTTTAAGGAGCTGGACATGGAAACATACAGAATTGCTGCTAGCTCCTGTAAGTCACAGTGTTCAGCACCACCAGACATTGGCCTATGAGACAGGCTCTTTTTTTGTTTTGTTTTTTTTTTTCCAGTAGGAATTAAAACCCCAATGAAATACAAAACAAAACAAAGCAAAGAAAAACAAAACAGCAGTTTCTAACAACAACAAAAAAATCCTTTAGAACTTGTAAAATTAGGCATAGCAGTAATGAAAACTGAAAAGTCCAGAATGCAAAAGCTGACATACTCCACAAATAAGATTGCCTGTGCAGTCTTTAATTTGACTTTTATATACATATTCCATGCAGAATTGTATGACGACCTGTAAAACTGAGAAAGCTTCCTGTCACTGTGCACAGAAGAGATGATGCTTCTTAACAGCTATTGACTATATTGGTTAGTGTTCAAAATGGGTGATATCTTTATTCTGCATGATTATTCAACACATTCAGGTTTATTAATTTTCTACAGTACACAAGTACTTTGCAGAAATTAATTTTCCTTTATAATACTCTCTTTATTCAGAGGAATTGAGCGGCAGACCAATTTGACATCCTACTTCATGTATGTGGGTTGTGTACTTTACTTTTTTTGAGTATGCATTAGTACCAGCTATGTCCAAAAGGCAGATCCCCTTGACTTCACAGCCCAGCGGAGAAGGACCTGGGAGGGCTGGTGGATGAAAAGCTGGACATGAGCTGGCAATGTGCGCTCGCAGCCCGGAGGGCCAACTAGATCCTGGGCTGCATCACAAGAAGCGCGACCAGCAGGGTCGAGGAGAGCCTTCTCTTCTCCAGGCTGAACAACCCCAATTCCTTCAGTCTGTCTTCACAGGAGAGGTGTTCCAGCCCTCTGATCATCTTCGTAGCCCTCCTTTGGACCCGCTCCAGCAGCTCCATGTCTTTCCTGAACTGAGGGCTCCAGAGCTGGACACAGCACTCCAGGTGGGGTCTCACCAGAGCGGAGTAGAGCAGAGGGGGAGAATCACTTCCCTCGACCTGCTGGCCACGCTGAAATATGTGAAACCCAGAAACAACAAGTATGTAGTTAGGGGCCCTCCCTAAAAGGTTTTAATTTTAAAAATGGATCATTTACCTAGCCTGAGAAAGGAACTCCTTCATAGAATCTAGAATTCCCTTGCTTTTTTCAAATCTTTTATTTCTTTCACTGGTCACTACACCAGTCTGCTATACACAAAAATATTTGCAAATGTTAACTACTTAGTCCACTCTCCCTCTTGAGCAACCTTCATCCATTAATTTCCTCTCTGTACTATCAAATTTGATGGAGATCTGCTCTGCCTGGCAGTGGGCCCTCCTCCCCCCTGCCCATTCCGTCACTCGTCCTTCTTTGCTAGTCCCTTGGAGAAACTGATATATCAGATTATCTGATTGGTTCCTGCAAAGCTTGCAAGGAAAAGTATTATCTCTTACTAGAACATCTGCCTATAATTGGAAAAACCAGGCAAACTTTCAAGAATCCAAGTCCTTCTTGAATTCTGGAATACAAGTAGCAAACTTCAGGATATGTATAAATCAAGAACACTTATGTCAATTTATTAGATGGTTTGAGAGGAAAATGTGGTTGGCAGTTGTACAGCAGGGGAGGCAGACAGGAGGGAAATCTCTAGTCACTATAGGACAAGCAGATATTTATATTGCATGGGTGGCTCTTAGCACAGGACTCGCTTATTCCATTCTCCTCGAAGA